>JAUBOD010000130.1:891349-907949 GCA_032353885.1 Nothura maculosa
CAAAAGAGAGGATGCCAAAGAAGTAAAGTCCTAGTAGCCTCAGTTTGGGAGTACTCAGTTTAGGAAGCTTTGAAGATCTATATTGCTGAGCTTCAACATAGAAATTTTGCACTATGCAGTCAAAAAATCAAACAGTGAAGACTGCAATTGTATGAATACTATTAGTAATGAGGAACCCACTAATTACGGGTGCAACAGCTTCTTTATCAGTGCATATGGACAAGCAGCTGCAATGAGAGACAGATCTCCTATCGGGAGACTCAGGCACAGCAGGAGAGCCCTGAATCTCCAAAATCAGGCTGCTCAGTAAAATCCCTAAAGTCAGGTAGGGCAAATCCAGTCTTATGTGATGCATGAGAAGCTGGTAGCAAACCCAGGAGCAGAAAAATCAGCCACTCAGCTCCCTGCCCTCTGCTGAGATCATCATGTTGAGTTGACTGCAGAGCAAAGACCACTCTAGGGACGTTGAGCACTGCAGCACCTCCTGAGCCCTACCTGAACTACAGGCCACATCTGTGCCAAAACCAGATGCCTGATTTATCATGCACCATCCCTACCAATAAGCATCATCCATAGCATTTTAACTGTAAATGTCATTTAAAAATGAATTCAGTAGTGCAGGAGAGAAATAAGTATCCTCAGGAGATGGGAGCCCTTAAATGGCTGCCACCATCATGTACAAGTGGATAGTTCGTCTCTCATGCAAACACTGGAAGCACCACAGTGCTAATAAAATAAGGCCTGCTCACAGCAGACACAGGCATATCTTTCAGCCCACTCTCTGTGATAATAGATGTAGCAACGTTTTGACTACCGCCTTGTGTTTACTGTGGGTGTTAGCTGAGACATTTCCATGTAAATAAAACATTCATCAAGCTCATAAAAAAAAAGTCTGCGGAGCAATTATTGCAAGAATGGTGAGCACTGTAGAAGCAGGCTCAGTCATTGACTCCCTCTACCTGCTTAGGCTTGTGGTGAAGGAAACTGCCACTTTCATAACTTTTGGAATGAGGTCAGGTCTCCTGTGTCGAAGCTGCATGGGCCAAGGAATAAGGCTTGGCACCAGGAGACTTGGTTTCTATTTGCATAGCTACTGCTAAGTTACTGTATGGCCTTGAGCAACTCTTTGCTGCTCCATGATGCTGCTTCCCATCCATCTGTAAAATGGGGTTAATGGTACTTATCAGCCTTTGTAAAGTGCTTTGGAGATGCAGGGATGAAAATTATGGTGAGCACTAATTGTTTTCACTCTCCAAGGAGACAATCACTTCCCTTCCCAGAGTGTAAACCCAAGCACATTTGATACTGTCTTCAATCTTTAAGTTTTCGTTTGTATCCTTTCCCATAAGCTTTCATATGTATGATGTGCAACATCCAAGACTAAGCGTGTTGGGCTGGTTACTGTACAGCCTATTAGAAATGATGGACAGTGAGATGGAGCTTGCAGTCCAGAAACATCCCCAAATTGGGAACAGAGGGCAAGAAGAGGTTGAGTTGTCTCATCAAGGTCAGAAGAAATATAATTAAGAAGATGTGACTAAGCTCATGCCTCCTGGTTTCCAGGTTAGTGCATTACTATGAGACTTTTATTATTGTCTGTTGTCTTCTATTTATGGATTGATAATAGTGGGAAATGTCAGGAAACATTTTGTTGTTGTTGTTATTTAGGCTTCATTTTCTGAAGAGCTTACACTCACCAAATAACTGCTGCAGAATATTCTCTGACATCAGGCAATAATGGGATGAGTATTTAAAATTTCTTAGTTACTGGGAAAGAAGGGCTTCGGAAACATTAGCTTATTAGCACATTAATTGCAGCTGTCACAGACAGCAATTATTTGCTCAGTTTTTCTCAAATTCATCCTTTTCTGAAAAAAAAAAAACACAACATGCTAATGAATATGCAAGGCATCCTGGCACTTGAAATCCTGTTTTCATTTTGTGGCTGGCTGTGGCTTCCTCGTATCTGCACACCTTGTGCACCTTTCAGGCACATATGATTGACAGCTGTCCTGCACGCTTAGCAAAATGGAATGTAATCCCTCATATCACAGACAAACGTACTTTGACAGCTTCAGTGCTTAGCAGCACACAGTGTGTCATCCACTGGTGTCCTCTGGAGCAAACACCAAATTGTCTCATCTGCAGTGGGTGTTTTGGGTTCATCTGTAGCCACCCAGGCAATGGAAACCAGCTGTGGCACTAGGGGAGAACAGCTGCATCAAGGCAAAATAGGAAATTTTGCAAGTCAATCCTGTGACTGTGTTTATCCTTTAGTTGTATTGACTGAGAAAGAGCAGGAAAACATGCTCCTCAGCTTCAGTGTTTTCCTAAATCTAGTTCTCCTCTATACGCTCCAAACATTGTGAAGAGCATGTTACAAAATGTCTGTGAAGGAGGCAATTCCTTTTCCATGTGACGACTTCATGTCTGAAACCATTCTCAGGAGCTTATATCCCACTCAACAGATTCCATAAAGTCACCTTAATGTATATATGCATATACAAATACATATCTGCATGTATATATGCATATATAAGAATATATGAATGAACAGTATTATAGTCACTGCACTGAGTAATGCAGAGTTTAAGAGATGAAGGATTAGGTTGTAAAAAGTCTGTAAGGGAAAAAAGAATATATGCTCATTGCCAGGAGGCTCAGTAAGATGTGTGCTTCATCCACTTATTGCAGGCCCTAAAAGTGTTAGCAATTTTAACTGAGTAACAATGAGCTCGTAGAGTGCATGTAAAATGAATTTGTTATGAGGGATTATTTATGACTATTATTTAGATTAGTGCATTTTATCACTAGACGGTGCTTTTATGACCATCTAGTGTAACCTTCTGCATATCACCTAGCAATCTCTGTAGCTCCATAACTAATGGCTAAGAGATAGCATATCTTTTAGAAAGACATCACATCTTGATTTAGAGCCTTCAAGTCATGGAAAATCTAACACCTCTGTTGTAAATTGCTCCCCAGGTTCATTACTCTTCCTGCTAAAATTTGCACCTTATCTTTAGCTTGAATCTGTCTGGCTTCGACTTCCAGTCACTGGATCTTGTTATACCTTTGTCTGCTAGGTGAAACAGATATATCCTATTGAAAACTGTCTTTATCTGTAGGTAGTTTACAGTGTCAGTAAGACTCTTCCTAACCTTTTTTTCCAATAAGCTAAACACACTCTGTGTCATAATTATTCTTTCTAGGGGTGTGAAGATTGATGGAACCTAAGTTATGTAGCTATCTGTGACTACTTGCCTGAGAGTCCCTAAGCGATCAGCGGAGGCACCTCCAGAAAGCAGCTCAACTCATCTCAA
This sequence comes from Nothura maculosa, assembly GCA_032353885.1. Lineage (NCBI taxonomy): Eukaryota > Metazoa > Chordata > Aves > Tinamiformes > Tinamidae > Nothura > Nothura maculosa. The sequence goes on from JAUBOD010000130.1 coordinate 894,673, forward strand.
ATGTGAACATCCCCTGGAGGTGCTTGTCTCTCCAGTAACTATGCGAGTATCCTAGGGCAACTGTGACCTTCACTTAGATATGTCATTTAGGTGACTCAAGCTTGGTGAGATTTCCAGCCTCTAAGTCATCTCTTTAGCTTTTTCTTAAACCCTTGCTATATTCTCAGTGACTTTTCAAAAAGATAGACATGAGAAATGGGTACACATGTCAGTCCCAGCTTCTTCCAGTATCCTGATACATGGTTAGAGATGCCTCCATAGTCCTATTCAACTTGCCTTCATTTGATCGAGAGGAAAATTTGTCTCAAGCCTTGTCTCCTAGCCATTAGCTCCACATCTACAGTTCATATTCAATGCATTGTCTTCAATGACCTTTCAGTCTTTATCTTAGAGTCTGCTTTCCTGAACACGGTCCCACATCCCCTAAGGCACAGACACACAGGATTTTCAATTTGGGGTTATGTTAAAATAGATTTGTAGTGTACTCAGAGCTGCCAATCAGGATCAGGGCCTCGCCATGCAAACACACAGTGAGAGACAGTCCCTGCCCTGAAGAATTTACACTCTAAATTAGACAAGACAGACAGTAGTAGCGTGTGGGGGCGGTTAAGTGGAGACACTGAAAAGTAAAGGCCACAAAAGAATTGGAAGTTTCCCAGACCTTCCCACCCCCACTAGTTTATCAAGTGATGTTTAGGAGTACGACAGATCTCAGTCCAGTGCTTGCAAGTTGTTATCACAAAGACCAAAGTAGAGTTAGTAACCTTCAATAACAATGTCTGGTTCCCCAGTAACTGGGTTTCTCTATTCAACAGGGCCAGAAAACCAGAAATGGGTAAATTGAACTCTAAAAAACAGAGTAGAGGTGCAATATAAAGTTGTGCATGCTTCCTTGAAAGCCCTGAGGAACAATCTGGTCCTGGCATATCTTTCATCTCACACTCTTGTAGGTGACTTGCCCAGCTTTTCTTAAGACTGTCTTCTTCCATCCTTTTGCAATAGGAATAGGATTTGAATGATACATATATAAGTCCACTTGGCTTCAGTTAATGTCCATAGCATTTTTTTTTCCCTTACCAGGAAAATTAAGAAGATTTTTTCTGCCACTTCTAGTCTTTTTTTGTCACTGCTTAGTTTTAATTCCTCTGTAGACTGAGCTACTGAGAAAATAAGATGAAACAGAACAAAACAAAACTGGTCTAACAATCAATTCAAGCAATTGAATGAACACTTAGTACTCTCCTTGGAAGAAAATAATTTAATAGAGGTTTTTAAACACCTTGTAAAATCATTTCCAGAAAACAACATTCAGCTTTTGGAAACATGATTTCTATGACAAATACTTAGCAAGATGCTGAGTTTACTCACATCTCACGTGTGCCACTGGCAACTGAAGACACTTTTATCCTGCATGCACTGAAGTCTCAGCATTAAATGAAATCCATCTGAGACTGAGTATTAACTCAAGACTCATCTTCAATACAAAAATCATTCCAGCTTATAACAAATGCTATTCTGCTCACAAAATCTACCTTCACTAGTTGTCCCTTTCACAGCTCCTAGCACTGACAAGACTTCCAGTAGGGCCAAGCATTTTCAGCCTAAGTCTACAGGGTAAAGCTAGATTTTGTTATTCTCTGATGCTCGGGACTAGGGTCATAAACTAAGGTCCTCTTGACCTTGTCATCAAAACTGCAAGTTGTCTCTAGATCAAATGCAGAATGGGAAAAAGACAAACAAAAAAAAAGAAGGAAAGTAGAAGACTTGGAACAGTCTTCTACCAGAGACTGAGTTCATAAGAAAGCAAGCTAGGACTGGCAGAAGCAGATAAGTTGAATCTAGGCCATATAATGCTTTGAGACACCAGGCAGAGGAAGGGAAGACAGAAACCAATGCTTCTCCCTTACCTTACAGAAAGATATAAATATCAGTTAATTAACTTTCCTCAAGGACTCGAGGATTAGACAGCTGAACACCTCAGAAAAGAACATGGTAAAATTAAATTATTTTGCTCTACTTAATAAGCCATTAAAAGGATGGAATATATATATATAAATAACAAAAAAATCATAAAGATAAAAAAAAATTCTACACTGCTTCCACATAACTTAATAAATGAAATAAGGAATAAAAATAAATCCTGTATATTTAATAAATACTAAATATAAGAGACAATAAATATCTCACAAACAATCTTCACTTTGGATTTCCCTTTTTTTTTCTATGTTTGACTTTGCAACATCAATAACATTTTGCCAAACTGGCTAAGGATGTTTTCTGTTTTTGGTAGCAATGTCATCTTTCTGAGCAAAGTGCCTCTTTGTCCTGCTTTACTCTAGGGGAGAGAAAGGCAAAAGAGAGATAAAACCAGATGTGCTGGGCATTAATCTGATTGCTTGACGTGTTTTTTTTGGAAGATGCTCTGATGCTGTGATGATACAAGCTAAATGAGAACTTGCAGATAAGTGGAAATGAGCCCTAGGATGTCAGTAATGAACTTCAACTAACTCACACTGGGCCTGAGCCCAACAGCACTGGACATTTTTACCTACTGCAGAAGGCAATGATAAGACACGAACATGCTCATCTCCCTGTGGATCCAAGATATGATACCACTTGCAGGCAAAATTACATTAGCTGCTTACTGTGCTGCAAATTTTAATGGTTTATAAGCAACTAGGAATTATCACATTGTAAATTTGGAATAGATCATACAGAAATCAGATGGACTTACAGGGGAAGTTCTCCTAGCTCTCAGTAAAGTTACTCTATTTTTGTATCTTGCTTTCTCTCTGTTTACAACAGTATTTTTTTCCTAGTGACTAAAGTACATTTTCCTCATTTGTTTTGGTGTAGCACAGAGAAAAAAAAAAAAAAAGAAAAAAGAAAAAGAGGGAACTACTCATTCCAATTTCTCTTTTTTTTTTCCCCTTCGAAATCTCCTATCCATGCCAGGAGAGGAATAGGGGAGTTACATTAGTGACAATGTAAATGTAAAACATAGTCGTTACTAGCAGAGTCCTCACATAGTTTCCCTGGCGACATGTCTAGGTACCATGGTGATCATCATGACAGTGTCCTGAATGGGGCTATTGACCTGATTTTTGCCTCAAATGTCCTCTTGCAGCTGCCACCATTTCTCCCAGAGCAGAAACAAGAGCAGGACACACAACATGAACAACAACACACAGGACCATGGGGATAGTCACCTTGTGGCCCCACAGGAGCAGGGCAATATCGTGATATGACAATATGAAATAACATCAGGCATATGGAAGAATGGAGGGATGAGGAGCCCTTCTGATACCCTAAAGAGAAGAGAAGTTGCCGAAAGGGCAATAACTCTTCCTTTTTGATCCTGCCTCCTCAGTCCTCTGCTTCAAGCATAGTTATAAGATTAGAGGACCACCTCTGGATGGGCCACGATTTAGCCCCAGACTAACCATGGATCATGCAAGCATGTTCTCCAGGTGGACTCATGCTTTTGGACATGCTGGATAGCAGAGAGCTACATGGCCTGTCCCAGATTCATCATCCCTTCATGGTGCAACCACTAGTTGTAAGGTAAAATGTGAACCCACACACTCCACTATAGCACCTGGTCGTATACATGGTGCTCCACAGGAGGAAATGACACCAGATGCCCCATAGCAAATGTCTCTTTATCACATCTTCTTGACTTGAAAGGTAAGTGACATGCACAAAAACTTGGGGAAACTGTTCCAGCTACTTGCGTGAGCATTCAATATGTCTGAGGAGCATGGCTAAGCTCTGGGGTGTATATTTACCATTAAGCCTTTTAACACTGCAAAAGAGGCTCTGAGATTTCCCCTCTGAGTCCTGGGAACTCACATTCATACCACCCACATGAACATATGTAGCCAGCAATGTCATCAAAGAGTGAGGATGCTCATGCACACGACCGCTTCTCAAGTATGTGCACCTCTAAAAGAGCGGGGTGAAAGAGTGATGAATGACACCCAGAACAATACATTTCCCTTACTGTCTTATTGCTAAGCTCCATGCTCAGAAACACAGTCATATTATATGCACAGCTTATGAGATGCACACACTAATACTCCAGCTGCCACTTACTTAGGAGGGTAGTGGGGAGGGGGTAACAAATGTTGCATTGTCAGTCTGCAACAATAAAGAATCATTTTCATTCCTCGTGCACAAGAGCTCCAATTATAATCTAATTCAATTCAGATTAACTGTGATTTGATGGCATTTCCATTACATAAAAAATAAATTTATTAGCCAAGTATAATGTGTTTTGACTATAGTTCTAATGCTAATAAGGAGACTGTTTAACTGCTTTAATGCTGAATTTTAACCACAGTTATAAGCTATTTCTTCAAAATTTATAACCAAAGTGTGCAAATATTACACTGGATACTCACAGAAAGGAAAATTATCAGGATTTACAGGTGAGCTGTTAATAATGTCCTATAATCCAATGGGTTTAAATCCAACCCATTAAAATTTTCATGACATGGCTTTCATCACAGTCTCTTCCCACTTCTTTGTCCCAATCTAATAGCATAGTTTGGTGAAAGGTGCTAAATGTGACAAGATTGGATTAATGTTGCTTTATCTAACGACTGTTAATGACCCAGGCCATGTATGCCTAAGCCACAGGCACCAAATCTAACTCTACCACAAGAACTGTGTCCTAACGCAGGAGGTAGGAGAGTGAGCTCTGACTCAGCCCCTTTTGTACCTCTCTAGAAATCTCCATGCTTTCTTTGGGATACTGCTGGGTCTGTTTTCTCTGGTTGCTCCTATTTTAACTTCCATTGTGAGCTATTTAGGACACAGTGTTCATCATTGCCTCCTTTGCACGCAGTGGCAGCAGGCAAGTACCAAATTAGCCATCCTGCAAGCAGAGCACTTCAGGTATGTTCCCACTCTGAGTATTTAAGCATCTAAGAGGCACCAATCATCCTCCTCAAGCCCTCAAACAAACTATCTCTGGACCCCTTTGCTGGTCTTCACATCATCATCTGCCTGTTGACAACTTTATGCATCAGATTTTGGCATGGAGTTTGGAGGTTGACACCTCCACCCACAGCTAACCAAAATCTGTCAGATTTCTGTATATGAAATTGTATTCCAGGAGGAAACACGCTCAGCACATGCTTACCCCATTCATTGCTGAAAAGACCTACTTTGACAACCCATTTCAATGGATTGTCACGAAGCTGATGATAATTTTTATGTGACTTGGTCTTGACCTAGAACAGTCGTTGCTTGGGCAGCTTGCTTTAGTAAAGGAAGAACTGTCTTTGAAAAAACTAGATTCTTAGCCTCTGGAAGCACTCAAAAATGGATTCAGTAACAGATGGAAAATTCTGATTACTCCAAATTTATATCTGTGAAAGCTCCGTTTTAATTACATTCCACGGTGACAGAAAACCAGACCCTGCTGTATTTATGAATTACATTTTATTCAAATTTACTTCTCATTGATGCCAGCAGTTTATGTGAAGAGAAATTAGCGTTTGATTTCTTTTTGTCTTTCACATTTTCTTTTCAGAACAAAACCCACTGTTTTATTTGGAAGTCATCATTAAATCAAACCATATCTAGGGAAAATCAAATAGTCAAACAGCAATCCCCAACTTTTGAGGTCATAACTTTCAAGAGGAGGAGGAAAGGAGAAAAGCTAAAGGAAATTTAGACCATTAGTCAACACTCTCCAATTATTTATGATGAACAGTTTATCCATCCTTTTTAATGCTCTTATGGAGAAAGTGCATTTTCCACAAACAGATCAACAATTTAATATTAAGGGCTATTTTTTGCCCAGTTTAAATCTTCTTTTTATTGCTTAACACACATCTGTACACAATATATCTAAGCCTCTGAGTCTGTCATTTCTTTGCCAGTGCACTTGCTTACATGGCTAAGAGATTTATTATAGCAATCTAAAAGATCAAGAAACAACAAGATCTAATGACTGGATTCTGAAGCTGGATTAATTGTCTCTAGATATACTGGATAATTTTTTTCTTCTCTTTGTTTTTTGCACAGTTAGGGCAATTAGTCATTGGAATATCTTATCTAGAGACAAAGCAGGCTCTGTACCACTGCAAATCTCTGAGACAAGACTTTTCTAAAATACATGCTCTAGCTAAACCAGAGAATAGGAGCCACCTGTCAAATTCTATGGCCTGTTGATTGCAGAATGTCAGATTAGATGAGCATAGTATTCCCTTCTACACTTAAAATTTATGAGGTATTTATATTAGAGTCCATTTGTGCCAGTTACCTAAGCCAAATAATAGGTCAAACATTTGTGGAGAACCAAAGAAGGAGATGCATGTAATACAATGGGGCAGAGAAAAAAGGAATTTTTCCCACTGCTAAGTATATGGCGGTTAGGGATTGGTGGCCGGAAGATGTCGCGCTGTACGGGAAGGCGGGACCCCCTCTCCTTATAGCCAATAGCATTCGGTTCGTGACGTGAGCAGGCGGGAGTTGTGAAAACCCAGGTGATATAGGGCTGTGTCCCTCATCAATAAACGCCATTTGCCGTCCACCACATTGGTGTGTGTGAGCAGATGGACCGAGCGGCCTGGGATTGGTCGCCGTGCCGTTCCTGAGCCAGGTCGCCACGCCTACGACAGGCAACATAAGTACTTCAGCCAGATCCTCCTAACGACAAATAAAATACTGACAGTACCTTGCAGGTCTGAAAGAGCAACTCAGGCAACAGTTTGAAGAGAAACTACATCAGAAAGTCGTATCACCAACTCAGACAACTTCTGGAATTGTGCACACCTCATCTGTGTATTCCTAGCACACGTTGTTAGACACAAACTGGCAAATGACAAGCAACAGAAATGCAACTATTAAAACAAAATCTCTCAATTTCTGAACAGAACTGCCAGCCTGTTTCTGCACAAGGTAGTGACAGTGTCCCTGTTGTGCTCACTGCCAGTGCCACAGCATCTGGAGGTCTGGAGGGTTATGAGGTTGAAGGACACAGTTATTAGAGAGCTGATAGTATCAGAGACATCAACTCAAGCAATCAGAAGGGTGGGAGGAAATGAACTCTAGATAACTTGGCAAAGTGATGACTAAGGCACCATGTCCGCTCTTTGTGACTTTTATGGGAGGTTTTGCAGGGGTTTTGGTAGGATCTAGATGAAGGACAGAGATAAGTTAATCAACAGCAGATATTCAAAACATGTGAAAAAGGGGAAGAAAGAGGCTATTAGCCCTAGTAAGGAAATAAAATTAAATAAAAATTCTGCAATCCTGCAGAACACACACATATATTTATACATATTTCAATTTTTTAAACTAGCATCACTTATGAAAAAGCATCTTAGGAGTTAACGTGATATATTCTAGAAATTTAGATTTTGTAGTATAGAGAAATATGCCTGGACGAGCCTCTCAGCTGATTGCAAGAGTCCGAGTCCAGATTGCTGTCTGTATCGTGAGTGAAAACTCTACTTTGGTCTGAGTACATCCCAAAAAGGAGACCTTCCTAATGACAAAGCCTTCTTCTCTGACCTTTGCTCCATAATGGAGCAAATATTGCAAGAGAAAAATGCTTTCACCTCAAAAATGTGCAGCTAGAAACTACTGCGGAGCATGATGCTGTGGGATTTAGCAGAAAAGGGACAAAATCCCTGCATAGGAAAAAAAAAAAAGAAAGAATATATAGATCAGGTTCAGAGGCAGATCAGGTTTAGAGGTTTGCATCTCACTGCCAGTTATAGAGAAATCTGCCTTTGACGTGCTGAGGTGAATTCAACATTTCATGAGCAGTGAGCTACAAAGAAGAAAACAATACACAGTACTTGAACTTTTGAACTGTTCAGTGAAAAAGTGCCACGCCAGTTCTCATCTTTTACCTCCTCATTATCCATTGTTTATGTACTCCCATCCAAAACACTCCAAATATTTAAATTATGAATAATGAGGAGCCACAGGAAGGTAATCAAGTCCAATATTTCCTTCCACTGAGATTAATTATCCCAATTTTTCTTTTTTTTTCTTTTTTTGGTGTTCCGTTCCGTGTGAAGAACTGTAAGAAAAATGATCAACTCTAAGAAAGTGGCAGCTCTTATCAACTTAATGATCAGCTGTTAAAACGTATCCTGCAAGGACTCAAAGGCTATCGGTTCAATCACAGTCAATGATTCAATGACTGCTGAAGATCTGGAGCAGTTCTCAGCATTGGTCCTTATTTATTTAATTCAGAAAAAATCTGGTCATAGGAGAAACCATGCTGAAATCAATACAGATTTAAATGCCTTGAGAAACTGCTATTCCCTAGAAGCCCAAAGACAAACCTTAAATTTCCTTTTGACTTTGCAGCTGCTGCAAGTGATATGGAATTTCAGTGCCAAATATAGAAATATTCTGTACGCTTCCGTACACTTTATCCACCTCCTATCACCTAACCTCACTTTTATTTGTTGTTACTATTTTTATTTTTTTTCAATGAGAGGAATGCAGAGGAAAGCATGTATAAAGAAAGAATAAAGTGGTGAGAAGGAGAAAAGAAGTAAGAGAAAAATAAAAAAAAGAAGTATTTTATTAAGCAAATAAGAATCTTCTAAAAATATATTTTCAGATGGGGAAAAACTGTAGGCACACCAATAACAAAACAACCCATCTGTTTGTGTTGCAAGAAACTGGCCCCTGAGCAAGGAGTAATGATTAAGCAATTAGAGAGCCTTACAAGGTAGCATCCCCCATGCCAAGCTAACAGAGCTGCTGTAGACCTCTTGTGCCTGATGTCAGCCAAACACTACAGACTTGTTGGCACCAGCCTCTCTGCTCCAAACCTTTGCTTGACCATCCAAAGCCAACAAGCTCTTAACCCTGTTGTGTCCTTCCTGTGGTTCCTACCAGATTTGCACTCTCTCAAAGCAATCTCCTAAAAAATTCCAGATGTGCTAGTGAAACCAGCTGGTGCACAATAAATATGAGAGATGAATGATCATAGTGTCCTTCCTGGTGTTCTCAAAACTGCAGTGTGTTGTCTTAAGCACTTTGTGCTTTTAGGCAAGGGCTTTAGTGCAGGGGGAGCAAGGATAGCATTTTACTCTTAAAACACAAACGCTGCAGAAACTGGATGCACTGAGGAGGAAAGAAATGACTTATGACATCCCTCAGACTTGGATGTCAGCGTGGGCGGTCACCTTATAGAGCAGCAAAGTACTGAGCACATGGCCTGTGACCAGCTTTATATTGCCCGAAACAAGAACTTGCACAAAATACCACCAGCCCAAGAAATGGACTGCAGGGAGGCCAGAAAGAAGAAGGAGCTGAAGTATGCTGAGCAAGCAGAAAGGAAATCGTATAAATGAGGAGCAAAGGTATGGCCCTTGGCGAGACCTCTGCTAGTAAAATCTATGCTAACAAAGTCACGTTGTAAATTTGTTCAATGCCTGTAATTCTGCTTCCTTTAGACAATATTTTTATTATGAAAAAAAAGCCTTCCTGAAGAGATAAATATGCTTCAAAGCAAGTTTGAGTGGAGTTTTAGCAGGTCACATTTGCATTTTTATATATATTAAAAAAAGAAAAAAATGAAAGGAAAACAAAGGAAAGAAAAGCAACATTCAAACATTACTTGAAGTACACATGAGAGATTTGTGGCCAGCTGCAAGTCTTTTTGTTTTCTTTTCCAAATTAACAATGAGGAGGCCAGCTCACTTTGCTCCTCTGACATCACAGCCACAGAACATTTCTTTTCATGCAGATTTGCTTTGCTTTGGGGATATTAAACTCTTTGCATTAACAATAATCAAGGACTACCTGCCGTCAAAACAAGTTGTAGGCTCGACAGTCTGATTATATCATTTGGGGGACACGAAATTAAGTTTAGCATTTATTTTAAACATAGTGCACTGAATTTAAGGAGTAAACAGAAAAAGTTAAAATTAATTTCCCACTTGCTTAGTTTGATTATGGACAAAATTGGTAGGCTGGAGAAGTGATGAGAAAGGGATGCTCAAGTACCTTAACCCTCCTGGGTATTTTATTGAGTGATTCAGAAAAATAAATGCTTTTTAATCAGGCAAATGCAAGAGATTCAGTCCATACTTCAGAAATAGATATGTGCTGAAACAAAATATAAGGCATCTTTGCAAATAACCATCTGAAAAAAAAATAGTGTGATGCTGTAATAAAGAATGCAAATGAAATCTTTGGATGCCTAAGTGTCAAGTTGGAGTGTAGAAGTGCTATTGCTCTATCTGATAGGGTATGCAAGTTTTTTTCTGGACTATTTCCAATAGTCTCACTTTGAAAAATATGCTAATTAATATATTTTTTAGAAAATATCTTAAAAGAATAATCAAGGCTATGCAAACATGCCATTAAGGGGAAGTCATAGTACCCAAATCTATTTAATCAATTAGTAGTTGACCAAAAGATGACTTGGTCATGACCTGTATGTACACAGATAAGGAAGTATTTTCTGACTGTGAACTGATCTTTATTCCAGCAAAAATAAAAACAAACAAACTGTAAGACTGTGTGGACGATGAAGCTAGATGAATCCAGACTAAACCCTTAGAGTGATTAAATATCTTGAAATGCGTATTTGTATTTTGTGCTGGTTCTGCAACAGTTAAACGGTTTGATTCAAAACAGAAATAACAGAAGGATTGAGGATTGACATATCAAAAACTCAGAGTGAGGCCCCAGTGCGAGAGTCCCAGAACCACAGAAGAAACCACCACCCTAGGAGGAGACCTGACCACATTTGGTCTTTAAAGTCCCTCACTGGGAAGTCAGACTGGAGGAATATCTTGCTTCTCACTGAAATATATTTTACATATTTTGTATCTTTAAAGTTGACAGCTCACTTCTTTTCTCCTGATGTATAATGAGGAGCAGTTTATATTTATTAGGTCAGTCTCGACCAGAAAATCATGTCTTCTGAGAAGACTTCTTGATATGTTGGTGTTCCTTCTTTTTTTTTCACCATTAATCACTTAGCATTGATAGAGTTTGACACCTTGATAATTTATTTTTTTAAGTGTAGAAGACGGTGTAATGCTTTTTCAGTTGGTAAAAAATGTTGATCAAAAATATGTGGTTTGTTTGCTACATCCAGCTCATTTTTGTAGTCTAGAGAAAAGCTCCTCTAAAGCTATTCTTACCAAAGGAAATTGAGAGTGCAATTAAGATTATGTCAGATTTTATATCAACATTATTCTTACACATGGAGATAGTCAAAACATGGCCAGATGCAAATTGAAATTTCTTCAAGGAGCATAGATACATTCAGTTCTTTTGGATTTTTGCAGATATTGAGCTCCCTGTATTATCAGAGATATTTCAAATGTAAACTTCTTCAAATGTTCTTCCAATACTTATACATGTGCGTGCATTTATATATCTGTCTACATCTATATGTTTGTATATATACATATTACATGAACTTTACATGATATTACATGAACATTACGTGATAACTCTACAAAGTGGAACACTGCAGACTTTTTTTTTTCCAACTATACCTAAAATTAAAAGCATTCATTACTCCATTCATCCACAGTGTCAAAAATAAGTTTTACTGAGTAGTAAAATGTCTCTTTTTTTCTTGTTGGATAGATGGAAAATGCTCAGATAAAAGCTTATGAAACTCTCTTTAAATAAATTTATGAAAATAACTCCTATTTTTGTATGGCATAATAGGAATATTATGCAGCTAGAAGTGATTATGAGCCTGCATAAAGGTCCTTATCCATTTTAGTTAATCCTCAGTAATCCATTTGATTAGATTTGGTTTCCTTATTCTGCTTTGTTAAAAACAGATTCCATGATGCTGGCTATGTTGTAAAAAGAAAATAGTAAAGCAAGAACAACTTTTATATATGTGTGTATATATGTATGTATATGTATGAAACAGCTGCTCTAGTTGTTTTCCATAGTACAAGCAGGTTTTGAATAGATCCATTGAAAATACTAAAAAGAATGAATAAATACATTTATACTTTTTACTTTCAGAACAAAGTCACCACCATCATTGGAAGAAATGCTATATTCTATTACAAGTAAAAATAGCTCAAAAGACTTTGACCTTCCCAGGGACACAAAAAGTCCTCCTGGGATTCCCAAATCATCTCCAAACAGACTTCCTCTTTGAGAATCCAGATGATACCATCTTTATAATTTTTATCTACATCTGCACTTCTAAAATATGATGATCTATCAGCTTTTTGCTCAGCCACAAAAAATGAGTGCTGCTTTGCATACCCTCACAGTTGGCGCTGAATAGAAATGGCTCTTTGCTTTGATAACAATTGCATTTGGAAACGATAACAATCTTTTTCTTTTCTGTAAAGCATCTTTCTATATGCATGCAATGGGATTGTGACTACATTTGTGGACACTATCATAATCAAATACTTCGTAGGTATCTAAAGGAATCTACCACTGATTCCCTGAAAGGATCCTACAATGCTTAAGAGATACTCAGACTATCATTACATGAAGATGGTAAAGAATCTGATTATAAACCACCCAGTGTTCCCCACCCAGGACAAAAGATTTGGTAGAGTCAAGTAGAAAACTCGGCTATTACAAGCCAAGGAAGAATTGTATCCAAAGAGGGGACTCATTATGATTAAAGTCTATGGGCAGGACAGACTAGCCAATATCAGAGCTGATACCTTTGCACTATTGAGTAGTTACTGCTGTTGTTTGGGGACAGGTGTCACTGCCTAAGGACAGAGATGGATGGGGTTGTAAATAACAAAAATTAGAATCTTTTCTAGTTTTCAGTTCTGTTGTTGATTCCTCTCACTACTTGTTCCTTAGTTTCATACGTTGATATCACTGTTTCCATAAATTATCACATTTTATGGTTTTATTGCTAGCAAAATAAACTTTGATGACATGTTTAAAAGATGTTAAAGCAATGAAAATGAGGTTGCATTTACAGAGTATTTCTGAATTACACTATTTTCAGTATATTACAGCTAAAGAATAAAAGTGTTTAAATAGCAGTGTCACATAGAGGGTTATTCTGGCCATATCTACCCTCAGACACATGCAAAAATGACCTTGAAAGATGTCCCATCTGCCAGGTCTCTCCATCTGATTGAAGCAGGGAGTTGCTTTGCAGCCAATCCATGCTAAATAAGAAGAATTTAACAACAACAAAAAATGTGGCAGGCAGCTTCTTGTCAGTCTAACTAATTAAAAAAAAAGGCAAACAGATGGACATGCAGTAACTCTTACTCAACATGAATTTGGGCATGCTAAGTAAGAAGGCACTTTCATAATTTTCTTTA
>JAUBOD010000130.1:915874-974949 GCA_032353885.1 Nothura maculosa
GGTAGGGAAGCTATTACAGTCTATTATCTAAAGAATATAGACCCAATTATGCTTAAATATTTTCACAAACAAAAATCGGCAGTATCTAGGGATCTTTATTTTGAATTGTCACCCTGGGCTTCCTTTGTACTTCTCTGTCTTCATGGAGAAGAAAGATAATTCCAGATTAAAGTAGATCTGTAAATAAATTAGATGAATCAAATCTTCTTCATTTGTTTTGTTTTCTGTTTTTCAGTCCAGAGAGACTGAAAAAGAGGATCAACCATCTTATGCATAGTCACCTAAACTGTGTATGTCTTAAGTTAGGAAATTAAGTGAGGCAAATCTCAACCCTAGTAATTTCTATTTTAAAAAAGAAAAACAAAAATTTGTTTGTCCTAGCAGTTTCTTAAGGAAAGAGGCCCAAAGTCTGTAAAATTAAGCTCATAGAAACAACTTTTAGAACAGCCATCTAAATCAAACTGATGGAGATTGCTAGCTGCAGAAGACCACTCACAGTCCAGAATGAAATTTAATCCTATGGAGTTAACTTTTTTTCATATCCACTGAATAGACAGGATAGTTTACTTTCATAAGTCTACCAAAAAAATTATTTCATATGGACTGATATGTATTTAATTCTGTTCCACAATATGTTGATGGGCAGAAGATGATTTAGCTTCACTGTTGTTATACCCTGACTCTCTTGCAAAGAGTGCATCACAATGAGGAATACAGGTTGTACTTTAAACATGTACTTTAAATGTAGAACTATATTAGTTATAATAGGGGTTATATTTTTCAAAACATTTATAAATTTGGTTGACTCAGTGTTCTGGAATTAGACTTGGAATGCCTAAAGAGAGAGAGGAATTTTGAGAAATTTTCATAATTTCTCCTGTACTTGATAATATATGATAATACAGTGTATTTTATTTTGGACACTCAAAATGATTATTTATTTTAAAAATGTAGTTCACAATATCAGTACTGCTCACAGATACCTAACAAACAGAGCACCCACAATGTGAAGTAATCATATTCACACATCGGTTACATCTCTGTCAAATTTCAATATTTTATGATCATTAAATTTTCAGAGTAATGGCTGTATCTTGTCCCAATTAATGGCAAAATAACAGATTTCCTCCCTTATTTCCCTCTTCTTGGTTCTAAGTGTGTTGAATTTTATGAAAATATTCTCAGAACAAAAAGGCGAGAAAAATATTTTCACTTATCATAAAATCAGCCTACCAAGCTTGGTATCCTATATGGAATCCAAATCCACATGAAAAGGTGCGGGTAGCTGGGATAAAACATGTCCATGCTCCAAAAATACTCTTGAAGGACCTCACTGGCTGTCATAAGCCAAAATAATTTTTGTATTAATGCTTCAACAGAAGAATCTCTACTACTCCCTCAGCCACTTTTCAACCTCTGCCAGATGGACCTTGATGCAGGAGAGAATTTAGCCTTGCAGTCTCTTAGTTCTATTAATCCTGGATACCTCACATCTTTTATCAACACATTGTCAGAAGGTTAGCTTTAGAAATTAGAAGTTAGTTTCTGATGTCAGAGCTAGATGTTACCTACCTCTTGTCAACATAAACTTCTTACAAGTAAGTCAAGCAAAATAAGTCGCATTTGCCTGCTGGTAAAGTGTTTTACCCACAGGGCTTGTTCCAACCTCCACTCACAGTGAATCTATTTCCCATTTAACTGATTAGGATCAAATCCACCTCCGTGGGGTCATGCAGTAGCGTTGATCAGTGATTATCCATAGTTGTAACAGATTAACAGATTAATGCTGCATGCTCATACCAGAAACAAGCTTCCAGCTCAGAGCATTTTTTTTCTATTTTTTGCCTTCTTTACCATGATCTTTTAAAGGCAGTACCATGTAGACTCTTAACTCATTCAAGTAATAGCAAGTCTGCTATCATTTCTGTTTAAATTTCCATGACCCTGTACAGTTATGTGAGAGGACAAGACTGTATTCAACTGTAGATCACACTAGTAATCCCTTTTTATACTCCGTATATGAGAAGCATATACCCTATCTCCGTTTATGATCCAGGTTTCAAGAACAACATAATGTCAGTATTTCATATCTGATTATCGTGATTATCATTTTCTTAACCACTGCTTTTTTTTTTCTTTTTCTTTTTTCCTAAGACAGCCTCCCTGGGCTTCGCTTTGTTTTCGTGTTGGCTCAGTCTCCATACAGCACAGCCTGCTATATAACTGTATTTAGTCAGGTACTTCTCTAGCTTCAGTGGCAGTAGGCTTAAGGGAGGTGATTCTTTCTTCTGGTAATAATTTTGGGGTATATCCGGCACTTGAGAGGACTGGGTCCTGGCATTAGCATGGTCTCGAGGATTTTTACATTGGCCAAAAAAGAAAGCCTGAAGGGATGCCTGAAAGCCAACCTTATTTAAGAACGTTGCTGCCAGCCTGAGCCCATATGGGACAAATTTCGTGCCAAAACCTCTTTCAGTGCTTAAGTCCTTCAGGTATTTCTTTGGTTGTGGACAGGTGAGTGAGAAAAGGTGATGCCCAACTCCAGCCTGATGGCCAGAACACGTTCAACAAGTGAGAACTTGGCTCATACAAACTTCTCAGCTTATAGAAAGTCCAATTTATATCTGTGGAGTACCAAAAATAATGTGTGCTATGTTCCCCAGCACAAAGTATGTATAAGATACCATCATTGTTTCTGGATGTGCTCCTCCAGATCTCATCTCTGTTCAGTCAATGTATTATAAAATAGAGAAAGAGAGGCTAAGTGAGCTTCCCCAGGCCTAACACAGAGGCTGTTTGAGGAAGAGCATTAGATTTGGGGGTTGGTGTCAGTCATTTCCGCAAAGAGACTACTGAGCCTTATACTGAGGTATAAGTTGGAAAAGATGTGACAGCCACCTAAATGGGAGGGAAAGAGGGCAAAAATTGAGAGAGGAGAAAAGAAGTGGCTTTTATCTCACAAACAAAATTAACAGTGAAAAGGTTCCTGCTGTACTGAATGTGATTGATTTGATTTCATCCTTTTGCATATGTAAATATGGAGGAAAGATTAGCAAGGCGTTGTAAATATAGGGAATAGATTAATATATTCCGATGTATTTCCATGGTGTGTGGGTTCTTCTGAGCTAAACCTAGGTTGATGGCTTTGTCATCATTCCAGAATGTTCACAGCAGAGAATTTTTTTCCCAATTATAACATGCAAAATATTATTTTAATCAGGAACATCTGACTCAGTCTTTCAAAAGTAGAAGCAGCAGCAGAATTCAATGAATTTCAGTGGCTTTTGGAACTTAATGTTCTTTGTCAGTGGTTTTAAGCTCGAGTTTAGAGAAGTCTGAATTAGATTTATTTATATGAATCCTGTGAACAAAGGTGACATAACATTAGGCTAAATATGCTGTCACTGAGGATCAGTCATCCCCTGTTGCCACTGAAAGGTTTGCACAATGATCAAGGATGAAGTTAAACAGATGACAATTTTTTCTTATTCAAGTACCCTAATTTTCCAAAACATTCACAGTCTTGGCTTTTATATTCTTCCATTATTTTTCTCTCTCTCCCTCTTTTTTTTCTCTCTATTTTTCTGCATTCATTTCTTCTTTTTTGTCCTTTCACATTTCTTCATTACAGCAACACCCAATTTCCCACCCTGGGTATTACCTTTATCTCATAAAATGATCTATAATTTCAGAGTTCATGATTAAAGGAGAAAGTCTTAGGCTCTAGTCCAGCATCCTCAAGAAAACAAAGGTTAGAAACATGCATACTCCAAAGATATGTTTTTTGGGATGCTCACTCATCACCTCAGTGAGAGGTGACTCTGCATACTTTGGGTGCTTTTCATTCCACCTAAGGATATACTTCAACTACAGAAGAAAAGAAGAAAAAATAAGATGAAAAAACACTAAATCCCTTAGATTCTACCACCATACATATCCAAAGCAGAATGCAATCAGCCCTCTGGAAGGACACATAGCAGCTCTGTTCTTCTTATCGTCTTATCTCTCTTAGATATAGACAAACTGCAGAAAGCAGTGACAGCCTCATAGGACTCCTTTACATCTGAGTGTATCCAAGCACTTTGCAGAAATGATCTTCACAACAGCTGGGTGCTGTAGGCACACAACTATTCCTTGTTTTACAACTGGGAAACTGAGTCACGGTGAAATTAAATGACTTGGCCAGAAGTCACTCACCAAAAGCAGTGGCAGAGCCAAGCCCAAACCTGCTGTTTTCTTGAGATCTTTAAAACCCGCTTGGATGCAGCCCTGTGCCATGTGCTCTAGGTTACCCTGCATTTGCAGGGGGATTGGACTAGATGACCTCTGAGGTCCTTTCCAACCTTAAGCATTCTATGATTCTCTATGATTCTATGAATTCTGTCTTTATCAGGAACCAATTGATTTTTTTTTATCATCCTCTTTCTGACATTCTGCTAGGCCATTCTAAACATGTTGAATTATGTTTTAACAGTTTTAAAACATGACTTTTTTCAACCAAGTTCTTAAATATTCCATTTGTACTATCTGCAGAAATTCTCAAAGCTGCAGTTAAACTTGGCTTTTGTTGTATTACATGAAAATAGGGAAGATTTAATGAAACTCATATTCCATCCCATTCATAGTGAACAATGAATCCTACTTTACAGTGCAACAATTAATATTGATTATATTACTTGAAAATGTAAGAGACAGCACATATATTTTCAGTGAATTGGTGCTGTGGCAAGAACCTTTATTTATTATGGCTGCTAAACACGATCAAAGAAGTGAATCTTTAAATTGTTCAAAGAGTGAAATTAAATATCAAGATTCATTCTTCCTAGAGGAATGCTACTAATAGGTATAAGACACAGAATGGAAAGAAATTCTTTAGGAAGAATAGCTCATATTTAAGGGGACACAACACATGATAGAATTTAATTCTTTGCTAATTGTGTTACTTTGGGCCAATCACACTCACTCACTGTTAGCTACTCTCATGCAAGTACTGCTGCAGCTTTACTTCCAAAGAAAGTAGTGTCAATTCACTCAATAGTTTTTTTAGTTAAAATTGCTCAAGAATGTGAGTTTATGTAATATTTGTGTATTTATGTAATATTTATGTAAATATTGCAGGTGTAGAGGGTGTAGTGTGCCCATTCTCAAACTGGGAAGGTAGTCTCTGATGGCATAAGGAAAACAAAGGAAAAAGAAGGCGAATAAGACACATTGTGGAGGAGTCACGGAGTGACTGAGGAAGCTGTTTGGATAGGGACAATGTTGAATACAGCAAAAAAGTATCAGACCATATATTGTGGCCACTGTGATGGCAAACAGTATACAAGCAGAAGAAGTAAAGGGAGTTGGGGTGTCATAAATTGATGAGTCATGGACTGTCTCCTATCTCATCCTCTATGCAACTCATTTGGTGCTTGCCATCATAGACTTTGGGTGATATTTATCCTCTTCTTCAAATAAAGCCTTCCTTTGCTTCTCTATCTTCTTTTTTTCCATCTGTCTCTCAGCATCAAAAACTGTCCATTCAAGGCAGCAGAATCAGTCACAGGGTTGGGATCAGGCATGGAAACCTTGGACATCATCACAGAGTCCCCTCTACCTATAAGTATTTTGTGACACTGATGCACATATTATTAAATATTTGTCTGAAGGGCTTTCTTTCTTTTTCTTTTTTTTTTTTTTAATGAGCTACCTAGTTTAAATACATTTAAGTCTTATGGATTCATCATACCAGATTCATGACAACATGATTATTGTATCTCAAAAGGCCAACAGCTTGGAACAAAGGTGATAGGAAATGATCTTTAAGTTCCACAGTGCTTTCATATTGTACATTTAAAAAGGAGAGAGATATGAGCAATGCTCCATAGCTAAGCCACACTAGACTGTCTACAAATCTACATGAGATTAAAAGTAAAACTAGACAGCTAATCACTATTTTTTTTTTCTGTTTAGAGAAAGAACCAACTTGATGAAATGAAAAATATTATTGTCCAACAACGTTATCCTTATAAACATCTCAGTGACCTTCAATACTTTTGAAACAAGCCACTGACCAAATCACATGATTTAAACTAAAGTGCACTGGGATTGGTGTAACCTGGAACAGGAATTCTGTATTTTTTTGGAAAGATGGGACCCAGGATTTGGCAGAGGCAAATTGACAGAAGTGAACTATGAAACAAAACACTCTCAGACACTCTCCATCAGGAATCAATACTGAATAGATACCTGTGAATCCACAGCATCACCTTTCTGCTGACAGTAGCAGAGTTGCCAAAGGCCACATACAAAAATCATGCAGACTTCTGGAATTCCAGCAGAATGACTTAAGCCAGAAACCATCCTCTTTCTCTGCAAACCTAGCAGGAGATGGATAGGAGACAGGTTTAAAAGAAAGGGGGAGGACATTCCTCCCAACAACTCAGGTTTCATAGATCAGAGCCAAAAGAAGCAGGAGGTTTCTGGCTATGCTGCATTTAGATCAAAGACTCTGTTATGGCTTATATGATTAATGAAAGATGAACAGCATTCTGAAGATTAACAAATTTAATTCCTGAGAGTGAAGCAGTTATCTCTGTGGGCAGACTGACCCCTAATCTCTGCCTTGGTCCTGGACAGTGCCACTCTCATGCATCCTCTCTCCCCCTTCTACTGCCACCTTCACACCAACAGCTGAAAAGATGACATTGAGTAGATGAGTTCAGCACAGGCAGATAAAAACAATGTGAAGGGATGGAGATTGGGAGCTTATCAGCCAAACAGGACATAGGATATAAAAAGTAATCAACTTAAAGCTCTTATCAAAAATGTCTCCTGGGCATATTTTTTTTTTAACTTGTCATTGCTCAGGAGAAATTATAGGTTTATTTTAAAGCAATTTCATCTGATGTACACTGTTTGTATGTAGGGGGAGGAGGGGAATTGTACATGTTTCCTGAAGAATGCACATGCTTTGTAATTTAAAGGGTTTTAAGGCAAGAGAATCAAGTTACCATGGACAAAAGGAGTATATTTAAAAGAGAAACCCAGGCGTGACATATTCTATCTTATTTTAAAAGCGAATGGGAGAGCATGGGAAAGGAATGAACACACTGCAATATGTTAACATCTTAAGCAATTAACAAAATATTTAGACAAATTCAGTATAATTATGTGCAAAAACAAAAGAGTTGCGTGTAAGATCCTCCTTACCAGGATTCCATAGTGCTCCATTTGCAGAAGTGATTCTTTGAAAAGGTTTTAAAATCCATAGCCTGATTATAACAAATAACTATCGAAGTGGAATATTTCTGGATTTCTGTTGTTGCTGAATTCAGTTTCCAGGATTAGTCATTTCCAGTTTACGTGTTCATTCTAGTACAGATCCAAGATCATTTCCACTGCCAAGAACTTCCATATCCTAATCTTTAGAACATTACTCTGCTCACTTAAATAGTCTCCTGTGTGTCTGAAAAAACATATTTTATGCTATTATTTCATATATTCTTTTCTTAGTTAATCAAAAGGAACAACATATTTAGAATTAGCTATGCATTTCTGTTGCTTTCTGACGAAAACAGCTCTTGGGCATGTGAGTGCCGGTTTTATGAAGAAGACAAAAGATTTATTAAGTAGATAACATAATAAAAAGATAATATAATAAAAGAGAGATAATAAGAAAAGACAGTAGAGACATGTTATTACAAAGACAATGTTTGAACAATGCCAGAGAGACACTTGAAACAGTGAGATCTTGATTCTCTCCTGCTTTCTTCACACATTTGGCATAGCTGGCTTAGGGCTGGGTTGAAGGCAAATTAGGCATGGTGCCACATTTCTACTTCAGAAATGGGTTTGGTTGCCAGGATAAATAGGAGCAGCCTTAGGGCTGCTCTAATTTGTACTTAGCTACCTCTACCTCTGCCTACACTCAAGGCTGTTTGCCTTCTATGTGCAGTACAACTCGGAAGTTCTCTAAATGTTGGAAATCCACCTCTAGCCATTGTGGAACTTCTTTGTACTTCTAGTCTGGACATGCCATGGATCCTTAACTAGGGCTAGTAGGAATAAAGATCTCAGCTTGAGAGAGAGGCTCTCTTTGTAGTATATTTGCTTCAGGTTGCAACATAGAAAGAGTCACAAAATTTAAGAGGAAGAAGTGATACTGATGAAACTCAGAAAACAGAAAAAGGGGAAGGGGTGGATACCTACAAAGCTCCTGACAAGCATCTAGCTGTTCTAGACATCTCTGAAATGATATATAGAGATCAATGGGGAGCTTTTAGCAGATAGATACTACTTCTGTAGGGGGCATAAGGGTCTGAGGAATGACCAGAATCTGCCTGGGGCACTAGAACAGTAAAAAGAGCTTGTGACGTGGAGAGTAGTAGCAAGAAAGACAGAGATGAAGAAAGAAGGAGAAGGAGAAGAAGAAAGAAGAAGGAGAAGTAGAAGAAAAAAGAAGAAGAAGAAGGAGGAGGAGGAGAAGGAGAAGAAGAAAGAAGAAGAAGGAGAAGAAAAGACTTTCTTGTAGACAAAGAAGTCCTAGAAATATTAGGGATTGGGAATGGTGGAGACTGTAAGAGCAACAGCAACGTCAGCAAGTATATGAAGAAAACCACATAAGTCCAAGGAGATTAGGTAGAAGAAGTAAGAAAAGTGTTCTGTAAGGCTTTAATGTTCTGTAAAGGAGTACCTTAGATCAGGGAGGTCTCTTAGCTACGTACCCCAAGACTGTCTTGTTAGGGATGGACAGAACTCTAGCAGAGTCAATCTGAAACAAAAAAAACCTTCCATATCCACTTGAAAGTAGAATTTTCTGAACAGGAAGAACTAGATGCCTAGAAAAATACATTTTTTTCCCCTAGCCATCTAGCAGACTCATTATATCCCCTTTTTTAAAGAAAAAGAGAGTTCAGGCCTCATTACTGCAAGCTGTAGAAATAATATCCATAATATTAACGATTAAGGAACAGAAAAAAAAAAGCGAAGTATAAGCAATCATCACAGTTACCTTCATATTGTTGTGCTTTAATGAAGTAGGGGAGTTTAATTCTGTACACACAGATTTTACAGAGGTGAAAAGACTAGAGAGAAACTGAAGAGTGACCTGTGAGTCTTCAGAATGAGAGGAGCTTCAGGGGAAAGCAAAGGTGGCAATGGGCAATGGAGCAGTTGAAATCAGAGAGAGGGAGCACATTATTTCTCTGCCTTTTCACACCAGGTCCCTTGTCTGCTCAGCACTGCTTTGGCCTAAATTATTGTTTTCTTGTATTCACTTGAAAATGAGCCAGGCTTTTTAAATCATGCCAGAGAAACATTCTTTTGATTTTTGCTCTTTCTTATGGCTTTGGATTTTTATGTATGAGTGAAGCCAAGAAAATATAAAAAAGCATTTAACTCCAAGCTGCTCCTCCTGGTCACATACCCCACCACAGCATTTGACTCTGGACTAATTGAGTTAGTCCTGCTTTGTCACTCAATTCTGAAGGAGAAGAGAAATCTCTCATAATTTAATTCAGCTCCCCTTATGCTAAGCAACAAGAATGCAGATACCTGATTATGTTGACTATATTACAACTTCTTAAAGTGCATAGGGAATCCAGAATGCTAGCTACTTCCCAAAGACATAATAGAGGTACAGTTCCTGACTTGAAGAGCTTATTTTACAAGTGAGATCTCTGGAGAGATCCTCTGTCCTCTCTGGAGGAGAGCAATGCAGATCTTTTTAGCCTTCTCTTTGTTGAGGTTTTACTTGAGAAACAGACTGTAATTGCTTTTCTTGCTTGTTTTTCTTCATCTAAGTGCAAGTTTTTCTTTCTGCCCGTAGGAAACCTTCCATTGCCCCATTTCCTGAATCAAGCAAACAGTCATCAGCTTATAATTGGGTGAATTAGTCACAGGGGAGAAGGAAACTTTAAAATAATTGCTCTTTCTCTACTCCTGTAAATCAACACTTTTCAGCAACAAAACACCTGGCTCAAAACACTTGTTTTCAAGACACTCAAATATAAAATTCACTGAATAGCAGATCTTGGAAGATCTTCAAGTGAAAATCTACTAAACCACATCATCCATTTCTAAGACTCATTCAAAAGGATAAGATTTGAAAATGCACCCCCATACTGTTCATCCTTTGGCAGGTAAAATAAGCACCTATACATTTTGGAGTTAAGGAAGCAAGAGTTTTCCTCTTAAAATCACATGAATTATACAGGGAGAAGGAGGAAGCAGAAAGAAACTAGTGAAGATCAGAGGAATTACTAATGGAGCAGAAAAATTTGTGGATGTCTGGCCTCTTTGCTTTCACTTCAGATAAACTTTCAGGTAAGTTATAAAATGTGCAACCCTATCATGCCTCCTGAAAGTTCAAGGAATAACACATTGTGCAATGTTTATCGGACTCTTGGTCAACCCATAAATTATTCTCCTCTTACTCCACAGAAGGGGATACCTGATTTATTTCTCTATGAAATGCTTTCTGTTTTTTCTCCACTGAGCTCTGTGCACACAGTGAGGACAGATATTCTCTGATTTTTTTGCAAGGTAAGGAGGCTATCCTAAGCTACAGAATCTACATGTACTTAAACATTTCCTGTACCAAGAAAGAGGTTCAGCTCTAGCTGAGTGTCCAGCTAGAGCTGGCATTAGGATTCATCTCACTTTACTCCCTTGTAAAGTCGATGTCTGTATCTAAGTTAGTTTTCCCCCTTTAAGTAGGGGACTCCTTGTAGACGTGAAAATTAAGTCCTTCTAGAGAATGATTCATTTGGCTGATTTTAAATAGCTACCTTATGGTGAGATAATTAGGCTTTAGAAAACCCTAATTATTTCTGTTGACTACAAAGCGAGCCTTGAAGATTGCTAGATGAACAGAAACTGCTTCTGGCTCAGGAATTTCCTGAGCCACAGATCACTGGTAGCTGTAAGAAGAATTGTCCTTGTCCTTTTGCTTTTCCCTCAGCATCTGTCATCTGCTCCTGGTTCTGGGCCAAATGGTCCTTTGATTTGAGGCAGAACCATGATTCTTGTGCTAGAGAACTGGCACAGTTACGGACATCTGCATGATGATAGAAACACAGACATTTCACCAAACTGGAGCACTCTCAGTCTTATTTGTATTTGTGGCATAAGACTACAAAAAACACCCCAAGCACATTCAAATTCTCTGCCTTCAGGGAGCTCCAGAAGTCAAAAGTCAGCCAGCAGCTGACAGCAGCAACTGTCCTCTACAGTACAGGAGGGAGCATTGACAAGTCTTGTCTTAAGAATTGGCCTTGTCAAGACAGGACAGACATCTGGTGTGATCACTTTAGGTATGCGGGCACCACGGATTGACCAATTATATAGGCTTGTTGTCATGAAACCTCCCTTCAGCAGGGCAAGAAAGCTAAGACTTCTGATTATCCTGACTTTCCTTATGGACATCTCAAATAGGTGATTTATCCTTCATATCATTTCTTCTCTGACTGTCAATACCAGGTCTCCAGGTGAGACTTTCTCTAACTTTGTAAGGACAAGGCTTTCCATCCATGTCTTCCCCTGGTCTTGACATTCAGGTAGAACAGAGTGATGAAGAGTATGTGGCTCATCTTTCCCTAGCTATCTATTCCTGCTTTTCTAAAGTCCAAATTCTTCTCTTGGGCCTATTTTTCACTAACCCTCATAACCCCAAATCAGGACTACAGTAATTAGCCACAGAAGCTAAGAGAGAATCTTCACACTTTGCATTGCAGAGATGAATTCAGTTTCCAGGTCTCTCTGAAACCTACCTCTTAAGCTCCTTTCCAGGAAAATGCTTCATCATTGCTGGTCCCTTCGCTATTGTCAGTTATTATTTCAGGAATGTTATGAAATTAATGAGGCTAATGTTTTTTGTTTCTTTGTTTTTGTTTCTCCTTTTTAAAGATCTAATTAGCTTAGAAGTGCTTTATAGCCCCCATAGCTCCTATTATAGAATTCCTATTATATACTCAGAGTGCCCATGGCCTTCTTATGAAAAATAATATTTTGGAAGAAGAAATATGCCTTCAACCTGCCCTCTGGGGAAGCTAAATGGAAAAGCTACATGATGCTGCTTGCAGAAGCTCTTCAGGAAGCACTTCTATACTGAAATCTTAAAATGTGAATTAACTGTCTAAGTTAACATGCTTTTTAGGATGACTATGGGAAAGTCACAAGTGTGGCATTATCTTCAGCCTTATTCCTGTCATTCTTGATGGATCATGAAATTACTCTGGAGCTTAAACTGTTCTGTAGAATTAGACCTTTCATGCTTCCATCTTTCACACATGCATCAGATTTTTCTATTTATGCATAAATACATAAATGTATATGCATGTATATGAATGTATAAATTAATATAACCTAGAAGATGTAGAAACTACTAATAAATATATCCTGAAGTTGATAAAATGCACAGTGCTATTGCTGAACCCTCTTCCTTTATTCATCTATGCTCTTAACACTTTTATCCATTCTATAACTTCAACATTTAGTAGATTTCCAGAAGACATGGCTGTACAGACAGTGAACTACTTGTTATGTTGTGACTTACTGATGCTAAGGGAATGATATGGGGAACTTAAGATTTTCCTTTCTCATGCAGTAACCTGTAGGATTAATTACAGATTCCAGTTTAAAAGACTCTTTTCTTGGTACATTTTTCCAGTTTTACAGAAATGGCAGTTGTCCTCTGTGTTATGCAATTTCCCAGAGGGAAAAAAATGCCTAGAAGCCACTAAAACTGCTCTTCCAGCAGGAAGGAAGCTTCTATATTTTCAGGAAAAAGGAAATTTTCATGTGTATTTACAGCTTGCAATAAGTATTTCCACGCTGTGCACCCACAGGAGTAAGATATATGACGCACTTAAGCCTGACACATAAAACATTTGCTAATGGAAACACTAAAAAAATCTCTTGAAGCTTCCATCACCTTCACTGGAAGGCTTCAGTGAAAGCTCCCTTCACTGTTGAACAAGCCCAGGAATGAGGATATGGCAACAGTGAAGAATCAGTCATTGCTACAGTCCATCTTGGGATGATAGGATTCCACTGAAGCATTCCACTGAAGTACCATTGAAGCAATCCTTGCCTGCCCTCCTGGTAGAAGGTACAACCTTGCTATGGAATCTCATTATGGGCACAATATAAAGTCAGGAATCTAGAACTAAAACAAAATAAACCTAAAGATCAGTCATGGATTTCAAGGAAACAATGGAGAAGCTGGAGATGATCCCCACCAGTCACAGACAGGGAGGGACAACTTCCCATCTGATGATGCGAAGTCTACATAGCTGCAGAAGGACTAAAATTTTAGCTACTGGACTATCGAGACTGCTCTGAATAGATGAGAAAACATCAAAATGTGGTATTTCTGAAATATTCAGAAGAATTACAAAATATTGTGAAAATCTTTTTTTGCATGTCTTCCAGGCCAAGATGTTTTCATTTTATCTGTACCAGTTTGAGCTGACTGATTGTCTAGGATGGAGACAAACTTTTATTTACCTTGTCTTGTGCCTAGTATACACTTGCTTATTTAGATAAAATGCAAGTATTGCTAAAAGCATTTTACCAGATGCTTCCCAGGGTTAAAAATATAATTGCTTTTAGATTTTGGATGTGGACATTTCATTCTGCTTCCAATAATTTAGACAAGCTATCTTGTGATGGTTATAAACTCGGAAGTTCAATCCTAAGAGATATGCTCCAGGCCATGTGCGCTGCCATCTCTCTCCTGAATTACTAAGATTCGATGTGTCTATCAGTGTGCCATCATGTCAGCTGTGAGTCAACATGACCAGAGAGCAGGACAAGGAGACAGTATGTCTTTTGCCAAAGCATGAACAACTTCACAAGTGTGTCTGTTAAGACAAGAATCCCTCATCTTGAGTTTCAGTGCCTCAATTTGAGTTCTTGTTCTCCTCTCAGTGTTCACTACCAATATGAATCACCTCATGAATCAAGATACCTAAGAAATTTTCCATCTTCTGATGATAGCCTAAGGACATGCCTCCAAAGTGAGGAGTCAGTGTTATTTCCCTTCCATAAATAGGTGCTATATGTCACAGAAATCCATTGATTTCCTCCAAAAACATCTAAGTCTGATTAGGAAGTGAGAACATCAACTACATGTCCAGTGTTACCATCCTTGCTGATGTTCACTAGACTGATTTTATCAGATCCTGCAGGTACAAAGAGTTATTTAAAAGGAATTCAATAAAAGTTTAATTGTTTTAATTCCTCTAAATCTTTGAGTCCACTATCAAATTAGAGAAAGACCAAATCTCTTTCTGTGCAATTCAGTTAAATGCTGGTAGTTTATAGTCCTATTTTTTAGAAATGTAGATAAAGAAAAAAATATATGGAGTGGAAATAGCTGCCACCTTCACCTTCTTACTCATATACATCACATATTATATATCTCACTCTGTGCATTAATCACGTATTGATATAATTTCCAGAAGCTCCCAGTTTAAGTACAACATTTTTGTTTTGGGATTATATTTCAAGAAACTTTACTGACAGCAAGGACCCTTTATATACTGTTCAATCAAATATCCCCAAGGTGGTATTGCATGATCTCTAGTGACATCTTAAAGACTCTCATTTTGAGTCCATCTTACTAAGCTAATAAGACCAAACCAAAGCTGATTTGCAGTTCATATTGCTGTTTTTATTCAGGAATGACTAGATTAAAAACAAAATGATATTTCTTAGGCACAAGGTAGCAGCAACCTTGACCATGAGACTTTAACATTAGTTAAAGTTGTTATTAGTAATCTACAGATGTGTCCCCAGTGAGTACTCCCGTACTAGTCCCACAGTATTCCAAAGGGCATTTCCATACTTCAGCTGCTGAGGAACCATTAGATTTATTGTCAAAAGCAGAAGCAGGTGCGTTGTGATGAATAAACATTGCTGTGTCTCTGTCACTTTGTGGTTACACCCCTTAACAGACGGATGTGCAAATTTGGCTTGGCACCTGTTACTACACCATTTTCCCCATCGTACTCCCAAAGATAACAGTTTTACTTGATTTATACCACTGGATTTGCAAGAGCAGAATCAGACCCCACAAATCTTAAGAATGGAAACACAAGCACAGACAAAGATAATGGTTTGCATAGCCCTGGAAAATATCAACTTAGATTGTTTTAAATACAAATAAACTTGAGCAAGCTCAAGCAATTAGCTTGGCACAACTCTGAAATGTGTTTAATGGCTGAGTGATCAAAAGGTTTTCCATCAACTTTACTTGAATCAAACTGGCAAGCGAATTTTTCCTTACATATGATTTTCAAAGTTTGAAGTGACAAATTGGACTGAACTCAATTAAAGCAGCAGGTCCGACGCATTTAATTGCAAGTAGTGTCTATGATTGTGAAGGAATCCAATTCAGAATGAAAACACAGATGTGGATGTGGCAGAGTTCTGAGAAACACAAAAATGAAAAACCAGGTTCAATCAGGAAACAGTTAGAGGCAATGGAAAATTATGTATTCCACCATACTTTTGGAGCACTGGCTGTAGGCAAGTATTAAAATGCAAAATTAGGGAATATTCACCTGACTACACCACTCCAGCTCAACAAAATGCTATGAGAAAAAAAATGCAAATATTTGTCAAGCAGTTTGACTATGGAAAGTACAATATTAATGATATTTCCAATTATTATGCAATGACAGTTACTTCAGTGAATTAATTCTAACATCAGATTACATTAAAAAAAAGTTTGTGCTAAAACTGGTAATTAAAGAATGACTTTGTAATAGGACACTCGGTCATTATGGGGCAAGTGCTTAGGGGATGAATTTTATTCTTTGGTGGGTACACATGGCTCCCATTGATATTAATGGGAGCCAGGCACATTGTCAAGGGCAGGGTCAACCTACACTAGGAAAGATAAACTGAAAAGGAAGCAAATAGCAGATCAAGTTATTCTTAAAATTGACCCTAGCAAACATGACATGTGCTAGCATTTTAAACCCTGCACTCAGTGAAAATTAAAGATGTTAAATAAGCAATGGAATCAATTTTAAGCAATTACCATGTGCATTTATAGAAACAGCACCTCCATCAAATATCTAAACAACTAAAAAGGAAACCTATTACTGTTTAATTTCAGCCCCTGGAAGAAGATGATTTCCACAGCAAGGAGAGTGTGAGAATCATTTTAAAAGCTCAGCAGGGAATTTCTGTACAACCTATGAGTTCTGTTTGAAACTGATGCTTTCATATGTATCTATGCCAGACTGCAGACC
Organism: Nothura maculosa; assembly: GCA_032353885.1. Taxonomy (NCBI): domain Eukaryota; kingdom Metazoa; phylum Chordata; class Aves; order Tinamiformes; family Tinamidae; genus Nothura; species Nothura maculosa. The sequence goes on from JAUBOD010000130.1 coordinate 932,122, forward strand.
TAGTTTGGATTTGGGATTTTTTCTTTTTACCTTCTCTATTGTCATTTCACATCCTAGCTGGGGTTGATTTGTAGATACTGTTGTGAAAGGGCTAACCCATCAAAAAGGACTAGAAAGACCAAAAAAACCTAAAGCTGATATGGTTAAACAAGTAAGGTGAAAAGAACTATTTGAACTGATAAGATAGCCTTCAGAAAGCTGAAAGAAACTTTCCAAAAAGGGGAAATAATAGAAAAAGAGCTACCTAAATATAATAGCATAATGCAGTAAGGAGGGAAAAAAAGGCATTTTGAAGAATATTTCACTAGAACTATAACAATGAAAACTTATTCCACAAAACCAAAACCAGGAATTCTGCCAGAGATTTTGTAGAATGGAGAGATGATCAAGAAGTTAAAATATTGTACAAAATTCCAAAATAGGGCTAAATAATAATAATAATAATAAACACTCATTCTTGATCAATGCTGATGATCTTACAAAAATACCCAAGCCAGAAATTTTCCTTACAGACGGTGAATTGGAAGATCTATTTGAAACCGGAATATCAGTAGAAGAGTTTTTTTGACTGAATCAATAAAAATAGTATCAAATCATCAAGACTAGATGGTATCACTCAAGAGTCCTAAAAGAACTCGAGTATGAAATTGCTAAATTATTAATTATGCTGAGGAATCCTTTGCTTAAAACTACTAGAAGAATAGGATGCAAAAAAAAAAAGAAAGAAAGAAAAAAGAAAAAAAGAAAAAGGTTCCTGAGATATCTGCATACCAACAAAATAATACCTGACAGTTTCATGTGTGGAAGACTTTTTGGCTACCTGATGGGACAGGATATTGTCTTTGCAACACAAGATATACCTGGCCCTGGGAGAAAAGTATCATTTGCTTGAGTTGAAAGTGACTGAATGATAGTGAGGCCAATGCTTAAAGTTATGGCTCACTTCTTTAAGTAGCTGAGAAAATTCTTCGTCCACTGTGTCAGCAGAGCATCCCTTTTCATTCCATTCTTCATATTTAACCTGAGATCTACCTGTCTCCTCTGACCTATCTCCAATGAAGAATGCAATAGATGTAAAAATATCCCCACCATCTTCTATTGTAAACAATGATGTAAAGAATTCATGAAACTTCTTTGCTATGACTTTTTTCACCCATGAGTGCTACTTTGGCATAAAAAAATCATTATGGATAAATGGCAGGATACACAGGAGAAAGGGATACGCAATATCCAGGAGAATAAAAATATATCTAAACTTTCCAAGCACAACAATTAGTTCTGATCTACCAGAGCTCAACAATCATGTCTTAGAGTTACTGTAGTTCTAGGTAAATATCAGCTTACTGCCCAGAAGCAATTGAAAAGGAAATTGCCATATAAAAATTCATAAGAATAGAGCAGACAATTTAATGAAATGGATCTCGATGTTGCTGTAGGACCCTGTAGGACCCTCACATTTCAAATATTTTATACAATTTTTGTTGCCTTTATTGAAAAATGATATGGAAATTTGGACAAAAAAAGGGGGGAGGGGACCTGATGATGGAATAGAATCTATGTAAAGTAAATAGAATTGTTCAATCTGTCTGGAAGAGAAGCTGCTGAGAGGGAAGAATGGCATAGAAATCTATAAAATATGGAATGGCATGGAGAAGGGATGAATACCTGTAAAGTTTAATAATTCAAGAAATGCAGCACATCACTTGAAAAAATGTAGTTAAAATTCAGTATTTCCCCAGACAGCCATTCCCAGGTGTGCACTCAAAGTATCTCCTACCCCAAGCTGGACCTATCGATCTTAGAAGCTTCACTTTTCCTCACAAACACCCTGTGTTTGTTTCTTCACATGCATGACAGGGAAAATACTCTTGGGGGACAAAGCCGTATGGAATAGGAGAGGGGGGCGGAAAAAAAAAAGGTAATAAAGGAGTAGAAATTTTCTGTCTTCCTCTTTTTTCCCAGAGGATTATCATAGAAAACTATTGAAAATCACTGTGCCAGGCAGGAAATCTGCATCGTAAAAGCAGATATGTGTCCACAAACAAGAGACAATGTTGAGACCGAAGGCTTAAAGTTTATAGATACCAATTAATATGAACTAGACAACATTCAAGCAACACACTTTTGAAGATCCAACTCTGGCATGTATGGCCTTGGGAAATAACAGAGCTGATGTGAACTAGCCAACTTGATAGAATATGCTATAGAGGGAAGAAAAGTTGCACTGAAGGATTGGTGGCATTCCTATTCACTTACCAAGATTACTGATGTTTTAGTAATTTAAACGGAATAACCCAAAACTTTCTACTGAAAATTCATTGATTTTGATGTACTAAATGAAAAATACATCTCTGCAATTCCAGATCATTTCAGATTAAATATATGACGGTTAATGAGTAATAAAGCACAACCTTTACTTTCTCAGAGTAGATGAAAACTCCTTGATCGTATGACGCGTGTGAGATGTTTTTTTACTACTTTATGACAACCAAACCAGTCCTAAATCTGAAGTAGTTTGTTTATCACTTATTTGGTGCACCTGTGAAATTTCCTTGTCAACAGTTATTGCTTTAAAGATGATATTGGATCTTAGCTGTGAATTTAGATATATCTCATCTTTGAGGAAGATTATATTCAGAACTGAGGACACTTTACATCTGAATAAGAGTTTCCACATGGGGTTTTAAGACACTTGAACTGAGATGCTCCAAGTTCACACCTCCAATTAATTTGAATTAATTTTCCTAAGAGTGTAGATGTCAGCCGGCTCCAGAGCTGTAGATATAAACAACTTCACACTCTGGCAAAGCCTAGATGTAAACTTGACAGCTTGGATGCATTTGTATTGACTTGAAGCCAGGACTTGAAGCAGACAGAACAAATTAATGTGTGAAATACCCTTAACCATCATTTCAGTATTCTGAGAAACAAATTTTACTGAAAACTGCTTGAGAAAATCTGAATCCTATTTCCACCATTATCATGTTTTAATAAGTTTTATCTAAGCTCAGTCTTTAGAAACTCTGAAGTTTTCCTGTCTTGATAAAACTTGTTTCATTCCATATCTACACGTTCTGTGCTTAAATAGGCTTGGCACACTTCAGACTAGCTAATGCTGTGTTGAAGAGTTGTGTATGGCAAAAAAAATGTCAAAGACAGCTTTAAAATGTAATGAAAATGCTCCAAATGGTGACTTGGAAAAAGATTCTTTTGCTGTTACATATTGGTACATATATTACTGCTGATATTCGAGCTTTGATCTTGCACGCACCTAAAAATACCCAACTTCAATACACTGTTCAAACAATTCTGCTCCCTCACAATGAATCCATATGTTCTTTCAGCACAAAGAAAATTAGCTTTTAGGTCTCAAAATTAAATGCAAGAGAACGAGCAAAATATAGGTCACAGCTGAGAGTGAGAGTTAATATTCTGTTAGATAATGCACAGCTAAGAAGTATCAGGTCTGGGCAATATTCACATGGCAGCCCAACTAGAGTGTTGAAGAAAATGGTACTCAATAAATGAATCGGAAGCAGACCGATGTAACACAGCACAGGACCAGAGTCTTTGAGCAATGAAAGGCAATTTCTTGGAGCAGGTGTGGGGAAGAGAGTCATGACAATTTGTGATCACTAATGATTCTATAGCACTTGCCCGAGAAGAGTTTTAATAGTCCTGGTGTCCCAGATAAATCCCAATTTGAGTAATGATATTGCACTGACCTACATTCCCATGCTTTTTGAGCTGAGTGAAGCTTTTCCTTCTGTTCGTGTCTCTGTGACAGTTCATTATTGCTGTGTATTGACAAAAAGATGCTGTGATCCACTCAGGAGATGTGTGAGCATCACACATACTTTTGTGCTCGCTTTATAATAAACCCCAGAACAACTGTGATTGAATCTGCAATGCTATACCTTTCTTAGGCACAGGGTTTTTGTTGAGCTTGGCCAAAACCCACCTAAGGATCTCAGGGTCTTGTGAGGATACTGAATAATGGAGATAATTGAATATTTTTATTGTTAAAATATATAATCAAAATTTAAAATGATAACGCTAAGAGTCTCTATTGACTGCAATAATTTGTTTTCTGTAAGAATTACTGAATATTGCCTAAATATATTTATATGCACATGGCAATGATTTTGCTTGCACAAGAAGCATTTTCTTCTGAAGAGATCACCTCTATTTTCTACACAGGTAAGCAAAGCCACAAGCTTCTTCCAATATCAGCTTATTGTCACACTCAGCTACCTCTCACGTCGGCCCAGCTGTTAGGGCTTGACATGACAGCCCATAACCCCCCAGCAGTCATTGCCTGTGAAAGTGCTTTGAAATGGGCAACAAACTGATTGCCAAGACAAAGGTGAAGCAAAGTACTTGCCGCGGCTGGAGAGCAATGAAGCATTACCAGGTAGGAATAAGTGAGAATATAAAAGAGAAGCGGAAAGGCAAGGAGACAAGAAAGATGAAAAAAGAGGGCAAGGGGGTCTAATGAAAACTTAATGAACTTGTGCTGGTGAGTGGCATTTCTCTGCCACAGAAATCCTTGGTGTGAAGCTGCAAGACTCTTCTCGCCACATGTAATCGTGCCAGAAAGACCGTATAATAAATAGGATCAGAGAGAACTGTACGCTTTCACAATAAAGTCTCATTATTTAATTTCCCTTTGTGGAAAATATAAGCTCATAAAATAATCTAACCTTCTAGGCAAGCTGAATTCAGAAATTGGGCATGCTCCTTGGAAACCTGTCACACTGAACCAAGCTGTCTTGGGCGGCTCAGCAAGATAATGCCCAAATTTTTACCGTTCTGTGAACAGTAAGATGGTTGCAGTGGTCCTAGGTGATCCCTGCTGGGAGGCTGACATGAAATTAACTTGTTATCCTAATCCAACACCAGTTCAGTGGAATATCTCCCTCCCGAGGTGAATGCAATGCAAGACCTCAGAGAGGGGAAATGAAAGCATTATGGAGCAAGTGTCTTCACTGCAGGAACTGTGCCTCTTGTGGGAGGCAGTCCATGTCAGTTATGATGTTTTCCATACTTAGGTGCTTATGAGCTTGTAAAAGTCCTGCCATTTAGCTGAGGCATCTTTTCACTTGGCCCACACTCTACAGTATGACCTGACTACTCCTATTACATTGGTTTCTTCTAGAGAAATGAAATATTAGTCTATTTTGTAACTTCTGCATTAAGAAGAGAAGTTAATATTTTAATCCCTCTGGTGAATTATTGTACATTCGGTTTATATGAGAGATGTCCCAGCAGTGAGAAAATGAGTCATAACTCATGGAAGTGAAGCTACGAGTGAGTAATGAAGAATATGAAGATCATTCTTTCCTCTCAGTGCTTGCATGGGCTTGTTTCTCAATTAGGTGGGCAGAGGAATAGGTAAATATGCATCAGAATCTCAAGATCTCTTGATGTTGTAATCTTTGGGAAAGAGCCTTACAAATTTGCTTTTGTTGGAAATGAGCATGTGCAGCCATAAAATATATTAAAAGCCTTTCATTTCCCATAAAAGAGCTTCAGTGGTGTACCAGGCTATGGAGCAGCTATTACAGAAGAGCTTCCTGAGGATGTGATGGCAATTCCCATCCTCCCCATTGCTGCATACCACAGCAGCAGAGTCAGAACAAAGTTTATTCTGCAAAACCATTTGCCAAAGGCATGCTACAAAAGGTGTCCAAATCCTCACTATGATGAGCATGATCTGTATGAGATGGGGAGGCTACCAACTGAATGGAAATACTGTCTTTAAATGCCTTGACATGCCCTAGCTCTCCACCACTTGCCTCCAGGCTGCCTCTTGTCATTGCATTGAGTATCCTCCTGACTGATATGGTTGCTCACAGTACATAGCAGCCAGAATTTAAAGCCAGGCCTGGGTGAAAAATTTTGGCACCTGAGGATGAAGTGGGAAGCATCTCAAACAGCTGAACAAAAAGGAAAGGTAGCCACTGAGAAGTCTGAGGAACTGCAGCTGTCAAGTACGTTCCTTTTGGTCACCAGGAATCCTCAAGGTTCGCCTTTTAGTGCAATGAAGCTGGAAACTTTCAGAGTTCCACTGCCTTCTGGTGAAGTTGTCTTTTGGCTAAGCCAGGAGAACTGCAAGAGCAGATAAGTTTCATTGCTGTTGCTGATTTCTAGGACCAACCACACGTGTTCTCTGGAAATCTAATATCTACGACCTCTGGAGCATCTAGCTAGCTTTGATTTCTAACTTTTTGGAGCACTTTTCCTCAACAGATTTTTTGCTACCTGTATTCCTGCACTGCCTTTAAAGTGTACCATGACTGTTAAGGTAAGATAAAGGCATGAATGTAAATGGACACTGAAAACAGTGGCTACAAAATGTGGGCTAGGAACATCTCCAGAATTGGATCTAGTTCACTGAAAATTCAGTTTCATTTGTTCAGCCCATGACCTTTTATGCACTCACCTCACAGTATCAATCTTGAAGCAGGAAGAAGAGACAGAGCAGGAACAAGACCTTGTAGAAGATGAGCCCCAAACTGGCAGCAAATCTAAAGGATACAAGAAATCTCACATCTGCTAACATCACCGTGTAAATACACAGCTTTGTCCTTTGTGCTGTGAAAACCAGTAGCAGCTGGCCCCACATTGTGAATAGGGAATGAAACAGTTTGTTACAAAAGGGACCTCTCTAAATCAATCTAGAAATCAGTATCAGAGGACTGCAAGCAGATGTGACAGGCAAGACTGCACCATCCAGCATACAACAGTTTATCTGCTCTAACAACGCCTGATGGATTCTTCTTCGACATCTGAAAGGGTACCCGAACACATTTTTAGTGGCAACGTTTCAAAATCAACAATTACATAAGACTGTTTCTTTCCTTTTCTTTCACAGGATGCTTGGCACATTTGGAGACAGAGGCAAGTAATTCATGAAAGTTGCTTTTTTTGCCCCTTGCTCTACAGACTTGAACCAAATCTCTGCCAGTAGGTCTCACCGGACACTTTTAACATTTTACTTTCTGCCTACTCATACACAGGATACCCAAAGGTCTTGTGAGTGCACTTTTGCAAATCTGGACCCTCTGATTTATCAGATACATGCTGTTTGCTAGGCACACGTTTTTCCCCCATAATCTGCTGTTGATTTCAGTTGCATTGAGAAATTATTATCCCTTGCAGTTAGCATATTCAATAAAAATCACATACTTAAAGTAACTTGAAATTTGAAGGCTGCCTACCATCATTTTCCACATGTTCTTATGCTCCTACCTGAACAATCTGTTCTCCTCAGTGCCAGCCTTCATATCCTCTTCTTCCAAAAGGCTGTATTAATAAGCCTGCATCCAAAAATGATGAAGATAAAAAGATACAGAAAAAACAACTGCTCCTTCTCAGTGTCTTTGGTAAGATCATCTTACCTATCTCATGAGTCACATACAGTGACATTTTATATATTCAAGTTTGAGCTGGGAAAGAGACCTTATTAACATATTAAGCGATAAAAGTACGTATGTCTGCACATTCAAAACACAAGACTGGATACAGAAAGCTCAATGCATTTATCTTAAATTACCAGATTCTTCAGGAAATACAAATATAATGCTTCATCAGGAACATAAATACGAAGATATTTAGGTTATGGCCAAGCTCAAATCCACAATGTGCACCATATATCATGGAGTACCCTGTAGTTGTAAAGGATGGTTGTCTTACCAGGGGATGTTTCCAGCACATTTGTGGTGAATGCCAAATTAATCAGTAGGCAGCACATTGGAAGCATAGCCTTACTCAACCTGATCAAAACAGGGCACTCTAGCTGTGGAGCAACTCCTCTGACTTCAGCCATGTATAACTTGTGTCCATGTCAGGACATCATATGAGTTGAGGTCTCCAAGAGGGCTGAGCAAAAAATGAAGAAATATGTTCTCATTTCATAGGAAAATAAAAATAAAAAAATAAACAAACAAAAAAAAACAAAACAAAAAAACCCCATGTTATCTTTCCTTCTTGGATAACATCACTGATAATAAAAGATTTTGCTAGAAAGTCTGGATCTTCTGTTTCACCTCTTGGGTCAAGAATGTGTTTTTCAGAGTCTAGTCATTTTACACCTTCGTGTGCATGGCACAATATTGTAAAAATGCCTGCACGCTCATTCCCTGCTGTTGATATTGCCCTAGCATTTACTTTAGGTGCAGGAAAGCTAGAAAAACAAGTTTCGGTGTATAGTAGGTAATCGTTTTTAAAAGGAATTACAGCAGGCCACAGCAGGAAGCCTCCCACAATATTAGTTATTAGACAGTCTAAATGGGAGGAAGAAATTATAAAGGTCTAGCTGCCAGGAAGGTTTTGCTCAGATTTGGTGCTGTATCAAAGATGAGATGCAATTCCCAGTATTCACTGCTACATAATAAGATGCAAATTCTGCCTAAAGGTTTTTCCATCAGCTCATTTGTAACGTATTCCCCCAAGTGGATTTCTAGTTTCTAAGAAGAGGTTGACCTTAAGGCACAGGCCTTGTCTCAGCAGGGGAATTTTCAGTGTATGACTCCATTACCTAGCTGTTTATTTTCACAAACCTTACTGAAAATTTAATTCTTTTCCTCTGTCTCTGTGTTAGTCTCTTGGCTTAGCTAAGCCAAGGGTATCAGAGACTGGTAGAAAGAGGATGGAGGAGCTCCCCCTAAAATTGTTCTGCCTCTAAATATTCAAGACTTTTGTCTGCAACATTAAAACTTGCAGACAGACTGCTATGCATCATAAGCTTTGCTCTGAATTAGCTCATTAATGTGATGAGTGGAGTGGCACTGAACTCAGCATTTAACCTTAAATGATGGTTCTTGCTCCAGAAAGATAACAAGGGGACCAGTGCAAGAGTGACTCCTTGAAGTTTTCAAGAACTGAAGCTCACGCATGTAAATAAGTTATGGGAGCCTAAAAGATTGCAATGTCTTTAATTTTTTTTGTCAGTCATTGCCTATAAGCATGCTCTTTGTCTATCCAGATTGCAAGGTTTGGTGACATAGCCTAAAAGTCTTTCAATTAAGTTTAAGCTTAAGTTCATTGCTTCACTTTTAGAGTGAGCTGTGGGTCACAGCTAGAAGTAATTTGTTAAACCATGGTGATTCAGCTGTGGATCAGCATGTCCTGTTATCCCACAAGTCCTTATAGCACTGAAGACCGTGAATCAAGTTTCTCTTGAACAAACAGTGGAAAGAAAGGTGTACTATAGCAACAGAGTGAATAGCATCAGGTTGCAATGCTACACCTCTGCCCTTTTATTTTTCTTTTTGTGGAAGATTAAGGTATTTTTGCAGTCAGATTAAAAATGCTCTTACCAGGCAGCACAAACTCCTCGTGCAGATGTATATCAACTGCTTCAACTAGTGTTAGCATCTGTTTCACTTTGTTTAGGCTTTTGCCTACTCCTGCCAAAACAATTCAAGCAAGGGTTAAAATGCTCCTAAATGCATCTGGTCTGTGCTCGTGCACTAGATCAGTTTCAAATTGATTTAGTTAAACTGCAGCGAGTTTTCTGATCTTTGCAAACTCTTAACTAATTTAATATACATGTTACTGAGACTATATGGTCTTGCTTCTACCATGCTTTTGCAGATTACAGACGTTTGCTGTAGCCAAAGAATCCTATACAATGTAAGATGATATTTAGCACTTTCTGTTTTCTGTTTTGCTAAATGCCAAATTATCTTGGGACATGAAGAAGGAAAATACACTGTGAACACTAATAGACGCTAATTCAATCCGTTCTGTGTTCCATTTTAAGCACTCAAAGCATATCTTTGTTTTATTCAAAGAGCTGCAAAGGCAGCTAAAATGTTCATGGGATGATAGGCACTATATAGCTTAAATCTGAAGATGTGTTGTCAAAAGATCTTCAGTTTCAACACGGGAATAGCCATCTGCTTGGATGAATTGTTCTTGAAATGATTCTTCCCATTCAGTTTTCCTCCTTCTCCCCCCCAGAATGTTTTATTAAATAACTAGTTTATTTGATAACCATTTTTGCTGAATCAAGTGATGTTTTTCATGCTAAAAAGAATTGTGCCTTATCTACACAGAACATACAAAGTTAAAAGGCTTTTTTTTATTTGCAATATTTGATTAAAAATAAAATCCACCTGTACAAAAATTTACCATTCTTTTGTGACTACACTATTTTGTGAAGACATTTCTTCATAAAATATAATAAATATAATGGTGTTTTCTTCAGTGTTTTATACAGAATTTAGCATCTACAAATGCTCATCAAAAGATAAGGTAGCTGCCTTCTACCTAATTGCAGCAGTCATATGTAGAGATTAAAAAAAAATCTCCATTACTAGACATTTCCAAATCAATGAAGACAAAGTTAATCAGGATTCATTAATCCTACAGTTCTGTGCCTCATTCTTGTGATGGGGAAGAGAAAGACAATGAATCTGACTGATGATGCAAATTCGGCTGTGACCAGCCATGCAGAGAGGGGAGGAATGGGAAATGCTTGGTGAACCTTACTAATGTGGGTCTTTTTGAGGAACAGTATGAAATTAAAGAAAGAGATAGAATCTGGAAAGTGGTATCCTACTGAGCGACATTTCAACAGAAGAAAATTTGCCCAACGAGCAGCTAACTGTCTGTACAGCTCATTCTGCTGTGAAAAGAGAGTCCCATAAAAATGTAATAGGGATAGAACAGAAATATCTAAAAGACTAAAAGGCTTTTTTTTTTTAAAAAAAAGGAACAATCTCCCTTTCACAAAATATTTAAGGAGTCGGAAGTTTCCTATGACAATTCAAAGGAATTTAATAAAGAATTACATGCTTCAAAAAATATTTCCCTAAGACACCTTTTTATAAGTTAGTTATCATTCTTTTCATATAGCCCATAGTGTATTCCCAGAAGGATTAGGAGAATGAGACTGTCAAAATAACTGAAAATGTCATTGTTTGGCTTTGCAAATTGATTAGAAGTAGCTCACATATACAGTGCAATTCTACTGTATAAACAAAGTCTTATACATACAGCATATGTAGAACACACACAGAGAAGCCAAAATTGCATATTTTGCCTTTAGCACCCTAACAGTCAAGCCTAGATAATCAGAGTATATAGGACAGAGTCAGAGGTTTTGCTGGTGAAGGAATATGATATGGATGGTTACAAACTCAGAAGGAATGCTGCAGTTACCTACTTCAATGAACAGAACAAAACCATTCCCCTCTCGGTGAGTTCATCCTCTGGCTATCTAGGGATCTTTTGCAGTGTAGATTTTTTAAACTTTCTGCCCAATTGAAGGAATGAATTAGAAAAAAAAAAATCACTTTAAGACAGAAAAATGGTCTCAGGGGAACTTTTCATATTCTTTGTTTTGTTCCAGTTATACTTCTAGTACAGAATCACAGAATTAAAAAATCAAAGTAATCTAAGAAACATCAAATCTGCTCCTTCACCTTCTTGTTAGCATCTCTTTCCCTTTATGTAGCCTGGATAACTTCTGTGCTTCAGATGAGGTCACTTTCAGATTCAGCTTCAGACGTCAGATCCAGATTAGTCTATTCCAAAACAGTTGAATAACTCACAACTGATGCTTAAATGACTATATTCATTTTAACTTCTTTAAATCAGAAGGAGAATTTAGTTAACCTTAGCTGTACTGCTTTACTGTAAAACTAGTCAGCTATATAGAAAAAAAATGCATTGATAAACCAAGTGGCTACCAAAAATCTCCAAAATTTTAGTGCTAATTCCTGCCTAAAATCCCTACCAGTGAAGAGTCTGAAAACAGAGATAATGAAAAGAAATATTAGCAGAAAAGACATGAGTACCAATTACCACACCAATGTGACTTTTGTCTACAAAGACTTCATACCCACTCTCGGCAATTGCACTTATCAGCTGTGTAAGTCAAAATATCTACAATATTAGTCTCCAGTTGAGAAGACAAAAGAGACAGGTGCAAAATTAGTAAGGGCTGATAATATGAGTTGTGCCAGAAATGAATGACAATCGGCATACTTTGTGTGATTTGCCCAGCTAATTATATTGGTATTCAATAGCTCTATCTAGTTACGGATCTGTCAGCATTTCTTTCAGAAAAAAAACCTTATTTTCAGATTTTTATAATATAGCTGTAAGGAAATCAATTCTAGGCTGAATTTTGACACACATGGCTAAGTACTTAAGGGATATCTGCTTCTATCAAGCAACATATAAACTGTGTTCAGCATTTAAAAAGTCAACCCAGGGAAACACAGCAAGATTAGAAAAGCAGAGCACTTCTTTCTATTTACAGCTGGAAATAACTTCATTAACTGAGCTATCCTCAGTTGTGATTTTTAATGGAGGAAAGTAACCAGTAAATAAAGTATTTTTGTAAGTCATATTTCATTGACATGATGGCAGACAACCTTTTTTTGCTTCCTGGTTGCAAATTAATTAATCTAGATGGTTATTCATTCTCTCATCCCTTCCCTTCTTCCCACCTTCTCTCTTCCCATGACTTTTATTCTTCAAATCGAATAACAAAACACAGGCTGTGCAAAGTGGTGGTTAATGTACTGGCTAAGCGATACTGAAATCAGGTTCACACAGTTACATCTCAGAATTCAAGTCTCTTCATAAATAAGCCTTCGCACGGAAGTAAACACCAAGTGCCGACCGTATCATCCTCTTGCTGCTACCAATCTGTTCCAAATCTACATCTTTAGACACTTAAGGCAAATGCCAAGTATTGGGAAACGCAAGTGGAAACGACAGTGTTTCAAACACGTGATAATGAAGAGCTACGGAAGAAAATGTTATCTAGTTTAGTAACAGGTGCTGTCCCTGCACTGCTTTTCATTTCAGAAGCTTAACTCTTAATTTGTCTCTAGCTGGTACTTAAACCCATCTTTTTATTGAACAAATTCATATTTCTGTACACTTAGGAAATGCATTAGTTGCATTATTCATTGAAAACAAAGCAAAACAGCCTTGTTGCTCCTGTGTGCAGTATTAACCAACATAAGAAAAAAATAGCAATTTTTACATGATTGATTGTGAAGTGACAGTCACGGATGTCTGCTTATATACTTTCATGCTTGTTCCTACTGATGCAGTTTTCAGTGGTTTCTGTTACTTTTTTATTTTATTTTATTTTTATTCCTTTTCAATTTTACTTGTGTGCAGTGCAAATTTATTCATTTCAATAGGAAATAAGTTTAAGATATCAATCATCGAACTTAGTCTTTGGAGTGACAGCAGACCAGCAGACCATTATGCCTGGACTCTCCCTTGGAATATGCTAAACATATTACTCTTGTGGCACAAAGGAAGAGAAGGTTAATTTTACCTTCAGCCTGGTGCAATGGTGCAAATGGGAACATACTAAGTATTAATTCTCAGAAGAGAATTTACCAGTTACCTTTCTCCATAGATGGTGACTGCTAGAGTTGCCTGAAAGCTTTTGATAAATCATACTGACTTTTATTTTAAATGGACTTACTGGTTTTTTTTTCAAAGGAAAGAAATTCTAAAATAAGCTTTAATTTTCAGGGCTGAAAGAGTTATTTCCCTCAGTCATTTTCTTTTTTCTCCTCTCTTTGGAGAAGAAGCATGTGAAAGAATGCACAGAGGACAACCAAAGAGACAAAACCTTGGCCTTGGATAGTTTTGTTTTTAAGAAAGCATAGCTACCAGCTTAAAATCATAAACTGTTTACTCATTTGAATGTAACCTCTTTTTTTCCCCCATACTTTTTAAAAACGACAACAATAACATAAGTAATTTCTTTAAAGTTTTGAACAACTTTTGTTGTTTTGTTTTCTTCAGGAATCCTTTCTCGATGTTCCACCAGTTTTACTTCCTGGCTTTCCTGAGATTGAAGAGATATTTTTTTTTTCACTTTCTGCAAGGTTTGTACTTTTCTCCTGGTATCATGGTCATGAAGTCCTATTACTATTCTTGTTCTTTTCTCTGAGATGGTCCCCAATGGGCAGGTAATGAATGATAATATACTCAGGATGCACCTAGACTGGGCATGTATATATACATATTTAGAAGATTGCTGGCATTACAGAAGATTTAATAACATTCAGATTGCTCTGGCTTCTTCTTTGACCCATGACCTTAAAAAGAAATTACCTTCAGAGCTGTGTGTCTCTGTAATTCCATGACTTATGCTTTAACTTTGGTACAGCAACTGATATTCTTGTTGCTCTCCTTTCTCGCATGGCCCTGCTTACACTTGTAAGCTATGTTTTACCATTCCTTTTACCATCCCCACATCTATTCTAAAAAATAAAATACTGTTGGAGGAAATTAACACTGTATTATTCAAGCAGGAGGTCATTGGTCTGAAGACTGAGAGATTTTTCAGAGATTGTATTGCATAGAGTTGCTCTATCAGCTATACTTTTATTTCCTTCCTTTCTTTATACTTTTACCTTTCTTGCTAGAGACTGTAGATAGGGCCAAAGGAAGAAATATTTTCATGATATATAGCCATTCTTTTATTAATGTGAAGGATTGTAAGCTTGTTCAGTACAGCATTTTGAGTTTATGAGGATTATTTTTAACCTGGGCCATGCAAGGAATGTAATTTATGGTGCTTTGCTAATGCAGCTGTACCAGCAGAAGTGGAGGCTAGGGAAGGGTAGGGATAAGAGGTGGTGAAGGGGAGGAGTCTGTAAGCATACATAAACTCCTTAACCTTTTTTTCTTTTGCCCAGACAACAAGGTACTTTCAATATTAAGTCATGAATTCATGATACAAAATGCTCACTAGCAGAAACAGATATCCCTGCTCTATCACAAGTGTGTTATGTCTCCTTGTTTGTATACTGGAGTACTGTACTTCTCTCCCATAAACCACTTCCCACTGTGCTATAGTCTGGTATGGATAACTGGCCCAGCTACTGGAAAATAACTTGTTAAAACAATTAAAAATGTTTTTTTGTTTATTTCCTTTTTTTTCCCCCCCATTAAATAAGAAGTATGGTGGGCTCCCATTCATACAACTCCAGGTGGGTGCAATGTGGGCTCTGCTACAGATGAGAAGATGACATGCTTCCCAAGCATGTGCATGGGAAATATGTTAAGCTTTCCCTGGGACTAAACACTTTGTAAGGTGAAAGCAAGTCTCCTATCATTTGCATCTACCCTGGAACAACCCCATCTAATTCTCTAGTGCTCTCTGTTGGTGCTAGTAAAGCACATTTACTAGCCACATTGCAAGTTGTCAAAAGATTTCTGAACACTGAGGAAACTCAACAATATCTATTTTAATCTGATAGCTGAAAACTAGCCATCATAATGGGAAATCATATGTTTACTAAAAAGTCTAGGTATTTTTTATTTAATAATTGATCTCTGTCTCCCTGTTTGCTGGTCCTTCGCATTCAGGAATCAGCATGAAATGGCCACAGTTAGCTGAGGAGCACAAAGGAACATATTGCAGACACCAGTTATTCTCTGATGGCTTGCCACAGTGTTTTGACTTATATTTGTAATGGCTGAATTCAGACAATAAGAGCTACAAGTGAGACTTTGGAGGCAGGAAGGAATTCATCTCACCCACCATCAGGAACACATTTTAGTAACAGACTAAGACTCCTAAAGATATGTGCCTTTTTCTGCATTGGCTCATGGTAGCCAGTGAAGGAAGTGGCTTGGATTCAGTTGCCCAAGGACAGTTGTCTTGTGCATTTCAGATAGCCTGGGATATTCAAGATGTGTGTATTTGGCAGACATGACACAGGAAGCATCCTGCTGGAGGAGCAGATGGAAGCCGAAGGAGATACCCCAGGGCATCACAGAGGGTGTGAGATGTCTGCACAAGCAGTTGAATCAAGCCCCCAGCGTGAATGTCATTCAAGAAGGAACGTGCTAAACTGGAGCCAAGTTTGACTCTGGATGCCTGCAAGGGAAATGTCTATGTACAAAATGTGAATACACACTGAGATTTGTCTAGCTCCTCACTTGGAAGCACAGAAATAGCAGGCCAGTAGATTCCACCAGTGTGGAACCCAGTGCTGAATATTGTTCTGCACAAAGTATAGATACAATATATTTTCTATGTGATACTGGATTTATCTTAGTGGATTTCCATTTCTTGTAAATTCATAATATTTTTAATTTAATTTAATTTAATTTAATTTTAATTTTTCTGTGTGTCAAAGATGGATCAAAATCTTTCCTTTGCAAAACAGTGGAAAGTTATGTCCAGTACAGAAAGGTAGCAAAACGCTTGTGCACTATTTCCTCTCACTTAAAACTTTGAATCAGATATTTTAGATGTGACTTTAATTTTATCAGGTCTTGTTCTGCCTCCTTAAACATTCAAGCAGGAAGGAGAAAAGAACTGTTAGTGAAGATCTCCTACTTAAGCATAAGAAAGCATAAAGGAAGCATATTCCTTGCTATTCCTAAACAATAAAAGCTGGTTATAAACCCTTGTAACAGATGTCTTGTTTGTTCAGTACTCCTGTAAAATAGCACCATTTTAAAAGTAGTTCATATTCATTCTTTATTACACAGTAATATTGCATTCCATTCCATTAAGATCAACATCAAAATGTCCACAGCTTTTGAAAGTAGAATTAGTAATAGTCTGAAGCTATCTCCTCTCATCCTGACTGGTCCAGTAACATCAAGCCTATTAGGAAGCTTTTTCAAGGTGTTTTCCATTCTGATCTAGATACTTCAGTCAATCTATCACAGCTCTTAAAACAGAACAGGCTCAACATTACTCCCTCTCTGAGCACAAAAACTCTGGTTATATTCATCATAGTCATTTTGTAGGACCTAGTATTTAAACATTTTGTTCTTTGGCCACTGTATTTTTCATGTAATCAAGAAATCTTTCGTGAGCACAATATTCATGTCTTTATATAACCAAGTCCTATTCAGACAAGCCAATATGTTAGACTTCTTTTACTGCAGCTGCAATAAGTTGGACACGGAATATAAAACTCTGGCCAAATTGTTAAAAAATAAAAAAGAAAAATTATTTTGAGGGTCCAAGTTAATAAACTTACAAAGTTCTAAAATTGAAAAGAAGCACCACGTCCCTGTAGGTGTGCCTGCTTGAGTGGGAAGATTGGAGAAGATGATCTCTAGATACCCTTTCCAACCTTAAATATTCTATGATCCTATGATTCTATGAAAAAATGAAGGGCTCATAAAGGAGAGTGTGAGGATGAACAGTGATGAGAGAAGGATCACACCTCGTGAGAAGAAGGTGAGAAAATAGTTGAGGATGAAAAGCAGCTCTAGAGATCATCTAGTCCAACTCTGCTGCTCAAGCAGGGACACCTAGAGCAAGGGGCAAAGAGTGGTAGCCAAGCGAGTTTGGAAGATCTCCAGAGAAGGAAACTCCACAACCTTCCTGGGCAGCCTGTTCCAGGGCTCTGGCAAACTCACCCTCAGTAAAAATAGCTCTTCTTCATATGCAGATGGAATTTCTTGTGTTTTCATCCATACTCATTACCCTTTGTCCTGGCACTGGCCACCACTGTGAAGAGTTTGGTCCCATTCTCTTTATATTTTCCCCTCAGATATTTATTCCTGAAGAGAAGACTGTGAGATAAGAACTCTCTGAGTCTTCTCTTCTGCAGGCTAAACAGGCCCAGATCATCTAGTCTTTCCTCATATGATAGATGCTGTAGTCCCTTAATCATCTTTGTCACAGGATCACAGAATGGTTGAGGTTGGAAGGGACTCCTAGAGATCATCCAGGAGTCCAAACTTCTGGCTCCAATAGGGACATCTAGAGCACAAGGCACAGGATGGCATCCAGGTAGAGTTTGGAAAATCTCCACAGAAGGAGACTCTACAGCCTCTCTGGGCAGCCTGTTCCAGGACTTGTCACTCCCACAGGAAAGAAGTTCTTCCTTATATGGAGATGAAACTTCCTATGTTTCAATTTTTACCCATTCCCCCTTGTCCTATTGCTGGCCACCACTGGGAAGAGCTTGGCCCCATTCTCCTTACATTCTCCCTTCAGGTACTTATACATGCTCGTCAGATCTCTCAGTCTTCTTTTCTCCAAAATAAACAGGTCCAGCTCGCAGTCTTTCCTCATACAAAAGATGCTCCACTTCCTTACTTATCTTCGTTGTTCTACAGTGGACCCTCTCTAGAAGCTCCACATCCCTCTTGCCCTGGGGAGCACAGAACTGCACCCAATATTCCAGGTGCAGCCTCACCAGAGTTGAGCAGAGGGGCAGGATTAGGGAATCCCTTGACCTCCTGGCAATATCTTCGTGATGCAGCCAGGAGCTCATTGGCATGAGCTCCTAACCATGAGGCCACTGCTGCCTCATGGTTAACTTGGTGTCAGTCGGGACTCCCAGGTCCCTCTCTGCGGAGCTGCTCTCCAGCGGGTGAACCTGATGCCTGGGGTTATTTCTCCCCAGGTGGACTCTGTGCATTCTCTCCTTGTCTATATGACTGGTGGCCTCAAATCTATGCTGACCTACTCAGTATACCTTGCTGCAGCAACATTTTTTGAATATAGCATTTATATTTTTATTGTTTATGTTTTCTGTTATTTATCTGACCCATGACTAAAGCACATTGGAGCCCTTGTTGATGCTTCCACCAATAAAATCTTTCAGAGGATCACATTTATAAAAAAAATACCTTGAGTGCCTCATAAAATGTGAACAGTGTCTTGGCAAAAGCATGTGTCTCAAATAGATTATGTTGAATTTGCATAGACATAGTCTATTTTTCTCAGAGTCTGCCAAGAGCCCTGTGAATCATAACATGTTAAATGGGGAAAAATATATTTTTAAATGTATTTGTTTATTTCTTTGGGGTGCTGGATGGGCCCTAATATTCTTTCCTCTGCAACAACATTTCTTTTAATCGCTGCTTTGTAATTCTTAGTGCAAACAATGTGTGCACTTTCAGTTTTAATCCTTACTTTTCATAAGGTGTGAAAGAATAAGCTTTTTTCATCTACATTTATCATGCCAGTGGCTTACCTATTCCAAAGAACATACATCTAAAAACTTCTTTCAGTTCTCATGTTTGACAAAGATATTTTTATTGAGAACATCAGTAAGATGCACTTTTAACCCAAAATGATTTTTTCTGTACCTTAATACCACTACAGATTGCATCTTTCCTGTTTTCATGTACGCTAAGGCTAAGACACATATGCCGTTACAGAATACAAGCTTTCTACTGTAAAATCAACATTTGACTTATTTATCTTTTTAAATCTGCAGCTCTGCTATTGAAGTTTGCAGAGTGTTTCCATTAACACAAAGGTTTCTGCATTCATATCTATCTTCAAAGTTATAAATGTCCCATTTGGTTTCGGGCTGGTAGTCAATTCATCTTGCTTTGCAACTCTGTCTGCTTCCTTATGAAGAGATTGTGTTGTCCCCTGCAACATGCAACAATGGTTCTTGAAACTTTTGCAAAATGGCAGAATCAATTTTGATTTATCCCATTTTCCAATACATCCTACTTTGCTTGGTCTGATCCCCAGCATTTGAGGTTCCACATGCTCTTCTCATTCATCTCTGCATTTTCAAAATTCTTCAATCTCTCAGCAGTAAAGCTTCTCATCCACATTTACACTACTGCCGTTGTAGGTTTTGTAGACCTTACAAAAGGCCATACTGCCTTTGTAGGCTTCCCTCTGAACTAAGTCAATTATTTTTCTTTCAAAATTAACTCAGGCATTTCTGGTAGTGTTGTCAGATATCATCCAGCCTTGTGATAGACATCAATAAAAAACCTGTGAGATGAGCTCTTCAATCTCATCTTTAACAGGTTTATTTATGTAATGTCAGTGTCCTATTACAAAGTATTTATCTTTTACCCAGAATATGAAGCATCTTTCTTCTGAAACACATTTTCATAGATATTAGAAGGATGCCAACATGGCGAGTTTGGGAAAACAAAGCCAAAGTTACCTTTTGAATTATTTCTTTTCTTTTATTCAGGACAGTACTTGTTTTCAGAGACTGTCTGTAGACTTAATCTTTGGATTGTTTCTATAATCTTCCCTATTTCTATACAGTTTTAGTTTAGGTTTGATGATATTATGTGATAGTTTATCTTAGAAGGGGCCTCATGAGGTTATCTTGTTCAACCTTTTGCTCAAAGCACAACTAGCTTGGAAGTTAGGTCAGCTTTCTCAGATCATACTATGTTTTAAATATCTCCAAAGTTAGAGACGTGACAACCTCTCTGAGTCTGGTTTCAGTATTTCATTATCCTAATGATGAATTTTATTTTCTTTACGCTTAACCAGAATTTCCCATGTCTCTCAGTTTGTCTCTCATCCTATTGCTTTACATCTCTGAGGAGATTCTGTCTCCTCTACATCTTCTCATCAAGTACTTCCAGACATCAGATTTCCCCTTAGGGTTTTAAGGCTGAACAAATCTACCTTCTCTTGAAATATCCTTTTATATCAAGTGCTCTATTCCTCTAAATCTTATTTGTTGCCTCTACTGGAATCATTCCATTATGTCCCTATCTTTCTTATACTGGTAAACCCTAAGTTGGACACAGTGCTCTGTATTTGACTTGATGACAACATCTGCTAATACGGCCCAGTATATTGCTGATTGTCTTAACCAACAAGCACTATGCTGACTCATGTTCAACTTTTCTACCATGATCCTCCTGATTGTTAATTGTAAATGCAGAAAATCTCATCTGTAAGCGCACACCTGATGTCTGCAGCCAGAGAGAACAATCCTTACTCTTAGTCAAAGTCATAAGCTTCCAGTCTTCTCCATTGTGACAGTGTCCAGCCATCATTAACTTAGACATAACTGTAGCTGTCCCATTTTCCATACATCTCTCCAAGACATTTGCAAAGAAGGTCTCATTCTCTTTTTTTTTTTTTTAATCATTCTTGATATTATATAGGCTGCTTGCCTCCTGCAAGAGCTCTTTTTCCTGGTAACTCAGAACCCCAAATAGATTGCATAGATTGCAGGACCGAGACTCCGACGTGCCAGGGCCATTGGACTGTGACACCACCTTGATTTCATCAACCGGCAGTTTAATGTGCTCCTAAGCAGGGCCCTCTTTCACAGACTCATCCACATTAACAACTCCTTTCCATACCTACACACAGATATATATGGGCAATCTGAAAGAGTCTGTGGGCTATGGAATGTACCTGATCAGTTACGGAATTCAGAAAATCTTGAACCAAATCCTTCTAATAAAGTTACTGCACTGCACACACAAATCTCAAGTGCATCCATGTGCAGACCAGTTTTGAAAGTTAGGATTTCAGAATACCACAAATATCTCTGTAATTCATCTTCATCTATTCTCTTCCAAACAATTAGCTTACATTTTTCATTTTCTGCTCATCTTTTCAGAGAACAAACTTCATCCTTCTCTTCCTTCTCCTTCTCCTTTGCACTTCCCTTTTCCTTCCCATTCTTATTCACTTTCCCTTCTTCAAAATTTCTGTGGAATTATTTTGGACACTTAAAAAATTATATCATTTTTCAAAAAAGTACTTTTTTTTCCTCTGTGATTTAAAGCTCCATTACTACTGCCATGTCTTCTAACAATCCATAATACACAACTTCCCATACCTCAAGGCTTTTAAGACTTATATTTAAATAACTTTCAAGAGATAGGCTTGGTTACTGGAAGTTCTGAGATTAAAGAGATGCACTTTCCTGTCAGAGCAACACAGGTTGGGTAAGACTAGCTGAAGCTCTTAGTGCTCTAAAACTGGTTTCACTAATTGATGACCTAATGTATCATCAGATTTTCCAGAGTATGTTTCCATTTGAATTTCAGACGGAGTCAAAGTTCTTTTTAGGCATATCAAGCTACAGCATGCTCCACTAACATTCGTGATGCGTACAAGAAAATCCCTTACTGAAGTTCCCGTCAGCCCATGTTGTACATACCTATAGAATCTACAGTAGTAAAGACTGTACATAACTGCTCATTTGCTACAAACATCTACCATTTCCAGTGATTTTATACTGTTCACAGACATAATGTTCACAGACACATTAAAGAAGTCTAACTTATAAAATGGATATATACTAAATATAAATCAATAGCTAACTGCTAGGGATTAGGAAAAGCTTTCACAATAGCTTGTTCCATAATTGCACGTATGACATTTTTGCACTATTTTTTATTAATTTTTAGTATTAACAACAAAAATAACTGATACTGGTCACTGCTGAAGGAAAGGAAAAGGAAAAGAGAAATGAAAAGGGAAAAGGAAAAGGAAAAGGGAAAGGAAAAAGTTTAAATAACTTATAACCTGATGCAATATCCTTATATCCTTGTGTCTTCCAGCATAATCTTAAGGCACTCTTAAGAAAGCATAAGGAAGATGGAAAAGGGAAGATGATTGTCTACTCTTACAAGGGGTGACTCAGAGTGATTTATTTTGTAATGTACAATATTTTATTGCAATCCTGTATTCTGCAGGACTTCATGAGAGAGCAGAAATATTGCAGAAATGACTAGGAGGATTTTTTTTTTGGTTTAAATTGTAGCACTGCTTGGAATGACAATGTCTTCCTAAATTCCATTTGGAGTTCCAACTGAATAAATATTCCTAAATATTCCTTTCTTCTCCTATTTTTGATCTAAATTATTCAATGATATTGCCTTGTGATGTTAAACAGCTGTTGCATTTCACCCCCAAAAGTCTATTTCATTGATTGGTGAAGTAATTCTACCATTAAAATTTTATTTTAAAAAAATCTTTCCTATCTAGAATTAAAAGTAATATACGTACATAAGAAACTGCTATCACCTGTAATGAAAATAAAGTGTTTTCTGATGATAGATATTATTACTCCTATAGATGCTACTGAATAGGTTTTTTAATATAACAGTGTCCTGGAAAAGATTAAATGAAAAAATGACTACACCAGTATCCCAGAGATGTAAATAAAGTTGTTTTTCTAGGAAGGCACTTGCTTTTATATGTTGATGAGAAAATTTCACAGGGGCATATCTTGCTCTCAAACACTTATGCATAAATCAAATTGATTTCAATAGAAACTGTGAGTTCATATTTGATTGCTTTTACTGGAACAGCAGAATTGCAGAGGCTTCTATAGAGATTCCACAGGTAGATTTGCCTTTAGCCTTACAATCCTCATTTTACACTTGAATTGGCAATTTTTGTTTCCAGATCTGACAAAATCATCCAGAGGGAAATAAAATCTCCCATGAAGAGCTGGGGCTTGGCAGAGTGTCCGAGAAAGAGTATCAGTGCATTCTTGCTCTCTTCTTATGCCCTTCCTCAGGCATCTGCTCCAGGTCACTTCCAGAGATAGGAAGCCTGGATAGAGGGACCTTTGTTCTAACCTCATACAACCAATTTTATATGGCCATGCAATGAAGCTTTTTAATGAGTTTTCTCTTTTAACTTTTACATATGAAATGCATCTGGGTTTTTTTTCTGTTAAATTTGCTGTAT
Source organism: Nothura maculosa (assembly GCA_032353885.1). NCBI lineage: Eukaryota > Metazoa > Chordata > Aves > Tinamiformes > Tinamidae > Nothura > Nothura maculosa. The sequence continues at coordinate 955,535 of JAUBOD010000130.1, forward strand.
CACTTAACTTCTGGTTTATTGACTGCAAGACAGTACAGCTATATAGATCCTGACCCTAACAGGTCAGAAAACAGCCAGACCTTGTCCCTTGCTTTTTCTTTCTACCATCCTGTCCCTTAGTTTCCTGTTTCTGCACGGACAGCACTCACAGTTCCCATGATAGGATGTATTCGTTATCAAACTGAAGAGTACGGATATGACCACTCATATGGCCATATCTTTCAGCTGCCTTCTTCAAGCTTAGATATCAGAGCAAAATCAGCTGCAGGACAGCAGTGTTAATCACTGAAGTTGTATAAAAAAGGGGAAATAGGCTGAAAACAAAACCCAAAAATGCTTTTCATATCTCAATTTAAAATCTTAAGGTAAGCAAGAAAGCATAGTTTTAGCCCCGTACTGAGGTGAAGAAGGAAACTGCAAAAATATTTATCTGTTCTTGCTATTTGGTGTTCTCTAGGTAAATACTTTATTTGAAATAAACCAGGTAAAAGCATCTCCTCATATACACTGGCTTATGTATTAGAATTTTGTCTTGTTTCAATATTTTCAAGATCTTGTCCGTAAACTGGACATAAAAGGGTGTATTTAGAGGGACCATGCCATTTCAGTGTTTATTTGACTGAACTACTTGAGATTCAGGATCTCAACAGGAGTATACTCTCTGCTCTGACTTCTTCCCTCTACGACATAGACAATAAAGACCATTTAATGGACACAATCATCTATAGAGTGTGTGCATAGAGTTTTTTTCACTCCAGAAGTCTCCTTATACGGACATTTTTCTGGGACAGTAGTGTTTTAGCTCACTCTGTGAACAATCAATTGACCCCCTTAACTTTGGTAATTATTGGTTGGCATTCAAAATAATTCAAAGGTTATGTCTTAAGCTCGACCATGCTTTGTTCACTCCCATCTGCTAATGCAGTGGATGAAATCTGGTTGTTGGTTGATTGGGCACTTGAGCTCAGCTCTGATTAATCATAAGCACATGTGCTATTCCGACCCATTTCTATGTGGAGTACTATAGCTACTTGACTTCTGCAATAGTGCCATCAGACATGTTAGAGCTTGATTGCTAAAGGTCAAACATCATGTTATAGTCAACTGCTGTATCTTGGCTCTAACTACCTAGTTCAATGGAATTTGGCCAGGAAAAGGGTCTAGTCTGAAGTATATTCACGGTCATAAGAATCACTGAGATTTATTATAGTTTCAGAATCAGTCTGTGTCATAGGATTTCCTCACATTTTTCTCATTTCATTTATATTTACTCTTCCTCATAAGTTACAGATACCCTAAAGTCTTATTACATCCGGTGTCTAATTTTGATAACTTTAGCGATGAAATTGCAGTAAATTCAGTGATGAGAAGGACTAACTGAATGTTAATGAAATGTATTTGTCCATGCAAAACTCTCAGGTGATAATCACAGCAGATAAGCTGGCCTCAGAAAAACAAAATGATCCAATAATCATGAACTTGATAGCTTCTGCTTAGGGGAAATAAACTGGATAAGAAGCACAACTACAGTCTTATCCTATTCACCATGAGCTATTGTTTAGCTAGAACTGCTTTTTCATTAAGAAAGGAGAAAAAAAGAAAATATGCTCTTTCCTGGATTTGTCTTCAGTTATCTGGTCCAGTTCCAGTGCTGGTAATTACTTTTTAATTGACTATGTCCCTTTGGAACCACAATATTCTATTATTTTTCTTATCCTGCTTTTAGGGCAATATCACGGCATCCCTTTACCTAGCTGCCACTATAGAGGCTTAGTACCACCAAGTTTAACAAGACCTGAGAATGGTTCAAGGAGCAAATGAAACTCACTATTGTGTCAAAATGGATAGTGAATGAAATAAAATGGTCTCCAGCTTAACTTCGAAACATCATTACACTAAATTCTAGAAATTCCATGCAGGAAATGTAATGTGACTTCTATCAACTGAATAAGAAGAATGGAAATATGATTTACCCTGTTCTCTGCTTCTTCCGATAGTGCTGATGTTGAAATAATTGCCGGGAACTTCATTAAGCCTTTCTGTGCCCCAGTCTATCCATTCATATAATAATATGAATGTTTGAAAATATCTCTGAAATTCATATGCAAGTACCAGGATTGTAACCCAGGAACCGTGATTAACAGTGACTGTTGCTTAGACACATCGCCGTGGTCCCTGAGCATTTCTGAGCTCCCCTTCACATCCTACAGAGTCTTTCTTTTCAACTTCTAATGACTCTAAAAGTCATGCATAATAAATATGATTCGAAGGCAGCTACTTAGCCTGCTGTCTAACAAATCTCTAATATGTTATCTAGTAAATATAGTATCGCTTAAAATACAGAGACTCAATCAATGAATACCTCCCCTGTCTCACTTACTTATCTGAAATGTGCAAAATACCCAAGCCATGGACCAGCTACTTCTGATTATAGTAGATATGCACAAATTATTATACAGTTTTAGGAACTGCACCAAAATGCTGAAGCAAATAACCATTTTACTATAATATAAGCTCTATTCTTCCTGCCTCCTCTCCTGTCATGTACTCCTATAGCTGGTCCCCCAAAAGAAGGGGAGGGAATCAGTCATCCGGATTCAGACTAGATTTCACAAGGTGGTCTTTTCTTTTATTAAAATAGAACCTGGCAACCCTACTTCAGATTGGCAGGACAAAGGGCCAGGCACCACTCATAAATATATTTCTTCATGACAGACATTGTGTTTAAAAGCTAGAAGTTAGAGGCAGCAAAATATGGCAATCCTGGCTCTAAAGAACATCCAGTCTGTTTATGGAATTCAATAGAAATGTCTCTTGATACTCCTGGAAGAATACTAGGAAATCTAGGATAGAATTCATCTGTCTGATATCTTTCCTGAGTTTACAATGACGTAGTGAGTATATAGCATCAGGAAATCAAATTCAATAAGCCCAATTTCTGCCGGTGCTGAATATTCCAACCAAGTAGCTATTTCAGTAGGAATCATACCATTCTTTCCTTGTGACAACCAGGACACTGTGAGGCACCTGGTAAAATGCATTTAATTCAGAACAGTACAGAGTAGAGATGCTCTTACAGTTGATAGCTCTTTCTCACTTTTTGATTTCATTACACTGAATCAATCATCCCATGGAGTGGTTTTTATACAATTCAGATATTTCTAGTTTTAGGAGTATAATGTGAATATTTTCTATGGTTTTAATCTGCTTTTGTTTGGGTTTAGAACTGAAAATAACAAAATAAATCAAATCTTTGTTTTGCCTGGCTTCATGCCACACCCATGTAGAACTGTATGCACTATGTGTGCTTTCAACATATATTTTTGTGAAATCACCTGGGTTTCATAAAATTAAAAAGATTTGTCAACTTCCTGAAAATCTGTGGCTGAGATACCAGTTTGTAATTACATCTGAAATCTGGTGGTCAGTTGATCTTACATTTTATTGAGAATATTTTTATCAGCTTTGTATCCTAAAACTTTATTTTGCCAAAGAATACCACATCTGGTCTCTTTTACTGAGATTAAAAAAAATGAAAAAAAAAAAAGAGAAAGCCAACACTGCTTTTTTTCTCATTGTTATTTGCTCAAAAAGTTCAATAGCTCTCTGCAGTGTAATCAGTCACCTCTTCATCAGTCATCGTTGTCTTTCAAATCACTGGAAAACTGCTATCTATCCCACTGTCAGGATAAAAAAAATAATTGAGAACAATCAAAAAATTACATGTATGTGCTTCTGGTGCTTGATTTTGGTATTGGTAATAAGAATATCCATAGCTTGAATAGGCAGCTAGGGAGCACTGTGATCACTTGCTCTGAGCTCTCCAGAAAGAGGTTTTTTTGTTCAAGAGGGTATTAGTCCTACAGGAAATGACTCAAGTCCACGCCCAAATTGTTTAGATGTTTTTCTTCTCCTATTTTTTAAACTCTCCAGATAGAGAGGAAAATATTCTCTCAATATTTTGATATAAATAAATCATAAAATGATTTTTAAAAATGATTTCCCAGAAATATTTAAGAAAGGACTGAGACATAGAGTGTGAATGAAGGTGAAGAACAAATAGTTATGAGGTGGTAGGGGGAAGGTTTCTTTTTAGTGTATGCTACCAAAAGCAAAGGGCTGTCTGATTGGCTGTAAGAGTTTTCTTTCCAGGAATTAGGGACTGTATGTCAAATTCCTATCTACTCATTGCTGATACGAGTAGAATCAGAAATTTCACATATGGAGATGTGGATTAGCTTTATTTAACAGGAAGCTAAACTTAATGGGACTGGTGATTATAAGGATTATTCCTGAAAGAAAGCACAGCTATATGCAATCAGGTGCTTCAGCACTGATGTGATGAGATTAGAGAGCTTTTAGCAAAATCCCCATTTCAGAGCATTTCATGCATGCATTCTGTGCTGCGGCCAGAGTCTCCTACCTCAGCTCCTTAATATGAAGTTATACCCACACAGATAAATACACACACACATGCACACACACATGGAGGTCTATATACAGATGTATCAATTTTTGGATAAGCATAAGGAAGACAAATGAGCATACAAATGTAACTTCTGGCACACAGACCATGTCAATCCAAACAGCCTAAAATTAGTTGATGATTTTCCAAGTACAAATTTACATATAAAAAGAACAAAGCAGTTCAGTTTTTTATTTTGCTGACTGGAAACTGCTTTACCCCAGAGGGAAGAGTTCTTGGTTATGGCTGTCGTCCAAATGATTATGAGTAGGAGAAACTAAACGAGAGTTTACTTTGGTCATGGGAAAAGAGATATTTTTCATTTCAGCTACTACCTGATGAATAGATCACAAATTCAATATTCAGACAGCTTAAACTAGTAAGGATCTATTAGCAAGATTTAGGGTGACAATACAATGCTGTTACTTATCAGAAAATTTGCTTGGGGTTACATTAAATTCTGTTTTAACCATTACAGTTATGCTGGCTAGCAGCTGCAATAAAGAAAAGTTGCTTCTGACATCCAGTTGCTCAGTTCTATATCACCACTTTCTTCTTCAACAGCTCTGTGTTACTCTATGCCTTGGTCAAGCAGGTAGCAAGCAGAGAGCTTTCAGTGTCCAGCCTTCTTTTTTTAACTTATTCATGAAAAACATACTGAAAAAAATGTTTACTTTGTCAAGGACAGGGCCAAAATTCAGGGTGAGAAAAACTTGTATTTTTTTCTTTGAAATGTTTTTCATGCAGTTTTAGATGATACCTTGCCACTGTAGAAATGGACTGTGAGATTCAAACTTAGGAAAAACTTAAAGGATCAATATGCTTTCTTAAATATCTGCAATAATAAGATGAAAATGATAACTGGATAAAGAAGGACTTGTGGATGCAGACATTCAGTTATTCATGTTAGACTTTAGCCATAAATTCTATCTATCTTTGATAGCAAGTGTCCGCTCTTGCATTCACTGAGGTCCATGAAAGAGTTACCATTGACTTCAGAAATTATTAGATTAACGTAGAGTTGCCACAGATGATAAGAAAAGAGAATGTTTCAGATGTCATATTTTAACCCTGGGAAGATTTTAGCACTCTCACTCCCACACTGGGAATGGTAGAAAATAAAGGATGTTGAATCAGTCTTACCTTGTTTAAACTGTAATTTCTTCTACCACTAATTACAACTAGACTAGAGGAAATAGAATCTTCAACTTCCAATTTCCCTGATTTGCTACATTTTTTTTATGAGAGTACTTCAGGCTATTTCATTTTGGTTGAATTGTTATTTAAGAAATAAGGCACCATTCTCTTACTCATCTTATGTGCATCACGAAATCTTCCAGTGAAAATCCTACTTAAATTTAAAACAAGAAAAAAAACCTTTTAGAATTGTGCCAGTGAGATGTCAACAGCAGAGAACATCTGAGGACAGGGTGTTGTGTATGTGAAAGAGAAACTGCAAATTTGGATCTTTTCCCTATTTTATTTATGCACACAGAAGCACACATGCAGAAGACTTGGGAGGGCATCACAGAGGAATTGGGAGACACTGAATTTGATACCAGTATTTCAGCAAAATATGACATGATTTGGCAAACTCAAGCATTTTAAGAATGCAGAAGAATAAAAAATCCACAATCTAGTCAATAACCACTCTAATTTGTTCATCCTAGGGCATAATGGTAAAGACAAGTCAAAGGGAAAACTATTAAGCAATAAACCCTTCAATGCAAATTGGCTGATGCTGGGTAATTTATATAGAACTCAAAGTATTTCCTTTTTCTCTTTAATATAAATTCCACTCAGAAAGCAGTTTACATAGAAAGAATTCTTCCTGACCTCAGTGTCAGGAAATAAAACAAATTACTTTGCTATGGATACTAATTAGACAGAGGATCATTACCGAAATATAAATATAAACTGTGTACTTGCTGAAGGAACACTCAAAGAGTCTTGGTAGTGCTTTTCAGAATTGCTATGTCCTGTCCCTCTTGAATACACATTACCCATTTTCTTCACCTATCTATCAAAAAGATTCCCATGCACATGCTGAGTAGATGTTTACTAGAGTTTGTCAATCCTCAGAGCTCAACTCATGGGAAGTGCACATCTGCCTGCCGAATCTGAGGATGCCCAAGCAATGATGGTGGTTCTTCACAGAGGGGAATAAAAGAGTGATTCTTTTCTCCAAGCAACTATGCTTCCATAAATGTAATGCTACATGCAAGTGAGCACTGCATTCATGAGAGTTAAGAAATGATCCTGCACATTTTTTTCTCCAGTTTGAGACTTTGAATGCAAGTACGAAATTTTGTCTCTATCATAGAATGAAGATACATCGATTTATGTAAATTTTCACTTTCCAAATCCCAAAGCACTTTATGAGCTGTGCAACATATTCAGGAGCTGTTTCACTTATGACTAAATGCACCGATCTTTGCAGAGGAGCTCTGAATCTGTTAATTAGGGTATATACTTAGCCCGAATTTCTTTATACAATACCCTTGGGTGCCATCTCCATTTCTCTGTCTGGGAACCAAGGCAGGGAGGTTGCCATTAATCTCTACAGACTCTGATTTCTCCCAGAGAGATTATGAAACCAGACTAAAACAAGAGAGAAATTTCATGGCAGTGTAAGGGGTTGAATTCAGGTCAAAATCTGCTAAAGATAAGGCTCTTCTTCTCTGTTAGGATGCCAATGCAGGGCTGGATAGTAGTATTAAACTTCCAGTCTGAAAGTTGTTATTCTTTTCTCTGCTAGGAGATGAGTGGCACTTGGGCGCTAAAAATGTTCATGAAGTACTAGGGAGGCAGGGCTTTTCAAGCATTGTAATTGATAGATTTGTAATTAACGAGCTATGCAGCAGGAAGAAAATCATTGCGTGATGACTAGATTACAAACCTCGTCCGTTCATCCTGATGCTTGTGATTTTGCAATGGCTCTGATTGTAGCTTCTCTGCCATTTGCATATCTTCCTAAACATTTGAGGTGCATGCTGATTTCATGTTTCATCTCATTTTGATATGTTGCAGGTGTTTCTCAGCGACTACAGGGTTTCTATTAGAGTTGTCTTTTATTTTATTGAAATGCTAATGAAGAATAATACAACACTGAGCATGATATGATCCCATCTTAATCCTACAAGGTGAAAAGACTTATAGAAAGCATATCATGCACTGTTTGAAAGAGGGGTTGCCTGATGGTTAGAGGGCCACCAATGGAGAGATAAGGAAGAGAGAGAGCTAAGGACGATTTTTTGATTGAAGACAGCTTAAAGAGAACAATTTAACAGTGGTTTTGCATCCATTTGTATTCATCAAGTCACCGATGTATGTGATTAATGTTGTCTGTCCTTCTCCCGCAGTTGCTGACTTTGCTTCGTGATTAACACCAATCTAGTATCTTGTCACCACGGAGTCATCAATGGGACTTCAATGTGACAGATGCCCTGATGGCAAGCACACTCAGGACTTACTGGAGCTAAAATCACAGGCTGCAAAGCTGGGAAGTGTTGACAGCCACCGAGAGGCATCGTAGGGTACCACATGCCATTAGGTTATCTGAGCGAGTGCTCAGAGGTAAGCCTTGTGGCTGACGAATTAGGACTAGTGCTCCAGCTCATTATTTGTTGGTTTCGCTGTGAGTGAAGACAGATTCTTGAAGAAAAGAGGTTCAGGAATACGACTACCTAGTTTAGATCATCATCATAAAAATGTTACCAGCATAATCTTCAGTTTATAGGATTTATGAATGCACTCAAATTCCCGACTTCCTATCCTTTTGACTAATAACAGAACAAAATGTGAATTATCAACCTTCAGCAACATATTTTGCAGTTTTACTCAGTACCAGAGGTACTCAGTACTTTGTTCTTCAAACAAAGATTAAAGTCACTTTCAACTAACTCAAACAATGGTATGTAGCAGGATCACAGAGAACAGTTATTAATTAGCCATGGATTTTTCTACCGTCCTGCAGTAGCCAAGTGATCTGTGCTACCGGTATATGTGTTTTATTTTTATTTTATCATTATTTCCTGAGGCTGGGAGAGGAATATAATGAGTACAAAGCCACTCATTTTAGGTGAGCAAAATAGGAAATTTGATTGATTGATCACTTTTTCTTTTTTTTAACATCAGTTCAATTTGGCGTATTTACTTTAGAAAGATTGTTATTACCTGATTCTTTTTAAGAGAGAAAGAAAAAAAAAAGAGGGCCTTTCAAGATATTTTTAATTCTGTACATCAAGAACAGGTTATGTTCAAATCAGCAGTTCAAATCTGCAATCATTTTAAGTAATATTAGTACTTTATTAAATTTTCCCTTTATTGTGTTTCCTGGCCACAGCGATGAGTGAATATAGTTATAACATTTTTGTTATTAACCAAGGAGAAAACATTGAATATTCATATTTCAAGTGTAAAAGCAAATCTTGGGAAATTATACATAATAATTAAATCTTTTTATTTCAGTAATGATATCAGATGTATTAGAAATATGTCTTCTTTATAAGAAAGAACTAATTTTTTTGTTATTGAAACTATCTTTATTATGATACTTCTTTATATTCTGCATTAATAATTGTATGAAGAAGTATCATACGTAGTTACAGTATATATCATGCGAATTCATTTATATACAAATTAACTTTATGCGTAGGAATTATGACAAATTCATAATTTTGAAAGTAGTCTTTTGCACCATAACTCACTTATAATGTGAATGGCTCAGATGCACTAGACAATTTTTGAGAAAACAACAGAATCTGACTTTGTCCACCAGCTCAACAGTAATTTTTGGCAAGTTTGTCTTCCTAATTCTCCAGGGCCAGCTTCTCCCTCTGCCACAGGCACTGCACAAGTAAGTGTAAACGAGGTGTGGAGGGCCTTTATTTGCAAGAAGCACTGACAGTGCCAGGACCACTAAATTTTTAAGAAGAAGAATAAAAAAAAAATCTGCTTTTCTTTATTCCTGTTCTAACTTGCTGATTTGCCAGAGTTACTTTAACAGATTAACAAAATAATGTTCACAGATTTGAACCTGCCTTTTACATGCTTGGTGATATATTTTCCATCACTTGCTCCTAGAACTGCCCTCCACTTTATTTCAGAATTTAAACCTGCAGACATTCAATAAACAGACAATTTTTGTGGGATTCTGGTGCTGATGAGGGATACTGCACCAACTGGTAAGATTTCAGGCAGTTCTGGTGTTTTGGCCTTTACTGCAAAGGGAATTTTCATCCCAATGGAGATACTTCCACAGACTCTGCTACCTAAATGACCTGGAGCAATATTTCTATCTGTCTTTCTCATTTACCTCTACCACACTCATAATTTGCTTTCAGTTTGCCTTCTGAAAATTTATCTTCCCATTTGTTTTCCTGTAAGCACTTTTTTTTCTACAGAAAGTATTTCTTTGAAAATCTTTATATATTGCATCTAAAGAATCATTTTTTTTACTGTTGTTAGCAAGTGTACTTTCATAGACTTTCCAGAATCTTATAATTAACAACCACAGTGCATCACATCTCCCCTTCCTATTCTCACCACTCTCACTGCTTGTCAGTATTTTGCAGCAGACCTATCCTTAGGTACTCAAAATAGTTTCTATTACTAATAAGGCTTAACTAAGAGGTATTGCCACTTATCTCAGAGCTTTGGGCTCAGTGCTCCAAGGCAGAAAAATATCATAATGTCACTGATGTTGAATCTGGTGACCCAGAGTTTGTTTAGCTCAATGCTGCAGAAAAGATCTGTGTGAGAACATGGTTAATATTCAAAGGTGTGTGATTTCTTCTCCTGCAGTCAGAAGAAGCTGGACTTTTTTTTTTCCCCTCAGATTACAAAGGTAAGGAGATAAGTAATCAAAGCAAATTGCATGTTTATGCTCCTTTCCATCTCCTGTATGGAATCTGAGAAGTGCTTAAAATAAATGTTATCTGGTGCAGGTATTCTGTTCAAGAAAATGTCTCCCCAAGACTTTTACAGACTTCCTGTAAATAATGCAATCACACACTTAAATTATAAACAAGGGAGGAAGAGCAAGAGAGCAAGAACTGAAGAATAAATGGAGATTTGGAGTGTGCTGCCTATGGGACCCAAGAGTGCAAAATGGCTGCTCTGGGTGACAGGATCTGCAGGGGAGCAACCAGGTATACCAGGAAAGATAATGTCATGCAAAAAAGAAACAGAAACAAAAGTCTTTGCAGGAGTCTCTTGCAGTTAAAATAAATATTTTACCTTCTTTTTTTTTCTTTTGGTGGAAAGGAGAAATTTGCAGGGTGTCTCTTATTTTCGAAGAGAGAGTTTAAAGGAATATACATTATGACTGTGGCTTTTTGTGGTTGATTACATGCTGAAATGAAGCTGGGTCGTTTGAAGACATTGAAAACAATTTATTTTGCAGATGCCCTTATGCCCTAAACATGATTCTTTTTATATAGGAAGAAAAACAAGGCTTATCAAAATGCAACCTGAGAAAACGAAACAAGTGGATGTGCTCATGACTTTGTTAGTGCCAGAGAAGCTTGCACCATGGTCTTCAGAGGATTCCTCTTACAATAGCCCTAATGATGGAGACAACTGAAGAATCTCTGGAGAACAATATTAAGAAAACGGAAGCCTGTTCTTGGATATGACCCAAAGGCTTATTTAGGGGAACACATAGGCGTACATGAATATACAGCTGTCATTCCAAATCAAATTATACATTAGTATGCAGAGATACAAGTGGTTCCCTCATTCCATCAGAAGTTTTGCAAAGCATAAATTTGATTTACAAACTCAGGCCTAATGGCCTTTGAAGAAAGAGTGTGGGGAGATACATGCTCTGTCACTGCTGGATATCAAGATTCACTGGCTAGATCTGTCCAAGAATAATCTTTGCCACTGAGGCTAGGTGGGACATAACAGTCTGCTTTCTCATTATTAAAATTTCTTAGTTTTCAAAGAAGAATAGCTGCAACCAAACTGCTGATTGGCCCAGATGTGTGATAAATACCAAAACGTGCAGAAATAATTTAAGGAGAAGGATAATTTGCTTAGGTCAAGACGAATGCAAATCAAATAGTTTTGTAATATCACAGTTGAAATCCAGTGCCCAGAAATGTTCCTTGGTCCTCTTCAGCTTATTGATATAGATTAGCTATCATGACTGGTTCTTAGGCAAGGCAACACTTCAGGATGAGATGCCTTTTGAAGGCTTGTGCTGTATTATCTACAAATCAGCCACCTTTAAGTGTTTCTAGGTTGTTATAGAGCTTGTTCAGTCATTTCTGAGCAAGGTATTATCTACTGATTTTAGATGAGGACACCAAGAATTGCAGACTTTAATCATGTATACGCCACCAATTCTTCCCTGACCTCTGACAAGTCACATTCTCTCTGCTTCAGTTTATGCCTCCTTTTTTGCTTTAAGCAAAAAAGCCTTTGCATCACACAAAAACGACCAATGTCACCCTGTTTGTAAGTCTGTTAAGTCAATATGGATATAACAAAAATGTGTTAGCCCAAGGTCACTTTTTCGTGTGATTCTAAAATATGTGGCAATCTGAATTCTGTTGGCTACTACATGCCATGATTTTGTGACTTTTGTTATATTTAGGCCTTCATAAAAATGTGAAATATTAAGATCTAGCTTTGGCATTCGATTGAACTATTGAAAATACTCCAGATAATATATCCTGCAAATATTATGAAAGTATCTTATGGGCTTCTGGCTATGGCTATATAGGATTATATACCCCATCACTTTTCCTCTGATGACATCTATTTCTATATCTTCCTTGACTTACTTTCCTATCCTTCTATTTCCCATTTATCTGTCTGTCTTGGCTCTGTCAAGTCCTGGCTACACCATAACTTCTTTTTACCAAATGCTTCAAAGCCTTAAGGCATAATATGAATAGACTTATCCCTCTAAAATATCTCTCGCTCTATGACTGCCATCCTTCATTTTGCCTTCTGTGATGGAAAACCAAGATTCTGTGGTTACTTTATCTTTCCATATTTTCTGTTTATTTGTTTGAGTTTCAGTTTAGGATTGTTTTTCTTTTTTCTTTTTTTTTTGTGTATGTGTGTGTGTGTATTTTTTTTTTGTTTTAATCAGGTTCCCATGCATACAGCTTACTCTGGAGTGCTGCCTGAAGTTATCTTTATCTTATTACCCTTCCTCCATTGCCCAAACCTCTACCCACATATCAACTGCAATTCAGTGGCTTATAATCTTCCTTAATTTCTCCATCATGCATTGTATGGGGTGATGCAAAATTACTGTCAAAGCACATCCATTCCTAATTCATAAGTGCTATTAATGATATCTCCACTGTCTTACAGTCAACCTCTTGCTGTCCCACAGTAGCCAGACTGTTCACTGACTGAGACTTAAGTGCTAGACACAATCAAGCACTAGATACAAGAAAGGAGCTTTTTTCTTTTATCAGATATTAAACCAGTGCACTTTCAGACTCTATGCTCTACTGCTGAACTATATTTTTCTACTTTATTCAGAAGCCAATTGTGTTGGAGATCACCAGGTCTTAATCTGTTTAAGTCCCTTTCTGCTTCTTACAGTCATTTTCAATTCAAACTTATAAATGATGGCATAAAACCACAAAAAAAATCCTCCATGAATCAAAAATGTGGAAGCTACAAAGCACACAGAATCATGGAATCACAGAATGGTTAAGGTTGGAAGGGTACTCTAGCTATCACCTAGTCCAAATCCCCTGCTCCAGCAGGGCCACCTAGAGCATGTGTTACAGCATGTGACACTGACCTTTGAAGCCACCCCAGTGTCTGGTACCTCCTGCCACCTGGTGGAAAGGTTTTCCAGTTGCGCTTTTTTGATAGGGTGAGCCTGTTAAATACTTCTGGGAGAATTCCTGGTCTGTTAGTGTGTGATGCAGAAAGAAATGCTAGATACACTCAAGCTAGCCAGCTGAATTGCCTCTAGGACAGTGCAAGCTGTGAAATCTGCCCAAGGCGTGGGAACCCTGATGATTACAAACAGGAGGCTCCATGCTCCCATGGCTGCACTAATGCCAGGATTGGACAGTCTGTTTACATGAGCTTCACTCACTGTACTTTATTTAGACTTACTGCAACTTCTGTCATGTGCTAATTTAAAACAGACTAACCTGTAGCTGTTCAAATTGTGACAGCAGTAGACATTATATTCTTACTGATTTTAGTGCTGATAGCCCTGTTTGTGCTGTATTCCATAAAATAAGCAGAATGGCAATGCAAGCATGCTTCCTTTTCAGCGTGCGCTACATATCTTCGTGTGCACTTGCTCTGCAATGAATCTGGTGGGGAACACTTGCCACTGCCAGGTAAACATGTTATGCAATGATGAAGGTCTACTGAGAATGAAGGTCACGCTCCATCTTGAAAAGTTGACTTCAGGCCTTGAGGCAGATGAGGGGTTTAGAGATTTCAGGCTCTAGTTACTGTGTTCCGTTACATCTAAAAAAAGGTTTTATAGCTGATTGTGAGCCAAACAGATATGAGAGTAATACAGCTTGAGGCAAGGGCATTTTTAGTTTCTGGATTGTGGTAAGGGCATTTTTAGCAACATGCTTAATATATGAATTCTGTATTTCATCCAGTGGTTCCTAAAAGTACAGAAGCAATTCTGAGAGCAGAGACCAAAACTCTGAACTCTCCTCTCTCAGGCAAGTATTTTCTGTTTCTGGGCTGCAAATCTCTGCTTCATCTTGTTTTCTCTTGTTTGACCTACAGCTTTTGTGATAGAAGTGTGGAGCAGGCTAAACAGAGACTATTTCTCTCAGTTCAAACCTCCATTTTGTCTCTAACCTAAAATTAATACTTCTCCCTGGAGTGTAAGAAACTGGGATTTATTTAAGCTTGGAAGCTTCGAATAACGTTACAGAAAAAAATGGGAATGAGTTCCTCTTCTTGATCTCACCTTAATACTACTACTGCTACAGAGATGACCACTAGCATTGGAAGATTCATATTCAGGTACCTAATTTTACTAGTGAACTTCATAATATGAATTTGAAGTGATTGGAAAATCTGTTGTATTGCCTAATTCCAGGTCTTTACACAACTCTGTGGACCTACAACTCCTTAAAGAATAACTCTAGGTTGCTACTAAACTGCAGTGAATCCTAGACTTTCAATTTGGTTGACGTGATTGGCACTCCAGTCATCTTGCTCGAGTCGATAGTCCAGTTTGTAGGCAATGCAAGAATTCATAGGCCCAGAGATTCTTAAGGAGTCTTTTTCCACTGAGAGTTAAGAATCCAAATGAGAATTATGGATCTAAGTCTTGCAATGGAGGAGGCAGTGATGGGGGTTTTATGCCAAAGTGTTGGATAGGACCTTGGCATCAGTGGCAGGCTAGAGGCAGAATAAGATACCTTCCTCCCTTGATACTTTCCAAGGTGAACACATCCAAAGATTATCAAAACACTGAAACCCCTAAGTTTCAAAAAGAAAAAAAATTTTTTTAATGCTGCACCCACTCAAATGTCAATCAGGAAGCCATGTGCAAAACAGCTCTATCATCCCACACTGATAGGAGGTGTCATGCTGTAAGGTGTGTTGCTGTAAGAAGTTGTTCATTTATTTTCAGTGGTTTTCCTTGATTCTGAAGAAAGGAAAATAAGCTTGTGGAACTTGATGATTTGTTGCGGGTGTACTATACCCAAAATACAAATTCTCCCCTTCAGCCACTGAACATTAGAAATATTTGTGAGATTATTTGTGCTAGCAAGTAAAGCTCTGTGGCCTTGAAAGAAAACTGAATCTTTCTCAGCTGAGAAATATGTCTTTTATGTTTCCTTTATATTATGATTTGAAAAAGACACACAGAAAAGAAACTAAGAAATTATGTTACAATATAATCCTTAGCTAATTTACAGTAATACATAGAATTGCTAGTTCCTGTGTGATACTGCAACATTATAAAAAATATGTATTTGCTAGTCAAAATTATTTTTCTATCAACACAGAAGGATAAAACTCTATAAGAGTAACCAGTCTAATCTTTGAAAAGAAAAGAAGAATTTTGCTTCCCCATGTCAGCTGTGCTCCCTTAGACTAAATTGCCTCTGTCATAGAAATTATCGTTTTTATGGATGTTTGTGATTCTTATCAGAAATGGCAAAAAGAAAAGAAAGAACACTCAGGTAAATTAATCTTGATGCACAAGTTCACAAAGCCGTTTTGTTGGTGCATATCATCTCTGTTTTATCTCATTGCTTAGACAATTATGTGGTCTGTGTAAATATATCAATTATGTGAACCTTAACCATTTAATTTCATTTAATTTTATTTAATTTTGCCTTTTTCATTTTTTTTAATATACTGAGAAGTTTCAGCAAAAGGGTAATAGGAAACTGAAAATTTCTTCTGAGTACCACTGTCTATAGATAAATAACAATAGATACTTCAGACTGTATTCAGTTATGAACAGAACCAGACTACTCAGTCACTAACAGCAGGGAATTTCCCTTCTTCCTTATGTTCTCCTAGAATAAAATCATTCAAATGCTGGGATAATTTAATGTTATTTTTCCATGTTAAATATGCACTGAGGAAAATACATAAAAAGGTGTCTCATACAATGTATGGGAATTTTACTGTCATGAGTGCAAACTGAAGTCTTTGGGATACTATTTTTAATCTGTGTTCTCTGGGCTGGACTTTTTCTTGACAGAGAGTGCTTTATATACTATCCTTGTAAAAATCAAAAGCTTAAAGTAAACACAAATAGATTTTTACCTGTTCTTTGGCTTGCTTTTGGAGGCACAAATTTACAGGAAGATTTTCACAGCAGTATGCCTTCAGCACACAAAGAAAAAACCCTTCAGAAAACGAAGAGATGCCTGGTGTAAATGGACAATTTCAGGTGTATTTCCTAGTTTCTGTTGACTTTGCAAAGCAGCCAGCTTCTTCAAGAAGACTGGATTGCCACTCCAATTGCTAGAGAGTTGTGTAAAGTTCAGTTAGATCTCTAGATTAATATAATAAAGGAAAAGAGGACAGTAGATATGCAAGAAGCAGGGAAATAGAACATATATCTTGCAAGTAACTTAAATAAGAGAGAACAGTACATCAACTTTGTCATCGCTTGTCTAATGGCTGCTTGACTTACACTGGAAGCCTGCGGCAGTAGAACCAGTTTGCTGCTATTCTTAATATTTTTCATATGAATTCAAATGAAAGCTAGGAGTTACTGTTAAATGTTTGCATAAGGGGTAGCAGAAACAAAAATGCAAAAGATCAGAGAAGAAAAATAAGTGCTTGATCTTTATCAGTGATGAATAACAACAAAACACTGATATGGTCTTATGCATTCAAGTCAGTGAGATGGTTGTGCATAGAAAAATTGAGTCCCGAAACTGAGTCCCCAAAATCTTTGCAAGATGTTAACTAAGGGAAAAAGAAGGGGTGAAGAATAGATAAAATGAGAAAGGAGGAGGATGAAAATGAAAAATTGAAGACAAAACCCAAATTAATTTTACTACTGGTGTCTAGGCATTCCATTTTCATCTCTATCACTTATTAAACAGTAGGTTCAAGGAAATTATTTTTGATCATTTTAACATTATCCTAGCACTTCACTAAAGTGCTAGGCCGTATCCACCCTTTGCTATGGTAGGCCATACACTACCCTTTGTTAAATCTGAAGTTATTTAACAAATATATTAGCTTAAAAACAAATAATGTGATCTAATGTCCATTCTCTTCCCACTTTCATCCAGAGTCTTGGATGAGAACTGCCTAGAATCATTTGTGGGTCATTCATCACAATACAAAGTCAGCAGTCTTCAATCACTTTGAGTCTCTTTTAATTGAAGTATATAAGAATTTGACAACATATATCATGGTCAATCCTGTCAGCTGAGTCTGGGGCCCATCAAATGCAGTTTTATATATTTTTGACAAAATCTGACAACTGTCCTGCTTCTTGCCTGCTCCCTGTTAAGTAAAGTAGTAAAGACTCTGACTAGATGGAGTGTTTATTATGGCCAGTGTTTCCCAGGTCATCACCCATCCAGGTGTTTGAAACCAGGGACATTCTAATTTATGTTTCAGTAGTGTAATTCAAATTTGGCATGGAAGTAGAAAGTGTCTTGAATTCTCACTCTACCACTACCTTGGTAAATGAATTGCTCCTGAATGATATAGCCTAGGATATAAAAGAAATTACATTTTCTTTGAATGATGAGCAACAGGCTATTTTACGCATCTCATGCTATAGTGGCTTAGTGTGTGCCTAATGTGGGCAATGATTTTTTTTTGGATGTTGTATACAAATTGGACACCTGATGGAGTCAGCAAGATGAAGTCCTCTCACTTTAAGGTACTTGAATTAAATTTTCTTTATTTATTTATCTATGTTGATAAAGAAAAGGGAAGCAATGAGAACTTATTGGTGTTATAAAAAAATATTAAAAATAAGAATTCAACCCTGCCTGAGTGCTTTCCAAACACTGTTTTGACTCAGGAAGACCAATACAATTGTTAAGACCTGATTCCTCTATGAACAAGGAGTCTTTGTTATAACTACTGAGCACAATGACTATTAACTTCTCATTGCCCTTATTAATACTGATGTTTTTGAGACAAATTTCTTACAGCCTTAGTCCTACATAGACAATCCAAAGCACTAGTGATAGCTCCAAGCTTCAAACTATCAAGCAACATGCAGTCCTAACAGCAAAGAACCACATACATTTTCCTGATGAAGAACCTAACAGCAGAAAGTCCAGGACCTTAAGAAATGTTGACTGCTTTTGTTAATTGAACTTTATCTACTGTCATGAAGCTACTCTTTGTGTAAAAGATAAATACTTGAAGAAAACACAGTTGATTATATTACATTGCATAGGATCTAACTAAGCAAATCAATAACAGTGAAGGCTACTAGAGACTGCTGCAATATGAATGATGAGTGATAATGCCGTTATATTTATTAAGGGCACTATGTGATTCCCTTCACATATATCTACTTTTTACTAACCAAGGCAGCTTTAGTGCTGTTGGTTAACATACCAGTCTCATTCATGTTCCATCCCTCAGCATACCTATAAGTACAAAAGTGATCTAGGGTAATCTAAACACAAAGATCTTCCTCTTGAGAACCATTTCTTTTACTTTGTTTCATTTAACTGATTTTTAATTCGCTGCAAGACTATGCTCCTTACCCTGTCGAGATTTATTCTCTTTAATAGACCTTTATAGAAGAATCCTGTTTATAGGATTTTGAAAATAAAAGTAAGTTATGTACATTGAGCCACCTTTATGTACTGTTTTATTAACTTTTTCAAAGGATCTTAGCAGGTCAGAAGTATGCTATTTTCCCTTGGAGAGCTTATGACCCTGTTCTCCAAGTCTTGTACTATTATTTCCTAATTAGGCCCATATCATTTTGCTGTCCTTTTTATTTCCAATTTTCATCTTAGCTGAGGTAGTTTATATCCCAATATATTTACAGATATATGATTTCCAAAGCCTTAAAACAAGCTTTTTCAGTAGTCCATAAGCTTGTGGGTATACCTTCTTTTTCTCATACACAGGCATGACATAGTCTCTATGTTTTAAAATCTATGGTCAGGGATCTAATTCCACAGCAGTAAAACTCTGCTTTAAGGCTCTTATCTTACCATCAGTCACATCTGAGCAGAGTTGCATTACATCATCCTGATTAGAATTAGATTTCCCTATTTTCCTCCATTGTCTAGATTTAAGAAACCCAGGTATCCCTACCTGTGGTCCATATGCCCTTAGCCTGTAATAAATTCTGTAGCTCTCCTTTGGACCCACCTGAGTGTTACTCTTTAACTGTATTGAGTACTGCTCTATATGAGCCCTCACCAATGCTGAATAGAGCAAAGTAAAAGCTTCCTTTAATCAGATGGCTGTGGTTTGTAGTACCTCAAATATACAATTAGCTGTGTTTGCAAGAAGAGCATAT
>JAUBOD010000130.1:975049-985736 GCA_032353885.1 Nothura maculosa
AAGCTTCCTTTAATCAGATGGCTGTGGTTTGTAGTACCTCAAATATACAATTAGCTGTGTTTGCAAGAAGAGCATATTAATTGGCTGATAGTATGTCTGTGAATTTACTGAAGGTGTATGCTACTGTTCTCTAGCTCTTTGATGAGGATGATGAAGAATATCAGTCCCAGCATTGAACTTTGGGATACCCTTTACAGAGAGCCATCAGGGCAGTGAGCTGTTGGGCACTCCCTTTTGAGTCTGGTAGTCCAGCCAATATTTGCATCATTTTACCACCTGTTTATCTAGCCTGTATTTCCTTAGCTTCCAAGTGAAAGTGCAATGGGAAATGACATCAAAGAAATCCTCAGATCTGCATACCTGAAGTAAAACTGAGTTCACAATGACATATAGTTCCCTTGTGTCACTTCTTATGAGTCATGATGGCACTATGTTTTGCCATATCAAGGAGCTATTGAATATTTTCCTCAGTTCAATACAATAAAGATTGTCAAGATAAATCTGCATCTATTTCTGTTAGGAATAGAATCCTGACCAACACAGTTCATCTCATGCACAATATTCTGAGTGAGGTGTCTCAGGTCATCAGATTTCAGTTCCTCATAGAGTCTGTGGCCCTGTCTCACCATGACTGATGAAGCAGGAAGCTAGTGCAGCAGTATGTACGTACGCCAATAGATCGGCACAAACTGGCCACACAACTGCTGTGGTGGACTCACCAAACACATACTAGAGGCATTCCCTCAACGAGGTGTTTTTTTCATCTTTCTCTTTTATCAATTTGCACTTACACTTAGGGACCTGGTGTCTGCTTTCCCCTCTTTCTCAGATCACTGTGTTTGGAATTACTTGGAGGGATGAAATTCAGAAATGGTGAATGGAGAGACAAACCATAATGCAAGCCTTGTTTTTCCTAAGCACAAATAAATAATATTTCTAACATTTTTTTTATTCTATCTTGTTTTTAAATCAGAAATATTGTTGATTACATTGTTGATTTTTTTTATTTTCCAAACCCTTTAAGTTTCTACTTAAACATAGGAATTGTATCCATTAACTTCAACAATATTTAGATCACACCTTGCTTGCTCATTCTGTCATATCTCTGACTTGTAAACTGTAAACTTATCAGAGAGGCAGGTAGAAACCATCCCTAATTTCCTATAGTACTGGGCCAAGCAGTACTGACTGCAAACAAAAAATTCTTCCTTGCAAATTTAGGCCATTCTGCTGCCATTTTACACCAAAACATCCAGAAAATTATGGGCCAGTCACAGCTATTGTGCTTTTTCTGTTCTAAAAGGCTATACTCTTTTCTCAAGATGAATGTAATTTTACAGAAAGGAGGTGGCAGAGAAGAGGAAACATATGAGAACAAAGCAATTTTTTTCCTGGGCCAGTAGAGTCTTTTCCAAAGCCAAACTGTTCCCTACCCATTCTGGCAATCTGCCTAGTATGTAGCAGTTGGCATGTAAAAGGCTTCATCCATTCTCCACCAAGCTGCAAGCACAATAATAGGTTTGTGGGAACATCTGATCTCTTCAAAATGTCCTAACTGTGCAGGCAATGGGATGTCAAGGCATGCAAAGGATGAAGGATACTTCCAAACTAACTTGAATGAGGTTTATGGAAGAAAAGAAATTCTGCCCTTCCTATGTTAACATGGATTTCTCCAAATTTAGTATTCCAAAGTTTTATTCAGTGCCTATCAATGCATTCTGATCTGCACCTAAAAGCACAACTAAGAAAGCTGCGTCTTCTAGCTCCATAGGAACCCTGTCCAACTTGACAGAAGTGTTATCCCTCTAAGCTGAGTGCAGTTTAGTATTTCAACATTTGCAAGTACAAAGAAGTGAGTATAATTAACAGGAACAATATTTAGCAAATGCCCCACATATTCCTAATCCTATGAGAACACTGAGATGACAGCTTCCCTACAGCAGCTCTGATGACTTTAGTATACTCAGCATGGATTTAGCTCATCAAGAGAAATGCTAGACATGTCTCACTCTTTAAATATATTCATTTCCCTTTGAAATTTATTTAATGAGGAGGCTGATTTGGCCTATACAATCAACAGAATCAGACTTCAAAAATGTATATATATATATTTATGTATGTATATATATGCATGCACAAACATATATGATATATATAGATATAAATATATGGAAAATATGATTCTGCTCATTTAAATCTTCTGATCATTTTCTGTGTGTTAAGAGAACAAACATTCTACCATCATGATCCCTTCCCAAATAAAAGACCAGAATATGACATCCTTATTAATGGTTTATAGCATTTGACATCTAGAATGATAGGGATTTCTATAGAAAAGAAAAAGAAAAATAGAAAAAGAAAAGCTACAGTCATTTTTATCAGAGCCATTGTATGATGCAGCAGTAGGTATTTAAGAATGTTGAACTAAACTTTTACTGTGGAGCTCACATATTCTGTTCCTTATCAGATATTGTGATATATTATAAAGTTGCTCTCACCAAACAAACGATTTTTTTCCCTTATCAATTTCACCCACTGAGATGTATCTCTGTTTCAAAGAAGAGGAGGTTAGTATCTAATGCAATATGTCTGCAGAGAATTTGGAAACTGTCTGCATTTTATGGAAAATTAGAACTGTTTTCTCTACTCTCACACTTTTGTATGTTACTTACTTGAACGGAATGCTTTAATTTCTTTCCATGGCAATAAGAAATCTGTGACAGCAATATAGTTTGAAGCAAAACAATTTAAACATTATAATTTCCAGGTAATAACGGAGAAGGATACGAAAGTTCAGGAAGCCTTCATTTGAGGCAATGTATGCAGATTAAGTTGCTAAGAGGTATTAACTGGTTTCTATGGGACATACATATTTTTTATGCAGAAGATGTGCAAAATGCAATTTTCCATATTGTTACTGTACAAATCACCTTTGCAAGCAGTTCATTATCTCTATTCTCACATTTTGCATAAGTGATGCCTTGTTTGCAACACTAGTTTATACATGGTAACTTAAAAAAAATCTTTAAAAACAAGAACTGTAATCACCAAATGATTTTTATTTCCATTCCTGTTCTATTCACTATTTTAAGAATAGCAACATGTCTAGATATGTGGAGAGGAGAATAATTGCCTACAGCTTTTTGAAAGGTTTTAGTTTTTTTTTTTTAAAGGGTAAGAATTAATTTAGTGCAATAATGGGTATGACTATGAGTTATGGGAGAAAATTGAGAAATGGAAAATAATGGCTGAGTGTTGAGAGGGGAAGTAGGAAAGAGGCGGAAGAAAGAGAGTGAGACCTATTAATCCATAGAGTAATCTACAAAGGGGAATAATATGAGCCCCATTTCTTGACATTTAAAAGTAGACTGAACAAGAGGTGAATAAATGTACAGCAGGGAACAATACTGTATTATCAAAGAGATTAATGAGGTGATCTAATAGAGCTTTACTCCTTGAGTGACTGTCCACTGATATATGCCAATAAAGTCTTTACACGAAGATCTCTTTTAACAAAAATAGAGGAGATTCAAGACATTTCTTAGCTTAGGTTTTAAAACTATCAATTTAACAAAAAATATTCCAGCCTCCTGCTGTGTGATGAACCATGTCGCAACATATGAGAACTAGAAAAGAGGCCCGCAGCACTGAAAAGTCAATGGGATGAACCGCCCAACATCCTGGGCCCTGATGAAACATAAAAATAGCCTCCCAAAATTACATATGTAGGGGGTTCTGCAGATGGAAAAGAGGCGTTGATGACACCACTACTTAAATCTTTCCGAGTACATTTACCTCACAAGAAGTACAATGTGAGCCTGTTGGACTCAGGGAGATTGTCCATTCCTGGTATATTCCTTAGATCACCTAACAGTTCATCTTACAAAGAAAGATCTTAGACTCTTCAGTGAACTCTTATGAGTAATATTCTCTTAAGAGAAGCTTTTGATCTTTTCTCATCAAAAGTGTCAGAAATGGGACTGGATCATCAAGTTCAGTTTGCTGCTGTATCAGGCTACTGTAAAACTCCTTTCTCAAATTGCTCAAATTGTGTCTTAAATAAAGCATTTTTTTATTTCACTACTCTGATTGAAAGTTTTAGTCCTGTAAAAGCTGTTTTTTCCCTAATATTTATTCAAAGTTAATTCATAAGCATAAGATATTTATATTCTCTTATCTTTCACTGATACTTACTTCTGACATATTTATAGGCAAATATGATGCCCTCTGTCAGCCTTCATTTTGGCAAACCAAATAAATCAAGCCCTTCTGTCTTCTCAACACTCCATATTGTTTGCATAGCCTTTTTTTCTGCATCTATTTCAATTTTTATTAAACATTATCAAATATGCATATCCTAGCTAGGAATTTTGCACCATATTCTAGAACAGGAATGCTTGTTCCAAAGGATTTTGTTACATTGCCATGGTAAATACTTCACTTCCTGGGATCCTGGAATCATATTTGGCATTTTTCATGGACTAATCAGGTCTCTGACTGGAGTGTGTCCTGTGATTGAATGGAAAAAACAAAACTGCCCCCTATGATGAGTTTACAGTGGTCTTCCCAAAGATAAATCCCAAATCCCCAAAGGCCTGGACTTCATTTTTTACTATTATGTTCCCCCTCATTTCTATTATCCCCATCCTCAAAATAATCTAGTTTGCCCTGCACAATATTCTGCTCAGCCTTTGAACAGATAATCATTGATAGGTTGGTCTTGTGGTTGATTTATGAATAAAATGGAAACAAATCTCTAAATCCAGCACTTAAGTAACTCCCAAAGTATCTTCGTTTCAAGCCTACAGTTCCTTTTCTGGCATCCCTGTTATATATCTCAGCAGCTAGCCCCTTACTCAGGTTTGTGTTTACACTAAACTAATCTCACCATTGATATATATAAAGATTTCCCATGCACACTTAATCCTTTACAGAAATCTTCATAAATTGAATCCAGCCGCCAGTGATAGATTTTTTTAAAACTCAATGTGAATTAGACAAATATTCCTAAAATATCATTTTATCACTTGTCTGCAAGCACTTTAATTGCTGGAGCTGGAATTCCCTTTATAGATCCTGCTTGCCTGAGGATGCTGAGCACAGCAGCCTCAAAGCGAGATACTGGTGTATCTTCTGGAGATATGGAGATGATATCTACTTTTCTATGCTTGTTGGGGAAAGGCAACAGATGAGATGGCTACAGGGTCTAATATTTAAATGAAAGCTTGTAGCTGGCAAAGTTTTATTCACCAGGGGAGCTGTGGAGCTCTGCATTTTGTTTTGAGGTCCAAATGGCTCTAACCTACCAGCTGCAGGACTTTTTTGGAGTGGTACTTATTTATTTGCATATATTTGTGGAGGTTTAAAATTTTTATGCAATCCATATGGAAAATATTTATTTTCCTCTCCCTGCAGTCCCCTCTTTTGGGGAAATGCAGCCAGACACATTCAGTTTTCTAGGCATATTTTCCGCAATGGAAAAAGGAAAATAGCCTTTCTCCTACCACTTTGGACATTTTTGACTGTAGATCCCAGTAGCGTTAGAAATAATACGATGCTTATTAGTTTTGGCATCTAATTGTAAATATTGGATAACAACAGTAACAATAAACTATTATTATTACTTGTTTAAATAGATAATTTGTGTCAGACATTGTAAGCACAGTAGAGCAAAGATTGGGCATTTGTCTCTTCCAACAGCAGTACTCACATAGATATAACCAGGAAGGGAGGCAGGACTGAGGGCTGACTCAGATCATGGGTATTGCTCCCATCATTCAAACTGTCAGTAAATCAGGAAATACAATTGGTTCGACTTCAGCGACAAGGCTAAGGTTTATATAACTTTCACCCATTGAAGAAAACACTCAGACTGAGTGTCATCTTTTCAGAACTTTTTATTGTTTTTTTCCTTATAGCATCCATCAACTAGAATAAACAAATTATATATCCAGTCACCATATAATGCTAATTAAATAGCACATTTTCAGTAAAAGCTGTTTCATGTTTACCACTGGCTTCATTGATTTAACTTCTTTGAGGGCTGCGTCTCCAATTGCATTTTGAGGAAGGAAAAAAAAATTGGATACAGAGAGGCACAAACACACACATCCACATCCACACTAATTAATATCAAAAGAGAAAACGAACCCATTATTTTTATTTCTTTTCACTGATAATGACTATGCGTATCCCACTGAAGAGAAAGGTCTCTTAAACAGAGGCCCACAACAGGATAGTAACTTTGCAAAACATGACTGACAGTTACCACATTACCTCTTTAATTATGCTTTTATCTATATCAAGTATGCCTTATATATCCAGCATGCTTCAAGCACATAGTAGTACTGAGGCTTCGAAGAAATGAATAAACCGGGGGGCTGCTGTGGAGCTGAATGGCCTATAGCATTTAGCGAACACAAGAAGAGAAGGCCTGTGCTATACCTTGCAATCAACACCAACAGAAAGGAATACTTCATCTTCTGTAGTTTGCATTCCCAGAGACAGTCTGCATTACAACTGACATTTTAGGGTGAATTTATTATTTATGGGTTTCTGTGCTGAATATCTGCTGTAATTATTCACCCAGTTGATGTGTCTGACCGTGGTCTCCTCATGACTGGTGTGATATGTTTTCCTTTAGACAACAACAGTCACAGACCTCGGGAGGTCTTTCTGTACTGCTCAAGGCAATAAGAAACTAATAAATTATAACTGAGCCTGAAGGGAACCTATGAGAATTGCTGTCTGTGGGAGGGAGAAAGCAGGAGAATCACAGAGAATATTAGTGTATGCTTGAATGTGTTGGCTGTGGTGAGGAGCTCTGAATGTTCTCCAAGCACTCAATTCTTCTAGTGCTAATCTTCGTAAGATTCCCATCCCAACTCATTCATTTGAGATTGCTATTGCTTTTAGAAGTAGGAAGCAAACATGCAGATGTGTTTTAACCTTCCCTTATCCAAGCCTCTTATCAGTTACAGGAGCCTTGAACAATCATGGAGTTGCCCTGGAGTTGAGAGGTAAGAATCTGTCAAAATTTGCCTAGATTGTTGTAATAAATACAGCCCAAATATAGTTCAAAAAGTACAATAAGATTTGCAGTTCTTGTCCCTGTGGTCTCCAGACTGCAGTCACACTTATATTTCTTCCTCAGCTTTACCCTCATGTTTTATCCATAAAGAAGCAGGACTCTGGAAAGAAGGTTGTATATCTAGGTCCCGTCCTAATGGGGAGTTAGACTGTGGACCATGATGCAATCACTAAAGATAAGGAACAATAAAACAAGTTCTAAGGAGGTCATTCATCATGATACTCTATTTAAGAATGTTATTCATCATTTTCTGTCAAAGGACCTAGAATAATGACAAAAAATACCATTAAATTTAAAACAATTTATTCAAATGTAATCACTGCCGTAAATAGTATATATGCTATATAGGAAGTTGAAAAGGCACACATTACTACAATGAGAGAAGACAAAATGTGAAACATGGCTGTGCTTTGTAAAGATTAATTTACCCATTTTCAGAAAATGTAATGTATTTATGAAATAAATTTTATAATTTTGGCAAGTTAGACTACGATTTCCCTATCTAACAAAGCGTTTTAGCAAACGCTTTGCAAAAATTCAATTGAAGATAGTTATTTTATGGTAGAAAATAATTTTCCCTAAGAAATACATTTATAAGACAAACATCATCTTGACTAAAGTCTTCTGAAAAACAACAAGAAGAAATCACTGAAAGGAAGTCTTAATTTGTAAAATGGAAAATGAGTACCTGTTGCACCATGATTATAGCACCATGATT
This sequence comes from Nothura maculosa, assembly GCA_032353885.1. Taxonomy (NCBI): domain Eukaryota; kingdom Metazoa; phylum Chordata; class Aves; order Tinamiformes; family Tinamidae; genus Nothura; species Nothura maculosa. The sequence continues at coordinate 982,858 of JAUBOD010000130.1, forward strand.
GTATTAAAACAGAGCAAGTCTATAACGTCATCCCCCCTCTTGCCCCAAGAAGTAGCTAATCTCTCACAGTTTGCACAGATGCACAGTTTGCATCTCAGGAACTTCAAAGACCCTTCTGCCCCTGCCACATGTCCAGAATATCTCATAAAAATTAGGCAATCTATGTGTCTTTGGAAGGTGTCAAAGATCAATGCAATTTTCTGCTCATGCTTCAAATATGTAAGGGGAAATCCTTTTTCAGTAGGTTCCTTTTTTAGCAGCCTTTTGAGTCACCAGTTTTTTTCTTAATTCAGCCCGTAATTGAGCCACCAGTTTTTTAATTCATCCCTTTTCAGACAAAAAAGACTATTTCCCAAGAACTGACACAACTTTAATACTTTTCACATTAAACTAGGCTGATTCTCATATGGTCTTGAAAGTATCATTTTTTCTCACTGCTTCATTCCTTATTTAGCATGCTTATGAATGTAGTAGACTAGCTGGACAAATATAAAAGTGAGTATTTTTTATTCCTGACAATTTCCTTTCCTTTTCCTTTCCAAATTTGCCTCTGAGCAGCTTATGAATTTCTTTAATAATTATCAGTGTAAGACATTTGTGAAAAAATAAACATCGTTAGATACGTTATCTTGGTAAGTATAGCTAGCAATTAGCTATGCCTGTTAATTGATAGGATTAATTTTATTTTTTTTTCTGATGAATGTATTATTTTCTGCTACATGTTGGTATATTGTGATGTACTTTTTTAAAAAAATGTGTATATTAAATCGCATGTTAGGTAGAACTCAGAATTTTTGATGATTTGCTTTGTTTTTTAAAGACCACAGAAGCTTCATGAACAGATCAGAGACAGCGTGCACACACACTTATATGAGATTCCTACATTAACTTCAATGCCTAAACAATTACAAAAATATTTTTTTTAAAGTCGTGTAAAAGGCAGGCAGCCTTATGGATAAAATCATTTTTTATGTCTGCTGACTAGCAAAATTCAGTTCAAAATCATTATGCATACAGTATACACCATCTAGCTATGCAACCATAATTATGTATGAAGGAGATTTGTCTTTTTTTCTAACTAATCACATTCCTTGTTTGGTCCTGAGTGTTAACTGTAATTACAAATATATGTAGAAAAGATGCATGATACATCAGTTAGAAAAGTTACAAAATAATGGCTAATCTGTTAGCCAAATGAGTTTTAACAGTCCCTTTTGGATGTTTTTCTCTCTTATTAATCATCAATCTAGAATCTCCAGTCTAGGAGACATACAGGAGTTCAAGCAGCATATTACTCCATATAAACACCTTTTTACTACATTCTGACAACTTTGACAAAATGTAACACCAAGCAAAATCATTTGCAATGGCTGCATCTGCCTTTTTAGAATCTATGATGAGAACTGGAAGGGCTGAAGGACTGGTTATTTATTTAAAAGTCAAATCTACTTTCAGCCGATCCTGTGAAGTGTGAACAGTGAAATCACCTCAGTGTTATTTTTTTTCTTTTTTTTTTCCCTAGTTAAGTGATGTGTAAGCAGTTTCTAATCTTTCAAATTAGGTCTTTCATATTTTAGGTTATCCCCATGTAACACTTGGCAAGTAACTTTTGGTTGCAAACCCTTGTGAATTAATCCCAGACATCCTCTCTGAGATAAGAATATTATGGTTTGTTTCGTCTGGGTAATGCTTCTAAATCCTGGCCAGATAACAGTATTCAGCATCATTTAACTTGGTGAACACTCCAATACCTGCTGAAATTTCCCTGCAAGTTTTTCCACTTTTATTGTAAACCCACTACTTGCAGGAGTCTTTCTTCCTGTAAGACCTCTGCCAAAGATTTTCAAGACCCTATAGCACAACACTTCTTTATACTGGTAGGAAATGTTTCTGTATGGTTGGCCAACTCTAGTATTCAGAGGTGTTATGGTCATGAAATTGCAGTGAGCTAGGAGGAGAAAAATAAGAAATTTAGCTTTCCAGGGCTTTGGTGTAAAACCAAGCCTGGAGACCTCTCTCTCAGGCTTTCAACTTGTTTTTACTCTTTAAGATCTGAATTGGTTTCTCACTTTTCAATAGTCATCAACAGCATCTAATGAGTAATTATATTCAGAAATAATACTGTGTGACCCTTCAAAATTCTACTTATACATGAATTTCTGAGAAGTGACACAATTTTTATCCACATTATTAGTATTAACCTAGATCTTTTGTTATTTTCTTCTTATCGTTTTCAAAATGTATCTTAAATGATAAGAAGCCAATCACATTACCTAAGCTCATAGTATCCTCAGTCAGTTTACTGTTAGAGACATAATCTGAGAATTGTCTCTATTATTACCTGCAAATTTAATAATAGTGACCTCCTTTCCCCTTTCTTCTTGCCATTCAGGAGTTTGCATGAGGAAATATCTTTGTTTCTTATGTAACACTTCTGAGCTTCAGAGGCAATAGCTGGATGAGATGAATCCTATTTGTCTTATCCCAGCAGAATTCCTCACTCACAATCCAAATCAGTTTCTGAGTCTGAACGTTTGAGCCTACTCCAGCTATCATTTCTTTTATTCTGCCTTTTTTTCCTTTCTATTGTTGAAAAAAAAAAAGCAAAGCAAAGCAAAAGCTTTTGCCTCCTTGAAGGGAGGAATACAAACCCTTACTCATTGCTTGCCGCTAAACTCTGCTTTTCTATATATCTAACAACTCTCACTGAAGTAAATATGTAGTAAATATCAGCTATTCCTCCTGCACCTGAGAGCACAAAGTCATCTTTAACTGATTTAATTCAATACTTCAATACTCTTGCCTTCCTTTCCTTTCCTTTCCTTTCCTTTCCTTTCCTTTCCTTTCCTTTCCTTTCCTTTCCTTTCCTTTCCTTTCCT
>JAUBOD010000130.1:985836-998185 GCA_032353885.1 Nothura maculosa
TTTCCTTTCCTTTCCTTTCCTTTCCTTTCCTTTCCTTTCCTTTCCTTTCCTTTCCTTTCCTTTCCTTTCCTTCCTTTCTTCCTCCCTCCCTCCCTCCCTCCCTCCCTCCCTCCCTCCCTTCCAGAAAGGATGAAAGTCTTTCCAATTATCTGGCAATTGGTCCTGTAGTCAGGCCCATGCATGTTGCAGGACAGATAAGAAAAAGTCTCGACTTTACTGCAGAGGAAGGAAGCTTAGCTGGCGATCGGAACATGGGACTGGAAGGCCAAGGGGTTGGGATTTTTTTGTATCATTGCCATTTGCTTTTACATGATCACTGGCAAGTCATCTCACCTCTGCACCTAAAGTTTCTCAGTGTAGGCAAGGAAAAAAATAGCACTTCTCTATTCCATGGAGATATTGCATGGAGTGAGGCCTAATTAAAGCCAGTAAAGTGTTCAGAGATCCTTGGATAAAAGGTGCTATAAAAAGTCTCAACTATTAATTGCTTCATGCTCCCTTGTAGATTTTAAGTCACATATCTCTTTGAATCATGGATCTCTGTTAAGCAAAGATTGCGATCAGTGTGGCATCCTGCAGTTGTCGGCTTTTTAATTTCAGAAACAGATGTCTTGTGAGATTGAGCCATCCTTGCTTATGAACTAACCTATAATCTAAACTAATATCTTCAGAGCTCTGAAATAACACAATAAACCAACAGGCTGCTAACCCATTTTACTTTTTCTCATCATTTTCTGCACATTCCCCTTGCTTGCTGATTGTTTTTTAATCCTTTCTGCTTAAGTCCACCACCTTAGTATATATGTTTTTTCCTAGGTGGATTAGATCTAATCCAAAGTAGATTCTCCTTTTTTTGGTTTTCTCTTTCCCACCTCCTGATTGACTCCCAAGATGGGGAGTATGAGCCACAGAAATGTAGCTTGAATCAGTAAAGCGTTACATGAATCCTGTGCAGTCAAATACTTTCTTCTGTTTGCATAGAAACCACTGAAACACAGGAGATATGTCCTTGAAAAGCATTGCTATGGAGTTTTGTTGAGTTTTGAACATAGCAATGATGCTATCAAATATCAAAGGGTTACTTTAACTGCTATCCTACCATCACCTGCTAAACAAACATAACTTTATCATCTGCTTTTACTGTAAATATATGGCAAGTAGAATGGTTTGTGTTATCCGAATGTGCAACACTAAAAACAGTATGAACAATTGCTCTAAAAATGCACTGGTGCTGCAAGGGAGCTGTGAAAAGTCAAATGACAAGCAAATTTCAGTATATAAAATGCATTTCCACAGGTAGTTGTGGGCTGGAGAAAGAGATCATCCATCATCAGGCAGCAAAGTTCCATACAGCCATGTCAGAAAAACACCAACGATGATGAATGTAACTTTTCTAAGTAGAACTACATTTTTAAACATTTCCAGGGGAAAACTGTACCTTTCGCTCCAGCAAAAGCAGGATTGATCACTTCCCCTTGACCTAGGGTCTGCTATAGAATAGGAACCAGCTTGTACTATGCAGGTACTGGTGAAAGCTGCTAGCCTCTGGCCCATGTTGTATTTAACTCTTTATTTATTGAAAACACTCAATGGAGACCCTCTGTTCAATTTTATTATTATTTCACCTGTGAGGAAATGGGAATATATTAAATTTTTTTTTGATCAATGGATTCAATCTTGAAAGTCTTTCAGGTTTGGCTGGTAGGGATTTCTGCAGAGAGAACTTCTTTTAATGGCATTCTCTCTCCTGTCATTTGCCAGCCATGAAAATGTTCTGTGAAAGTATATTTGAATTTTTATTTCATTGTAAGTACGCTTCTGCCACAGTTTTCAGTCATCAGGTAGTGAAAAACCAAAAAATATGTTTTTTTGCATTTACAGCTTTAATCCAATCTCATAACTGTCCTTACCTAATGTAATAGGTTTTTTTTTTCAGAGTTATCATTCTATTTCATTGTTTTATTCCAAGCTGCTTGCAGTAATTGCACAGTAGAACACCTGTGCTGGATGACCATCAAGGTTATTAAGGCTAGAAATCTCATAGACAAAAAGAATACTTATTTTTATCTTAAACTGTTTTTTTTCATTCATTCATGGAACAGTCAACATGCAAGTTTGTGAGTATGTTAAGGCATGAGAAACAGAAAATTAAAAGGTTACCGTACAGTACCATCTCTAATTGGCATTATTCAAGCTGGAGAAGTACAGATGAAGAGTACAAAAATGAAAAGCTGGAGCTCAGTTCTGAAGAACCCATTTCAAAGGGGTTTCAGAATGTACTAGTAAAGCAAAAAAGGACTGTTACCACTGCTTTAATTTCTATACAATTGAGACAGTCAGATATGTGTGTCATCTATCAATTCATGCACCTAACAGCAAGGTGTATAAACAACACTATTATCTGCTAAAGAGATTGTGATTCCTAGTGTTTGGAAACAGAGCAGCTGCTTCTTTTAATTGGTATATTGAGTTAATCATAATTTTGTTTCCAGCTATCATACTCATTTATTGTATGTCCCAAAGCATTATTATGACAACTTGTGCAGTGATGTCGCTCTGTGTGTTCATCATCACAGCATAGTGGGATGTTCAGAAGTTTTTTCATCAACAGAATAACAGTGGTTTGCTACTAATAGCATTATTTCTACATCCTAAATAATTAGATACTTTGACTCTGATAACATGTGGAATATAGAGACTATTATGTTAAGAATGGATCTCTAAGCAATACCATTTTTAAGTAGACAGGGATGACAATATATTGTTTTCTACGTTTTCAACAATTTGAGAGTGTAGTTTCAGAAATCTTTCTGATCTCAAATGACTGATCCCATAAGGATCCCATAAAGGATTCAACTTCTATCAAATATAAGGTGATATTATTTACTCCCAATTTAGATAAGACGGATTTTACCTGTTGTAAATTACATTTATTCCCTCCTGTCACATACATTAAAGAGATAAAGTTTACCACCTGTTAGACTTTTTTACTTTTTCCTTCTCATCTACACAACTGTTCCTATAAAAATAATGACTTTTCATCTGGTAATTTATACTGCAGATCCAGAAGTAGACAAGTATAGAAAAAGTGGAGATTGGGTGAGTTCCTAAGAGGTGACTTAATCCACCTCTTTATCCCAAAGAACATGTGTTACACGCGATAAAAGCTTCTCCAAGCTATTCTGAAGGTCGTACAGTGACAGAGTTCTTGCAACACATGCAAGAATTTTATTTTAGTATTTTAATTTTCTCTAGCATTTCACTTTTCTCTAGCATTTCTTAGCTTTCTCCTACTATTTGACTTAAATCAACTTCAATTTAAATTCCTTTCTTCTTGCTATATCCAGAATGGACATGAGGAACAGAGTATCCACTCGTTTCTTTTTTTTTTCTCTTTAAGATTATCATGCATCTTAAGCTCTAAACCATCTCCACTGCTTCTGTCTTTCTCCTAGGTCTCACTCAGGAAATCTAGTAATGCATGTCCTCACTTTCTTGTCCCAGGATGAACATTCCCTGAGGTTGTTCCAAAGCCGTGCAAGGCAGTATTATTTTACATGTCTTGAAGACTGTATTTATATTTATGTTACGGAATGACCTTTTGCATTTTGCAAATGGCATAGTAATTCTTCAGTCATATTCATTTTGTGGTGTACTATATACTGCAGCTAGAGAGTCTGAGCACTGAACTACAGTTTCCTCTGTAAATTCAGTCATGATTCCCTTAGTGAGCTTAAGTTATGCCCAGTATGTAAAAGTCTGTTTCCTCTAGTGATCAAAGCAGTCAGTGCTCACATAGACTTCTGAGAACAAGTCATACTGTAAAACAAAAGCATTTAAAAGAAAATCCGAAAACCACAGGACAAATTATATGCACGCCTATCTTATTAGGTACCTAATTATCTCCCACAGTTGGATCCTAACCTTGCTAAAAATTTTCATTCTTTTTTTTTTTTTTCCCCTGGCTCTATCACCTGTAGTGTTTCATTGTTCTAGTCCATTGGAAATTTAATTTTGTAGTTTCTTTCAAATATTAGGTTACATATGCCAGTTAATATGTCATGTATTAATTGCTGACCATCCTATATATCATACTAGTTAAACAGATTCATAGAATAATTTAGGCTGGAAAAGACTTCCGAAGTGGTTGTCCCTGCTCAAAAAAAGGCGAATTGGATCAAGTTACTAAGAGATTTTGTTGAGCATTTGAACTCATGAAATAAAATAATCTTTTACTGAGCAAGGATTTACACATCTTTTCTCTTATATAGATACAGGAAATAGGCACAACTGTAGTACAAACACATTTCTCAAGAAATTTTCTTTCTCAGTAAAAACGTAAAGGGGAAGACAAGTTTATTTTTAATTGGCATCATTTCAAAGTGGCAAATATTTTGGCCACCAATGCCAAATAAAATGTCCTTTGTGTTTCATCAGCCTGTGGGCCTCCATGTAAAGCAAGGTGAGCCAACTCTGTGCTTTGGTCTCTTTACTATCTATAAATCTCTGCCTCATTGTCATTCATCCCTGATCACATTTAAAGTGCAAATTTTACACTCAGCTGATGGAAGTAGGACAGTATTGGAAATCAAGAGTTAAAGCAACTCTACTAGAAAATAACATTATGTGTTATATTATTTAGATATCTATTAATTAGGAAATATCAAGCTTAATGGGTTTAGTCATCTTTAACAGCAAGTTAATGAGTTATCCAGTTACATAAAAAGGAAAAGTCCGATTCATACATTGCTGGTGCCCTTACAGAATCACAGTTCCCTCTTCCGAAATGACTCATTCAAGGCTTTCCAAGAAAAAAAAAAAAAAAAAGGCAGAAGCAGTAATAACTATATTGGAGCACAGGGCTTCCTGGCTTCTCGTCTTATAAGAAATTACTTTAAAGGATGTGTAATTTTCCTGGTATTCTCTCCTTAGATGCCTTTAATAACAGAGATGATACATTAATCTGCCAAGAATAAAAGCCACATTGATATTTATAGACTCACAAACATTCTTAAGTATCACAACTACCCAAAACCACAATGCAAACAGTGAGTACAACCAGAACACTCTAAATATATTAAAAAAAAAAAGTGAATCAAAGCTTTCTTACTCTTGTACAAATCTATGGAACTGAACTTCAAACTTTCCTTGTGAATTAAAAATTCAGTTAAATGTTTGTTTTTTTAAAAAAACATATTTTAAATGTTTTCTGTTCACATTCTGTTCCATTCTGTATCACATTCAGTTAAATGTTTGTGATGATAGAAGACTTTCTTTGCATAGCTCAACATTGCATATTGTTAAAGGAGAAAAGGAATATACTGCTTACCAGTGTGGCTGTCTGCTGGACAGAGATTTCATCCAATACTCGCACAATATTTAACTCTGACAGAATCCATATACCAGAGTCCTATAAAATGATAAAGACAGAACAAGTCATCATTTTTTTTCAAGGCTATTATAAATAATATATCCATATACAATATTAACATGAGAGAGATTACAAGATGTTCATATCCTATTAGAACTCTTGAGAAGAATAGCCATGTGAAAATAACAGAGCAATTAATGGCAGTGCATGGATTGTTATGTCAAGAAAGGTTGATCAATCTATATTAATAAAAATATTTCCATAAAATAGATAAAAACTTCATTTTTTTTCCATCTGCTATGTGGTAGTACTTGAAAAGTCAATGGCAATGTCACTAGAAAACTCAAAGTGATTTAAAAAGAAATAAAAAGAGATTCATGTTGCTCAGTTTCAGTTGCCCAAAGCTTTACCGAAATTTGTCACTCAGGTTCCTCTGTGAAGTTGGTAGAGTAAGAGAAGCACCTTTGAAAGCAAATCATATAATCTATATCTGAAAACTCTTTTAGGATGAGGTGATTCATCCTCTAGGAATGCACTATTCTTGCCACAGGCTGCATCAGTGGTAAATTCAGATTGAACTGCCTTGTAGTTAACTTAGGTGACATGAATCCCATCTGGAAAGACTAGGAGCAGCCAGAAGAACAATCTAATAATGATGAAATTCTCAGCTTTTATTTCAGTTGTATTTGACCTCCATGCCTGCAATCTGATGGGCAGCAGAGGTTCAGAACATGGACTCCTGCATGGTTATGAAGTCCTGTTATTTGATGAAATTTCAAGTTGTAATAATAACTCTTATGGAAAACAAAACAAACAAAACAAAACTATGGCTGCATGCTCAGGATAATACAACAAATCAGACTTTAGATGCCTTTCTCATGGTCTGAACTGAGCTGATGGGAAAAGTAAAGGGAGCAACTTGAGGACTATCTACTGTTTCAGAGCCAGGAAACTGATTGCAAGACGTTTTGATCAGGATTTCTATTTAGATATACTTCTTATACCCTAAGCACCTATGTCGTAAGCATCTTACATCTAATAGGTCACAAGAAGCTTAAGGCTTACAAATAAAGTGCAGTATATGTGGGACACAACATAAACATGCCAAAAGTGTGCAGAATCTGCTAATTTTTTTGTTCAGATGTTCCTTCCTTTTTACTAATGCAACCTTTCTACCAATAACAATCCTAGCACATGTACCCAGTTTTTGCAAAAAAGAATAACTTTGCCAAATATGAGATAGTTGCTGAGATACGGCATGGTCTGCCCACTGAAGAACAAACATTACACTTCAATCTGTTATTAGTGAAGTCCAAGAGCATCTTCAGCCTAAATGCCATTTAAGAATATCCCCTCCACCTCATTTAGTACACACCAATTAGAAGTAGGAAAAGCAGATGGCCAAAATAAATTACAGACAGCATAGCAGCCTTATCTCAAATCATAGCCATTGGCAGATCTAAGCAGCAGTACTGACCAGTCAATAACCAGGAAGAAAGAAATATGCCTTTTATTATTTTTCCATGCCTTTTACAAAACAAAAAAATGAGAATCATTATAGCTCTGAGTACTCAGTCTTCAGGACTGTAGAAAGCAGAGATATGGCCAGGGATATATGACTTGTAGATAGCATTTTGATTCATTGGTATTGCAAACTGTAAGAACACTTTAAACTTCCAGTGAAGAGGTGAACTTTCATCTCTGTGCTCAGTATGATTACATGGCATCATGTAATCCTTACACACAGGCATACAATTTTCCTAGTGTACTTTGCTAGGAAGGTCCAACTATCATCAGACAGTAGAAGATCAAAAGCCATCAGGTTGCTTATGCCTGATATAGGCAAGCTAAACATCTTATATGGTTGCCAGGCAAACTTTGGTGGAATGTCTTACAGAAAATGAGAACCACCTGAACAGTAATAGTATAAGTGCAGAATCTGTGGAGACATGCCTTGCTGTCCTTCATCAAACCCCTAAGACAGGTGGACTAGCAGCCTATATTTCAAGAGTTGGACTGATGTCTAACTTGATACCTGTCCCACTCATGGAAGTGCACCTTACAGAGAGCAATGGAGCTATTTGCTTGTTACCTCCAAAGCATTATCTTCCATTATTCCATGATCTTGTCACTACAGGATTTTAAACCTAGATCACAGCAGTCAAGGACTGCTAAAATGGTGAGTTTGGGGTGCAGGTATCGGGTGGAAGTCTGAGGGGAGGTGGAACTTCTTATACTACTGAAATGAAAGGCTCAGACACCAAAATCATGACCTACTATGAGCTATATGCTCTAGGTGTTCCTGTTTGAGAAGGGGGGTTAGAGTGGATGATCTCTAGAGGTCCCTTCCAACCTCAGCCTCTGTGATTCTGTGATGTTCTACAGGATTATGTCTTCAAAATGTGGAACTCTGCCCTGAAGAACCTGAAATGAGCACAGAAAATGGATGTGTGAAGTTACCTTCAAGAAATCCCTTTCACAACTATTTAAACAAGGAACAGAGTAGCATTCAGACCTTGGCCAGGACTGAATTTAAATGAAAGATTAGATGGCCATAATCTTTAGAAGCACATTCTGATCCAGCTTCCTGTCCTGACTAGGCCCATGATGTTTAGGTCTGACACCACTGAGATGCTGCCTTGATTAAACAGCAGACACAGAACTTATTTGTTCATTTTAGGAATATGTGGAAGATTATATAGAATAAATTATAGGTAGCTGGATAACCAGAAGTAATTTGAGAAAGCTGAAGTATCCTGGTTAAAAAAAAAATGTTCCTTCTTCTGTTGCCTGAAAAGTGCCAAAAGACTCATGATCCTTGTAAAAAATAATTATCTGTCACTTTATCTATATGACATTGAAGTGTAGCGCTGAGATGGAAAAGTGGAAGATGAAAGGGGAAAAGAGCATAAGCTGAAACAAAGGAATTCCATCTTCATGTGAGGAGGAACTTTACTGTGCGAGTGACATAGCCCTGGAACAGGCTGCCCAGGGAGGTTGTGGAGTCTCCTTCTCCGGAGGTCTTCAAAACCAGCCTGGATGCCGCCCTGTGTCATCTGCTCTAGGTGTGCCTGCTGGAGCGGGAAGGTTGGACTAGATGATCTCTAGAGGTCCCTTCCAACCTTAAACATTCTGTGATTCTGTGATTCTGTGATTTTGTGAAAAAGAAAGGAGGAAAAACAGTTGTAACCATGAGGGGAGGTAGTATGATGGGAAAGTATCCCTGCTGTGTTTCAATCTGAATTGTATGTGTCCAAGCTAGAAGACGTTTCTCAAGGCAAGGAGTTACTACATTTAGCTTTACATGCATGAGAAGAAAAGATTAAAAAGGAAAAAAAAAAAGATTACAATGTAAATGAGGATAATTTGTTCTTCTGTCTTCCCCAGGACAAAGAGGTAAGATCTATATGAGGAAGAAATCTAAAGGACTGAAACAAAACTACTTTCCCCACTGCAGAATAAGGTCTTTTGGGATGCACTATTTTTGATGGTTTGTGACAGGCATTATGGTATAAAATGTTGGTTAGGGATATACCTTATCCTGAATGTCTGAATTTTTGTTGAGGCAGCTAAGCTATCTGATTTGTCTCTTAAGTTTTCAGTAGTTAATCACAATATACACAAATTTCAGCAGCCAAAGTTGCTATATCACAAATCGTTACATTTTTGTTTAAATGTTAAAAACTAAACTAAACAAAGAAACCCCACAAGTTATGAAAGGTAACAAGTCATCTAAATGCTGTCTGAAACAATAGAGTGATCTCTGTCATTGTAGAGCAATTAACCACGGATTCTTGCAATAATTTTCTTTGTTCTGTCTTTTAAAATGAAGACAAACTACAAGCCATAAACATGCATAAGTTTTCTAAAAAGTGGTTTAAATTTTTGTATATACAATTTTTTTTGGTATTTTTTTCCCAGTTGTACTATTAAACTATATTAATAGTATATGCTGAGTCTAACTTATGCAGCTGTTTTTCAAATGCAAAAAGCAGACATTTTGCAGTTCAAAATTAAATATCTAACATGTCATGATCATCACAAGCTATCATTTGTTTTCAAACTGACTTGCAAAATTGGGCAGCCCATTTCCTATACAACTAGAGGCTATTGTGCTTTTGACATGTCATCCTGAATGTCTTTTATTTATTATAAATTATTCTTGTTAGTGTTTGTGCTCTTGCTGGAGGCGTTCCTAGCTCTTTACATTCTACTTTTCTTGTAAGTCTGCAAGTCTAATAGCTTTTTTTTTTAAGAGAATTAAATTTTGAATACATTATTTTTGTCCTTTAGACCTTGCACTGATGAGTGTACTTTATAGATAGGCCACTCTTGAAGAGGCAGAGTTTTTATTTGGGTTAATCAGAAAGTTAACATGTTTTCCAGAGCTTGGAGAACATCTTGTATGTTCCCACCTGTACTAAATATCTCAACAGAATAAATTAATGTGATTCAGGCATTCCCAGAGATCCACTTTGGTTAGAAATAACTTTTTATAGCATTTGAACCTTCTCAGGCTTGCTCAAATCTGGGAATTAGAGAATTGTGGAAATATCATATCACTGTATATAACACCATTTGAATTAGCATCCTGCTGTGCTAGGCATTGCACACAAATTACATCCAGATTGCCCTTTAGCCCTAATTGCTCTCCATTTTTATTTATAGATTTAAAAGAAGAGACAATCAGACATACTAAGTTCTAGTCTTCCTTCATAATCACTTACAGATACATCCCACTGAGAACAAAACCAGCTGCCATTTTTCATCTATGACAATAATTTACAAAAGAATAGAAACTCATCCACTTAAACTAGTACCTCCAACCTTCGGAAGTGGAGATTTGCACCAACAACTTAAAGGAAAAAAAAAAAAAGTAGTAAGACGGAATCCAAGACAGGGTGAAAATGTGTTTTCAGCTATAAATAAGTAACATCTTCTCTAATGGATGGTCACAAGAGCATAACTTAAATCTTAAAGTTTCTTGTATGGAACACAAAAAAATCATTTTTCAGTGAATTGTCAGGACTGTCAAAAGGTGCTCTACTTAGCCTCTCTTCTTTCTCCACATGGACAGAAACAGAAAACTAGTAGAGGTGACAAGATGTATGAATAACTTTTCGTCATGATTTGATTACAAAAGGAAATATTTCTGATGAAAAGTGGCTCTCTTCCAATATAATTATCAAGTAGAATTAAGTTTAGAGTTAGTAAAAAAAAAATGTTCACTGAGTTTATCATTTTACCTCTTTCTTATTTATTTTGTGGATATTTACATTTAGTATCTTTTTGGATGGAAATGATCGCTTCCAAAAATTGCATTCTTCAGCAGTTGATACACCCACACAATGCATAGACTAGTATTAATATTCTTCAGAATAAATTCTTACAGAAAACATGTTACCAAAATCCCTTGGCTTTTCCCTTCAGATTTCCTAAAATTAGTGATCTACTGCCATTAAAAACGTAGTAGTCTGTCTTCCCTTCAACAGCTATTCCCAAAACACATCTCCCCATGATACTCTCATGTGAGTAATCTGGATATGTCTTTGGAATGGCCCACTGCATCATGCCCTAAACATCTGTTTTAGAGTGAATTTAATAGTTCTCAGGGATTCTCTGACCTTGAGGGAATAAGACTGAGAGAACTGGGCCTTTTCACTCTGAAGAAGAGAAGGCTGAGGGGGGAGGGTGGGAGAAGGATGGACCCAGCTTCTTTTCAGTGGTGGCCACCGATAGGACTACAGGAAATGGCCACAAACTGAAGCACCAAATTTTCCACAGGAACTTAAGAAAACATTTCTTAACAGTGAGGGTGACCAAGTCCTGGAATAGGCTGCCCAGAGAGGCTATGGAGTCTCCTTCTTTGGAGATCTTTAAAACTTGCTTGGATGCAACCCTGTGCCACATGTCTCAGTGACCCTGGATGTTCAGGGGGTAGGACTAGATAACGTCTGAGGTCCCTTCCAAACTTAAGCATTCTATGATTGTATGAATAGGTCAAGGGAGAAATTCAGCAGCCCCGTCATGAGTAGACATCACATCCTAGCATCTTCTTGTTTGGTTGCCAGATGTGCTTCAGAAGGCTGTGGGCATTCTGAGAATGTCTTAGGTGCCCTTGGGTGGGTTGAGTTGTACCAGGCACCTTGATTTAGGCAAATGAATTGAACCTTTGCTCTCTGCTGCTTTGTTAGCTCAGACACTCAGTTCACAAGTGGATACGCATAAGCAGGCACATGCATCTATTATACAGGTATCTAAACATGACAATGATGAACCCTACTTAGAATCCAGCGTGCTGGATTTGCTGTGTGCCATTCAGAATATACACTTTTGCTGTCTCTAACACTTGTACTACAAGTTATTGACTCTTAAATCAGACAGTCATGATTTTGGTCTAGGATGGGTTTAACACTACCAGACACCAAGACTACTCTGGATTAACAGGTGTTGTTGTAATACCTAATACTATTATAAATATTCATAGTGACTAATTACAGAAGTATAATTAAGGAAGGAAAAAAAGTGTTATATTATAAACAGAACCAAACAAGGCAAACTGCATGGTCACTGCTCCTCAAAAACTGAAAAATACCTCCTCTATGAAAAAAGGTAAGCTAATGTGATTTTGAGCAACAGCGGAGATGCAGCTGATACTTGATAAATCAGTAGATGTCAGTTCTCATTTTCCTTCCTGTAACCTTTAAATAAAAATAAATGACATTCTAACTTGTACCAGAATCCCTAATGAAACTGAAAGACTGTTGAAATAATTACGCGGCAAATCAACATGCATGTGTATATATATATAGATCATTCTCCTGCACCTTTTCACTTAGGCATCTAATTTCTCCTATCCATTTTGTTGTTAAATCACACAGATGGGAAGAGAGGGGAAAAAAAGGAAGGAAGGAGGGAAGGAAGGAAGGAAGGAAGGAAGGAAGGAAGGAAGGAAGGAAGGAAGGAAGGAAGGAAGGA
>JAUBOD010000130.1:999323-1013063 GCA_032353885.1 Nothura maculosa
AGCAAGTCATGTGAGGAATCAGAAATTCCTTTCCCATATTAAATCATGCCTCTGCTAAGTCCAGACTCTTTCAGAGTGGCATGGTACTTGTGTGAGTATGGGTTACACTGATCCATATTGGCTGTCATATTAAAGTGTCATTGATGATAAACCTTTTCACAACATTTAAGAAAAACAAGGAACTTGATTTCAATGCAAGTGAGTGTTTAATAATGATATTCAGCTAAATAAATGAAATTCATTTTTTTTCCCTGTCACATCTACTAATAGTACTGATGAATAGATGCTTCAGGGACTTGATCTTCCACAGCTCTTTGGAGAGCTCGTGTAATGGACTAGAAAAATATCTACTGTTAAGTAGCAGATATATGTCAAGATTCCTAATGTTTATTCCTCAGTGATCACCTTTATATCTATAACTCACAGTAGGGGAAATTTTCTCCCTGTTTTGCACAGTCTTGACAGTTCATCTCCTTTAAACATATATGAACTCTTAAAAACAAGTGTCCTTATTACCCCTTACGGATATTGCTGTTCTCTATATGTACTACCCACAACTAAATTTTTAAGAAAGACTATTTTACATCCAAATCTACATAAGATCTTTTATATAGCCTAACTCAAATCTGATTTAGATGTATCAATTCTTGTATTTAATAGAACTGAAGAAGCTTGTTTCTAAATGTAAGTGAATATTTAAACTTTAATCCTTTCTGAGTGAAATCAAGAGCCAGTAAAAAAAGTAGGCAGCATGGTTGTATGTCAGTTGAGCTAAGCTGAAAAATATACTGAAACCAAAGAGTAGGATGGGTATTGATGGATTTTCTTGTAGGAAGAAAAGATCTACCACCTCCTTCCCCCTCATTTACCCTCTCATCCAAAAACATACTGTAAATAGAAGATGAAGAAAGCTTCTGCTTTGTAATTCCATTGATTCGGTCTTCAGTTTGGGTCTGTATATTCAACAAGCATTTCAAACTCTAACCTCTTGAGTCTTTTTATTTGTATTTTTAGGAGGAAGATATCATTAAAAAAAGAGAGAGAAGAAAAAATAATATACAGACTTACTCATTTTGACCATGTAACAAGACTCTTAGTCATTACTTTCTGTGCCATATTTACAGAGTCCATTTAAGCTTTTTTTTCCTCATTAGAAAAAAGTAAACAAGGCAAAGATCACAGCCTAAGATATGGCAACAGTGTCCAGAGCTAAATTGAGCAATGAACTAAGGAACAATGGGAAATGCATGCATCTTCTATGTTATAAACACTGATATATCTATCTTACATTCTGGAAACCCGTTGCAAAAGCAGACTTAATTCTGGTGTTGCAGATAACCATCTTGAAACCTGTGTTAGAATGCAAGCTCAGTAGGGTGGAAACTGTGTCTGTTTCCTACACTTTGTTTTATCCTATCCATCTTATCTAAAGTTGTCCTTGAAGTTCCATTGTGTGCAAAAATCTGAGCAGTTCCTGAGTAATATATAATATATATTTATGTATATTTATATAAAAATAAATAATATAATATAAAAATAAAGAGATGTATTCAGCATTTGCCTAGATTGTACAGATTTAAAGTCAGAAGAGAAGTCTAAAGAATAGACCATAAAATTAACTATCTGATCTCTGGGCAGACACCTGTGAAGAGTTTCACTCATTAATTCCTATATCAAATTACAGCTTTTGTTTGAACCATCACAAACTATTCCTGCTTTTTTGAAAGATATCCAGACTTGATTTTAGGACTTTAGGTGGTAAGGAATCCATTGTGTACCTAGAAAATATCTTTCAAACATTTAATTAGTTTCACTTAGAACACGTATCTCGTTTCTAGTCTGAGCTTATCTAGCATCAGCTTCTATCCACTGAAACTCATTATATCTTTCCAGTAAATTAAAGAGTCATCATCATAAAAAAATCTTTTCCTAACTTAAGTGCTTGTAGATCATGCAAGAAATCACCTCTTAAAGCTCTTTATAAAATAAATTGATTGAGAAGTTTTACTCTATCTGCTTAAAATACATTAAATGCTTGTTGAAGTTATTAGGTAGCAAATATACCAATATGTTCTCTAAAGACTCAAAAGAGTCTAAAGACTCTCTCTAGTGCTTCATAAACCCAATATTCATGAAATGGTATTTTTTTCCTGAAACACAGGATAACATAGAGTGAAAGCAGAAGCGTGTCCTGGAGTACTTCCTCACACACCTTGTCAGCATGCTCAGGGACTTTCTCAGTCTCCAGCACATTTCAGAGGAGAGCTACAGTTATACATTTCTTTCCTACTTTCCAGGCCTAATGTGTTTTTCTCCAAAGTGCTGCCCAATGCCCCCGTACTTGTCTTTGGAGATGAGAAGAGATCAGTCTCACTCACAGCAATTTTGAAAATCCTACTCTAAAAATGCAGGGGCTCCCCTCCAGCTAGTCAGGTCCAATCTTTTGATAATAAGAAAATCTCTTCTTCTAGTTTTATAGATGGGAAACTTATCCCCTAAATGGTATCATTTAGTCTGACATGCCTCTACATGAATCCAGCTCCCTAACTCTGTGAATTGTTATCCTTTCTTTTATCACAAGCAAGTCAGACTCATAAAATTTTGTTCTTTTTCTCCTGAATTTAGGTAGAACTTCAGTGCTAAACAATTAGCTAACAGCTACAATTAGATTCACTGAGCCCTGCAGAATCTCTCGGTTTGTGGTCAATCCATAAATTGTTGTAAAATATGTATTCTTTGAGAATGTCTCCTGCAGCAAGTTCATGTTCTGAGAATGATGAGCTGAAAAAGTAAGTATCACTAGTTTTCAGAACATTCATGGCTACCCCTCAATTCTAATGGTTGTTTCTTAGAGTATTTGCCATATATCTGATTCAGATTGACCTGCCTTTGACCATAAGACTCTTTCATATATAGCTATAGCAATGTTTTGTGCAACTTTCTGCAAGAAGGGATCAGTACACCTTTTTCCTTGGGGATTGCATAACAAAATGAGAGCTGACTTAGAATAGTCATGGTTTGATTGCTTTCAACTATTGCTGAAGCTTATAAAGCTTGTTGTTGTGGTTAATGCTCCCCATCTGTGTAAGAAGGTTAACTCCGGGCAATCCTAGCTGCCTTTTATGTCTGGGGTTGATGATAGTTTGAGGAAGATGGAGATTCTTTTATCTGGAAGGTGTTTTGCTTTTATGCTTCAGTATTAAACTTCAAGGTGATTTAAGATGCTTCTGGCACTTAAGTTGGCATTGCAGAGTGGAGAGGCCACATCTCAGGCTCCAAAGTGGTGTGCTAACCCCCAGATAAGAGGTTTCTAGGTCCCTAGATAGAAAATAGCTTATCTTAAAAGATAAGTGCTTAAAAGGCACTGTGCTGCCTTCTCATTGTGATATGTATATTATTTCTATCCTATATGTTTGGGTAAGCAGCAACCTTAATTATTGCCTTATCCTTGGTGGAAATTTCAGATCTTACGTTATCATATCACAGGGCAAAACATCTCACTACCTAAGTCCAGTGTTTGCTATGGGGAAGGAATCCAAATATTCAGTGTGCGCCTTATCCCTCATACAGCCTTGCTTTCGATTTGTTTATTAGGTCAATACCCGATAAAATGCCCATGAGAATAATGGCATAAACAGTTATTGTGCATATTTGACCTGACAATCCCTCTTGCCTCCATTCTTTAGCACTCCTTTCTTATTTTTTTCTTTCTTAGCTATTTCTCTTGACACAGCTCCAGCTCCTTCCCTCAGCTTCGAAGTCCCAGAGCTACCATCTGGCCTGTATCTTGGAAAAGCTGTTTTCCTTTTAGAAGCTCTCTTATTCTACACTTCAGCTAAGACTTCGTATACACTCTCCACTCCCACTCTACTGGCATGCTAATTAAAAAACAACAACAAATATTTCTAAATGAAACTGAAGTGAAAATTTCATGTCAGGAAAATAATTCATGCCAAAGACACTGAACAAATTTGAACTCACTTCAAGTAATAATATTCTGCTTACTTGGGAAAAAAATCTTCATTTGATTCTGTAGCAGGTACTATGGGAAGAAATACCCATGCCATCATGACACTAGAATATGAGTAAACATCCTACATCCTGATTTTATACTACTAGAAAGAAGGATCACATGATTAGCCATTTTTTTTCCATCTCTTAGTATATGAAATAATAAATTCCATCATTTTTTTCTTAAGAATATTAGTACTTCTATATCAAAATATCACCCCAGCTTCATTTTTACATTATTTTAAGAATAGTGAATGAATCATTACTTAGATTGAAGTAATATAATATACTAACTACACTAATTTCCCCAGAGTAAACACTTTCCACATTTGATTTGTAATGCTCATACCCTGATCTCAGATTTCTCAGGGACTAGGCTGCACAGCAGTACAACAACAGACAGGGTCAGGGTAGCAAATCACACTTGCTCATTTGTGACAGGGACTGGCTGCAGCATTTTGAAATAAATACTCAGTAGTAGAAGTTTCATAGTGAAAAATAAGTTTTGCAAAATTTTGTAATAAGAAGCCATTATGACTTGAGAAAACAAGGTAGACTTGAATAATTGTGACTCTTCAGATATCTAAAGCTTTCTGATAATAATAGACTGAAAATAAAGATTGAAACATCTCATTGGTTTCCTGAACATTTTGTCCTGGAATACAGTGTGAGCATCTATAATAGAAAGAGATTGTTTTTTAATTGTTCTGCATGTGATCTATGAATTAGAAAACATATGGTTCTGGAGGTCAAAACCCACTACATCATATGATATATAGAGTAGAATTTATTAGAAGTTCATACTGGATCACTGGCTAATGTTATTTTGTTCAGAGGCATTTCTGTAGATCTGGCCTTCACCAGATGCTTCACAACACGTAAAAGGCCATGTCAACTGGACTGCCAAGCTAAATGAGTTGTGATCAACAGTGTAAAATCCAACTAATTTCACATTACTAATGGTATTTCTCAGGAGTCAGTCTTTAAAGTCACTGTCAATGATAAAGGCAGTAGTCCAGAGTAAACTTGAACTTTTTTTTTTAAAAAAAAAAGATTAAAGAAATATTTTTTTTGGTCTCCCAACAAAAGATAATAACACAGTTCTAAGTATGTCATGAATAGGTTTTCATTGGGTTTGTCTTTGAATTTTACTTGTTTAGTAAGATATCCCATTCCAAATGCCTATTTGTTTTTATTTTTGATTTTATTGACATACTGGTGTTTTTTTTCTGTAACAGAAATTCCCAGCTATTGCATGATATTTTTTCTATGTTACTAATCTCTTCTGAACATCAAATTCTGCAACACCCAGTGTAAGATTAATGGTCTGCTCAACATTTAAGATGGGGCAGAACTGGTGTGTAGAACAGAAAAATATTTGTCATATTCTTCTCAATTCCCTTCCTTACTCATTCTGACATATTCCGCTTTCTGGTAGCAGCTATACTTTAAGCAGAACTACTATGCATATAATAAATATTTTAAGGCTGTATTTTTAAAGTAGAATATTATATTAAGTATAACAGGCAATAATAATAATATAAAGATATATTTATTGCAAGGCCCATCTCTTACCTACACGACAAATATCTAGTACTTTCCTGTAGAAATAACTTCCCAGCTAAGCAACAAGAAACCCTACACAAGTTTGCTAATTGTCAGTAGATTCTGCTTATCATGAAGAGGTATGAATACAAAATTTGTCTTTCACTGCTTAGTCTCTAGAAGTGTTTTTTTTTTTTTTCAGACTAAGTGAAAGCATTGTTCCATTATTGTTCTATTTTGGTGTCCCACATGCCATGTTTTTTTTCTAGACAGAAATCCATATCTTTGCATTGATCCCATTAGGAGTCCTTTGAGACTAAAGGACTCTCCTTCCTAAAGAGAGGAACAGCATAAGATACTTAATATTTTACACAGATATGTTGACCTCCTAGAAATTTTGAGTTATTTGCTGACCCTTTGCTAAAACACCTTCAGCTGAGCAGGTGAGAGATGTTCAGTTTCCCTCACATCTATCTACAGTGAGAACAGGGCTGTTTTGAGGACCACAGTTCACATAAAGATGGATAGACTTGAAGAGACTTTGCTGCTTATTTGTTCACACCCAACAATTGTATCAGCTGAACCAATTTGCATTTATCTTAATGATTTGAGTGCAAGGATATGCAGAATATGAGAGCATCTGCTTTGTTAAGGTGATTAGACCAAGGATGTTTTACATTCAAAGGGAATGGAATAAGTAAAAGGCATAGAGAAAGCAATAGACAAACACACAGAAACAAAGTCTATACAGGAACAATAACAAAGACAATGACAAAGGACAAAACTCTTCAGCTACTAATTGATGGGCTGGTAAGAAACTACAGATACAGCTTTGGAGAGGGCCAATCTGGACTTTGCAACTGATAAGAAGAGGCAAACAAGATAAAAATGACAGTTTGGTTTATTTAACTGGGCTTGTGCGAAGATGAAAAACTTATCAAGGAATGATTAGGGAAAAGGATTGGGGAAGCATTAAAGCCAAGTGGGACAGAGAGGAGGGAGTATAAAAATGGCCAGTTCTGTGCCTTGTCCAACTGAGTCCTGCACTGGATCACCACAGTGTATCCTATCTTTTTATTATGTCCTTAAAAATAATCTTTCTAGTAATCTCACTCTGCTTCCCACTAGTAAGACCTGCAAGGTTTCAGTGATAGCAACAGGGGAGACAAGACAGAGTGAATTTGGGACCAGCAACTGGTGCCAGACCATGAGCAACAGTGCTCCTGTATCTATGAGTGGTGTTAGCAGCTGGAACCAGGGAGGTGCCGATGGCTGCAAGTGTTGTGGAATCACAGGTCATACAGCCCATATGTGCTAAGTGACAGCAACTGTGTCTGTTGGCCTGGAACAGAGCAATTTCTGCATCTCAAGAAGGAGCAATGCCCTGGTCCTGGAGCTTACCAGAGAAATTATCACTTCTCTTTATATTGTGCTTTGTATTTCAAAGATTTTGCATGAGTTTTGGGAAAGAATATCATGTAAGTCAATCATGTTGCCTTGACCACGGCCTTGGTGACTATCACATGCTTTGCTGGGCTAGCATGTCTGTGGTAGCCTCAGACTTTTCTGACCACCTCCATGAGCTCTGCACCATGCAAGGCTCTCCAAACAAAGGAGTAAAACACAGATATCCACAAGCTATAGCCATTTCATCTGTTGTGCTCATGAGGCACAATGTAGTGTGTAGAATACAGATCCTGTGTTTTGAAAGTGGTGTTACCAAAGAGATTCTGGGTCTCCTGGAGGTTGCAACTATGGATTTTATATATTTACATCCACAGAAAAGTGTAATATTTTTCTGCCTGAATATGTTCAAATTTTCTAAAAGTTTCGTGAGATAATACACAAATGTTTCTGTATAAGTGCACAGTATTACATAGGATATAATTTAACTAAAACTACATATTCCTGTGGTATTTTTTTTCTACAAGCATGTTCTTTTGCAGTGTATTGAAGCAAGGTCAGCTCAAAGTTTACATTAATTTTCTGGAAAATGCCAAGGGACAAGAAAGTTGATTTCTGTTGATTATATTCCAGGATCTCATAGAAAGAAAGGATTTAGGTACTCAGTTGTTGTTATTTATATTAATTGTTACCATTAATATATATGTTGAATTTCTATTCACTGAGAATTATTGAACTTGATTCCCAGGGTGCAAATTCCATTTAACATTATAATTAGGAGATGATATCCACACTGCAATAAATTATCACACAGTATGCTGGCATATTTTATGCCTGAAATTATTTAGAGAAGAAGGTAATGCCTGTCCCATTGAAGTTCACACTGACTAAAAGCATTCAAAATTATGAAAAAAAAAGTCCTTTGTTTCTCCACTTGTCCTTTTTTTGTAATGTTATCATTTGGGCCATTCTATGGTTTCGCTAGTCATCCCTCATATTGAGTTGTTCCAGAAGTTCACCAAGAATATGTTCATACATGGAAATAACTGAGCTGGCATATTTTGAGAAGTTTACTCCCTTTGGATATTATGATATTATGATAGGAAGTGCACAAAACTACTTTAAATCATATTAAGTAGTCAAGAAAAGAGATATTGAGGCAACTTTAGAGGAAATGTAGAGAGCTCTGCTCTTGTCGTATTGATCTTGGAGCAACCACTGTGGTCAGGACCACAGGAGAAGTGGGAGAGCTGGCAGGGGATTTCAGTTGGACAGACAGACATAAGTCAGAGTCTGTCATTTCTCAGCACAGCGGGAGACAAATTTGTATTTAATGAGATTTCCCCAAAGAACATGTAGGAGAATAACGAGAGCAAAAATAGAACTTTGTAGATTACCAGAGGAAAGAAAAAACAGAAGTTTTTTTAAAAAAAGAAAAAAATGGGCATGAAAAGAAAGCTTAGCAATGTGGTAAAAACAATAAGTTAAGACCAATCAAATAAATGAGTACTTGGGTGAGGAGAGAATTAAAACTAAAAGAAAAAGAGAAAACAAGTAATGGCAGACCAAATAAGCTAAACATGTTACAGTTTGACAGAAAGATTTTGTCCCTAAATAATAGCTCAGCTGTGCATTCATAGAGGGAACAATCTATAAGGAGAAAGGCCTTCAGCTATTTATATTAGGAAAGGACAAATTACATTGTTTCATTTCCTCACTGTGTTATTTATGTATTTATTTTTAATTCTTCTCCTGATGCTTTGGTAACTCACCCTCACTCATTTTACATACATTTTTATCTTTTCTTTGTGAATGCTCCTAGTTATTAGGGAAATAGCAAGACATCAGGTTTTCCTAAGAGAAAGAAGTTAGTAGAATGGATGTGGAGTAAGGGAAATTAGATAACATAGAAGGAAAGGGCAGGAAAGAGTTAATGAAACTTCACTCAAAAGGGGAGAAAACCAAGAATGGTGAAAACAGCCAGAATTAAAACCCGAGAATGTTTGAGGTCTAATAAGCAAGAGTGTTTCCAAGGTTTCTATTAACAGAAGACATATCTGCTAAAATAATTTTTTTAAAAAGGTCATTGTTAGATGTTTTTCTGGTAGACAAAATGTAAAAGAAGTGAAAGCATAATTTCTGAGCCAGAAAGGGCCACTTGGGTCAGTGATCAGAGAATGAACATGTAATAATATGGCAAATAAGCTAAAAAGTCAGAGGTAGACTACTATTATTTCTATATTAAAGACTCACAGATGTCTGGCAAGCAGCTTTTACATCAAAACAGGATTTTGAAGTGCAATAAAAACTGCTTTATATGATGAAACCTTGATTTTTAAGAATTTTGTTTGTTTGTTTGCTTTTCTCTACATAGGCTGCAGCTCACAGATTTCCAGGCAGAGGAGAGAAACACAGGCCTTGAAGATCACATACAACAACCCTCTGATGTTGTGGGGACAGAGACTGCTCCTATCAAAGCCTGGAACTCAGCAGCTAATGTAAAGGTTAGGAAATTCTAAAAAAATAACTTAGTGGCACTAGTCAAAGCAGAGTTTGACTTAAAAAGAAAATCAATATCCTTAAGTTATTTTGTATTAATCATTGCAAACTGAGTAGAGAAAGATAAATCTCAGCTGGGAGACCATGGGGAGTTCCATGCTTATCAAGAGAAAAAAGTAGTAAGGGTGATTTGCAGAAGTGTTCATTTGTTTCTGATTTGCAATTAAAATAGTATTTATAATGAAACAGTATTCATTGTCCCCATGACACTTAATGGGCTCTGTTGAGTGACATGGCAAAAAGAACACTCACCGTGCCAGCCTAGTGCAATAGGAATGATTTCTCTACCCTGATATAGTCCTGATTAATAGTAACACAGTGAATTGCATCTGCACATGAAAAGGTAAATATATCAGGAGCACCACTGTGATTTATAAGTAACAAAAATGTGGATAAACAGTCAGTAAAATGATACTGTGTCCAGTACCTTACAGGAAGTTTAAGAGGAAGAGCACAGCCATCTTGAAAGTTCAGAGCTCCTAATTCCTACTCACTGGAATCCCAGTCACTCTAACCAGCTAAACAACACAGATTTCACTAAAATAGCAGCATTTTCAGAGGGTGTCAAAATCAGCTGCAGAGTATTTTTTGAGGGGGAAACAAATGAATTATGCATCTTTAATATCAACAAATATTTATACAACTAACAATCTGCAGCTTAAGTGGTCTCTAGAAATTTGAAGAAAGGACGTTTTGTAGTAGTCTATGATAAACTTAATAATAATTAGAATTCCTACTAGGCTGTTAACTAATGCAGACATATTAAAGCATATTTTCAGTTGAGCTTATTATGTTCTAATAAAATTTAAAGAAGCATAGCTGAAGGTAAGAAATAGCAGCATCTGGTCCCTTAACAGATCTGCATTGTGCTGTGCCATTTAGACTCTGCTAGTGTGTATGTTTTTGAAATGCTGAGACGGAGTCCTAGATTGATCTGCTATTACTATTTTAAAAATAGTCTCTGTATAAAACCGTTCTTTCAAGACTGTGTATTGTCTTTTTGGTGTGCTATAATCCCAGAAATAGCAGCCTGAATTATAGAAACATGGAAAATGGCTCAGGAGAAACAATGGTGCTTGATGGTGATGGCAACTGACTAAGAAACCATTTTCCATAGAGAACTCCTCCAAATGTAGCCATGGCCTCAGTGATGACCAGATTCAATAAAAGCAGAACTGAGTTTTTTATCTTCATTGTATTCATGAATAAAATTAATAGAGGAGATTAGTCCTCTATAAAAATCTCCCATGTGAAATCTCCATGGACTTTATCCATATTATCAGCAAGACTTGACCTAGAATTTCAAAGACAAAGGCTTTCCTGGCAAAATGAAGGGATTGTGCAAGTATGGACTCAGAAAGTCCACATGTTTTTTCTTAGCTCACCTCTAGCTGCTGCATTGCTCGTGGGTTATTTCATAGTCAACAATCTCCACCATAGTTTCACTCTGTAAGTATTTACATAAACTCTAAACAGGTAGAGATCACTACCTATTTCATCTGTGTTTTTTCTTAACCATTTGAGGTCACTAGTGAGCACAACAAAGTTTATGAGAAATGAAGAGCCTAAGCCCATATGCACAATTTTGAGTAACTGCTATTGCATAGGAAAGCTTAATTCTTCTTCTTCTTCTTCTTCTTTTTTTTTTTTTTTGATAAATGTATGAGTCATTTTGGTGTTTTCTCTCATCCCCCTGCATCTGCTTTCAGGCTGGTAGATGATGGAGTCTTGTCAATGGAAAGTGCAGCATGCAGCTGTTCTCTTTGCTCTGAGTGTCACTGTTTCTAGCAAAGGTGCAAGACCCATGGGTGCACCAGCAGCCTGGCATTTGCTCAGCTTCTTAGCTGGTGTCGATTGGATACTGAGGCAAAACTGTCCTGTGCTATCTCATGAAAATGGTGTTATATTCTGGGGGGTTGTTCCAACAGATTTAATTTCCCCCAGGAATGAGGGTGAAGTAGAAACCAGTGGATGTCAGACCACCATGGAAAGATCTTCAAAGAGTTCGCCAGTAGGTAAAGGGAGGAAGTAAAAGCAGTCCTGGAAAGTAGTTGCTAAGTATGGCTTCATTTAGACAGCAAGATAACATGAAAGGGGGTCTATTTTCTTTTGAGAAGGAACATGGACAAAAATCGATTTAATCATTTGTGAAATATAAAGAAAGGAACTTCAAGAGTTCTTTCTTTTTTTTTTTTCCTATTAAAATGTCAATTATATTTAATCTTCTACATAGTCGTGCTAATGTAAGCCTTTACCTTGAAGTATATCTTCTAGGGATTTAAGAACATGAGGTTCCCTTATTACTGTGTCATTTTCACATGAAGAAGGAAAAGGGAAAAGAAGGCAAGGCAAGGCAAGGCAAGGCAAAGGAAGACCACCTCACAGAAACAATCTTCAGCATCTTTTGGTTTTCACCTCATTTTCCTGCAGGAACACAAGTCTCTTTATATCAAAATTAATTCTACAGGCAATAGATTTTGTTTTTGTTTGCCTTTCAAGGATGTCTTCATAGGAATATGAAGATCCCAGGAGATCCAAAGACAAGAAGAATGTGAAGATAATTCTACCTGCCCACAGATGACAAGAAAGCAAATATCTGATATGAGATATGTGCGAATTTTCACGGTTGGCTATGATGCCCTTTCAAAAATGCAGCTATTATATGCATGGTATGCATGAAACAATAAAACAAATAGCACCTACTTTTTTTTTGGCAAATGTGTCTGTGTTAAAATGATTACTGCTTGATCCTCGTACCAAATTTTCACTGTTTAGTGAGGAAGCTGATCCTCCTCCTTTCTATGAGTCTATATTCAAAGCACAGACATGATCAAAGTGACAAAAAATATATAGATGTAATAAAACATTTTGTATATCTCTGATATTATTTAGAAATGATAGTTTCGTAAGCAGGTTTATTGCTTACACTGGTTTGCTTTTTTTTTTTTTTTTGCACTGGTTTGTGTCTAGATCTATACACAAAAAAAAAACCCATAATAATACAGGGCTTCAAAACCCTTGAAATACTTATCTTGGTCAAATTATCTACATCTCACTTGCAATTCTGTGTATCTGTACCTGCACAAACTCCTCTGTGTATCTAGAAGAGTGAAGAGGCTGATGTTTCCAGGGGTTTGGACAACTTGTGTACATTTCAGAGCTTGAAAGAATTTTCAAAAACAATCTAACTGGATTAGAATTGGTAATGAGCATTGATTTTTGCCAGCAAAAGTACCTCAAAATACCCACTAAGTTTCTCTCCATAATTTTAAGCTCTTTATTTTGTTTTGAGAAATCTTTTTCTTAGGGGCTGTCTTTTTTAAAGGTAGTAACAGAAGTCCTTGTTTCACCAAATATCGGTTTCCTGTGTTCTAGACTAGTACCTTGATTGCTGGATTTAATCTGCTGCATTAGATGTATTTTATATATTTGTTATTATTTAAATTAATTTTATTTCCTTTTTCCAAGGAGAATTTTATCCACTTTCAGATTCAAAATCCATCATTTTTCACTGTTATTTAGCTTGATAACTTTTATTTATTTATTTATTTAAAAATTATTAGAGAATCTGATTAATTAATACAAACATCATAATACATTTTTCCAGGTTTCCTGCAGCTAGTTGCTAGAAGGCTGATTAACAAAGCAGCCATAGCTGATAGAATAAGCATCCTATAGGATTTGCAAATTACTGGAGGAGCAGGATTTTTGCACAAGTCGTATCTGTGGTCCATTAAATTGTGCTAGATAAAAGGTGTTAATTGTGCCAATAAACCTGGCCATAGTGCCTTTCACAGGCTCCAAGACTGTCATTTTTGCTGCAGCTGGGATTCTTGGACTTATTTTTCTCGCAGTCAACTTGCAGCCTACAAGGAGTAGTTTTCTCTGAGTCACGTATCCAGAAATTGGGAGCTGCCAGTACGACATGCATGGGTCACACTAGACATACAAGCAGCTTCAAAACAAAACCTATAAATCAGTCATAGGAACTACCAATCAGTAGCAAAGTGACATTTTCATCAGCAATAATATGACATTTTTACAGACATGCAAAGAGAGGGAGGAAGGAAGGAAGGGAGGAAGGAAGGAAGGAGGGAAGGAGGGAAGGAAGGAAGGAAGGAAGGAAGGAGGGAGGGAGGAAGGAGGGAGGGAGGGAGGGAGGGAGGGAGGGAGGGAAGGAAGGAAGGAAGGAAGGAAGGAAGGAAGGAAGGAAGGAAGGAA
>JAUBOD010000130.1:1013303-1038724 GCA_032353885.1 Nothura maculosa
CCTTTCCTTTCCTTTCCTTTCCTTTCCTTTCCTTTCCTTTCCTTTCCTTTCCGTTTTTATTTTAATGAAAGTGTTTAACTAAGTGGTATCTGCATGAGAACACCTTTTTTTCTTTTTTTCAGAGAAGACTCTATAATATTAAAAATGTCATTCCTTCAGTTTTCAAATTTACAGTAATTAACATAAAAGTGCAATATATTTCCTGCAATGCACCTTGTCTATCTGCTTCTATGATGCTTAATATACCTACATAGCAACTAATTTTTTTAAAAAATATATATATATGAAGAAAAAGCATAAGCATTACAGGTATGAATACAAGCTAACTGAATACAAGCTAACTCCTTCCCAGTTCAAGGATAGTGAAGATTAATAAACCAGATTAATCACATATTGGGTAAAGCAGGCACTACAATCCTGTCTATTACGCAGAAATTCAGTAGTTCAATGCAATCCTTTTCATTTTAGTTCTATGCAATCATTTTCATTTTAAAAAGTCTGTTAATTCTTAGTAAAAAGTGTTACTAACAAGCACTTTTTTAAAATTTATTTTTCTAAACAATATCTAACCAGATAAAGGAGAAACTCTTTGAACTTGGCAATGATTTACATAGGTCCCTCTATCATCACTCCTGTGACTCTCTGATGTTACGATGGAAATGGGAATTACACACATTTTAAACCTTCCGTTTTTTTATTCAAATAGTTTGCATTGACTTTTTTCTTCAGTTAATTAGAATTTATAATGTATAACATGTTTTATAAAGTTCTTTCAGCCTCCTTATTGATACTGCTGATCTGCTTACACCTATAAGAGAGCTCTCCATTAGGTCTCCCAGCATGCAAATACAATGGTTTTTCTGCACGACTTCTCCTGTGTTAGAACAAAAAGCAATTAATCTGTTAAGAATGCCAATGGAAAACCAGGTTGACTATTCTGAGTTCAGTACATTTTCTTCTAATATTACCCAAGTCATGGTTTAATTCTTTCTGGATTGCAGTCCAATCAGGACTTGTTTAAATTGCTCTCAGGTGGAACAACAATCCATAAACAAAGAAAAAGAGGAGTTGAGTGTGCACTTCAGGGATACTCTTTCACTACTTGGAAAAATAAGTTAAAAAAATCTGTTTTTATTCATCAGTAGGGAAGCTGGCAAAACACCTAAGTTAATGCACAAGCTAGAGAAAGTCTGTTCAAATGTCATTATGAATACAGTGCTGAAGCAAAGCAAACTATTTTTCACCCCCTCCCTTTGCTCTGCAAGGAAGGCTTGCCATATAATGAAGAACTTCTTAGAAAATGTCTATTCAAATGGTATTACAAATAGCGCACTAATAGAAAAGCCATTTGCCATGCCCACATGGAAATAAACCAGCTGCTTTCAGTCGAAGTGGATGGGACTTATTTTTCTATCTTGATTCAGATACTCCTGACATTTTCCTTATGGTAGAATTTCAAAAATGTATATATAAATGTAATTTCTTTTTCTAAAAAACATAAAAACTATAGAATTTCCTCTAATTCTTTATCCAAAAAGCTGCTCCTTGCAGGCAAGCATAAAACTGACTATACACTGCAGCTCTGGACACCTGATGATATTTAATATAACAGAAGACATTTGTGTTCTGCTCAAAAGAGAAACCATCTCCATGTGGGCTTGAAGACAAATACCAATCAACATGACAGGCAGAAACAAACATATGCTGTATGCTAATGTGACCTAATTCTCTGTTCATTTAAAATGATGGATATTCTAAAAGTCAAACAAATCTATACTTAAAAAAATAATATTGAACATAGATCTTGGAGTACTCCAGAAGTATGCACTTCTGTGACTACTGCATTCAGTAAATGGACAGAAAATTAAGCTATGCATTTTAATTTCCTTAGAATATATGCAGTCTGTCCCAATTTATATAATATTGCACATTTACTGAATGTAATAAGTGGTATATACAGTGGAATAGTCCCCATGGTACCTATTTTCCTTATCAATTGTATTTCTCTGTTATTTGCTATTTTTATATAGTGGCAATCTATACTTCTCCCCACGTATCATTATTAATCAAAATTCACTCAAGAATATAAACTTATACACTTATAATAAACATATTATAATATGTGGACTGCCTGGAAGAGACTCAAAACCTCAGATATTATAAAACTTTTCAGTATTCGATATAATCATCTTATGCTGAATTTCTGCTTCTAATGAATATTACAGGAATTATGTCAGTGACTTTCATAAGAATACATCTTTGCATAAAAAAAATGCATCCTTTTAGATGGTTACTCATTGTAAAATAACAGAAATTAATCCCACAGCAACTTCATTGAGTCTCTTCTCTTTACACCAGAGCATAACCTTTAAATCTATTTTGGATATTACATTATTTCAATAACAAGTTAAATTACACATTAAATATATTCTATCCATATTTTTACTTTGAATTTGTGTATCTTTAATATCCATGCATTTGATTCATCTACAATACTCTTCTCTCTTTAGAAATCATCCATAGTTTTACAAGTTTTGCTAAATCTTCTCTGGGTAGATTAGTTAGAGAAAAATGGTTTAGCCCATTGTATATTAGTCAAATCAACTTCTTTCACACCTTCAAGGGCTCTTCTGATTTGTAGTAAATCTTGCTTTCAACATCCATGAAATGCAAAATGAATGTGTTTTGTATTAGAATTTAAGGTAAATGAGTGGCTTGACTGCCTCTACCACTAAGATTATGTTCACTATCTATTTGCACTTTGAGAAGCTTAAAAAGAAACGCAAGATTTCTCTCTCAATTTAGTGGATTCTAATATGTAACCTAGTCCTTCCTTCTGCAACGTGCTGGAGGGACATCCCCTGGTGAGAAGATCCAGAAAAGTAACACTCCATTCAGCTGTATTTAAGGAAAATATAAGTCATTCTGCAAATTCTACCCAGGTTCTCCCAGCATGGGAATTCACCTCACCTCACTTTAGACATGTGCAGTGGATATACCTATACTTGAGCCAGACCCCAGGCTCTCTTTTCCGTAAAGGAGAAAAACAGACTCTTGTAAAGTGCAATTAATCTCTCCCAAAATAGACATACACACTCCATCAGATGAATTGTGCCCTAAAAGTACCTCTGCTGACTATAAAGGAATCCAGGGCAATAAGCACAGATGGAGACATCTACAGAGTGGGTGAGTACAGTTATAGCAAATTAATTCCACTCTTACTGTAAAGCTTTTGAAGAAAAAAGATTGGTTTAAGAAAGAAATATTCGCAAATCCGAACATATTCCTTGTTTTGAGAATGAAGAGGTTTCATTGCAGCCTTGAGGAGGAACTAGGACATCTCAGCTTTGTGCTGAAGACATAAAGCATTATGGTAATAAAATGAATAGGTGGTTTAAATTATGTATTCTTATAGGGGAAAATCTACAGAATTATCAAAATATTCAAAATGTGCTAAACTCACTAATGAGTATTTTTTTAATGTTTGGAATTCCTTTAACATTAGCAATAATTAGACTCAGTTAATGATGCATGAATATGGATGAAATATGAAGGTATTTAGATTCTGAGAGCAATTTAGCTTTAATCACTGTTTTCCTGATGAAAATATGTTTTCATAGGTACATTTTTTTCTAAAGAAAAACATTTCTTACCAAAATATTATAGAATTTTATATATATATATATAAATTCTTTCAATATTTTGCATTCATATAGGAGTTAATTCCAGATTTAGTTTCCACAACTATTTAAAGCTATTTTCAAGACAAAACAATAAACAAACAAAAGAAAATACTTTTTATCACAGAACTAGTAGTATAACTATGTTAGGTATAATTAGAGTTGTTCTAAGATTTACTATATCTTACATAATCAACACTAAAGCTTAGATGTCAAGTGGAAAGGATGGAAAGTATCTCTTAAAAGGCAAGAGCTCTTATGACAGCTTCTTTTTTCTTTATAAAAGGGAAAGAGGAGACTCTAAATGGGAAAAAATAGTATATTGAAATGAACCTGTATAAAATCAAACTATGACTGATACAGGACTGAGCTAACAAAGAAATAATAATAACAACAGCAACAACAACCACGTATAATTAATACTCTTCGGCATGTGTTGTAGATTTGCAAACCTGATGATGTCATTTTTCATGAGTTTAGTTGACAGAGTAATATCGCTAATATTATATTTTTGATGTCTATATGACATTTGATCTTCTATCACCAGATATCTTGTTTTATCAATTCAAATGCTAACTCCTCAAATATTGAATATCACACACCAACCTAGAAGTTGCACAGAATATTAAAAACTGGTTAAACTAGAAATCGCACACTTGGTATTAT
Organism: Nothura maculosa; assembly: GCA_032353885.1. Lineage (NCBI taxonomy): Eukaryota > Metazoa > Chordata > Aves > Tinamiformes > Tinamidae > Nothura > Nothura maculosa. Next base: position 1,017,650 of record JAUBOD010000130.1, read on the forward strand.
GGGATCATCTCCAATAACTTCTTTAGAATCACCAGGGAATTTTCTTGCTTGGGATTTTTACAAATGACTCGGAAAACAATATTATCACCAACAATATCTGTTGGTGACATGAGAGATGGGAGAATGGCTAATGAGGAAAGATACAGAGAGCTTGGTTTCAGTAAAACAATATCTACTTCAACATGGCCAAAGGCCATGAATATAAGGATAGAGAATGCAAACTACACTAATGGTATGGGTTTGTGAATCTGGGAAATAGTGACGCTGAAAAAAACTTAGGGCCATGATGGATAATCAGCTATTAACGAGGTCCCAGGTGACATGGCAGTCAAAAGGAATAATGCAGTTCTTGGGTAGAAATATGAAACTGTGAGCAGTTGTATTATAATGCCTCTCCTTTTCACATTAATGAAACCATTCCTAGAATAATTTGTCCATTTCTAATATCAGCATATTAAGGGAGAGGTTAAAAATCTGTAAAAGATCTGCAGAGGACCAGTGGGAGTGTTTAAGGAACTGGAAAATAATCTGGTGTCCTGGAGGACTTGAGCTGCTCTATCTCTTAAGTTACCAAAAAGAGATTGCGCCCCGTGCATCCTAGAAGTTCCCTAGGAGAACTCTTTTCAATCTAGGAGAAAAAAGCATTACAAAACTAGTATCTGATTTCAGCAGGAAATAATGCAAAATTAAAAGTAAAGAGGGTTAATCAGAAGAATCACTTTCTAACTTAGTAGAAAATTTTTCATTAGTTGTAACTCTAAAGATAAGAGTGGATATTTGTTTCATAAAACGCTACATGCTTTACTTTAGCTCTAGGTATTGCACTTGAAGCAGGAATTAATGCATAGGACTGTCATGATTTGACTTAATTATGTGGTCAGCACATGCATTCAGAACATTCCCTTAAGCTCACAAAAATCTATGAATTATATTTATTGATAGTTATATGTTACAGAGAAAATTAGTTGGTATTCCCAATTAGTTGATATTTCCAGTTGGTATTTGGAAATACCAACTAACAGGAAAAATGCTTCCTGTTATGAACAAAATTTTCCTTTTACATTTTTAAGGAAGACTTCAGGATCTCAGTTCTTTCTAGTCAGAATATATTTATCTTAAGATGCCATGACAAACTGGAGGTTGAGGTCTCATCTCCAGGCAGGAGGTCCCAGGCATCACTTGAACTTACAGATCCTGTAAAGTTGATAAGGATTCAGCAGCTCTGGTCTTGACATCCTATTACTCATGTAATGAGAGAATTCTGCCTAAGTTTAGGACTTTTTATATATAGGAATATTATCCTGGGGACCCTCTCACATCATACCCAGTTGTCACCTGCACCACATTTTTGCGTGACTCAATGGTTTAGAAGGACACTGGCTCTGGAAAAACAACACAACGAATAGCAACCTGGTTCTTCTTATCAAGCAAAGATATTAAGTACCAATGTTTCTGGCTAGGAGAGAGTCTCCTGTCTTCTATGGCAGCTCAGCTGGGGTGCAGAATGAGGCCCCTTTGTAAAAATTCCTACCCTATAGCAGAGATATAGACAACAGATGAAGCCTTGCAGAAGCACTCTGCTAGCTTAAGCCACTGTTATTTAGAAAGCTACCTATAAAGACCAGCCTAATTTCTCCAGAAATTATTCTACATTCTCTCTACCTTGCCAATGCTTCATTTCCAGTGTCTTTCCCCAGGAGACTGAGCCTGAATTGTATTCCAGGGGTAAATCAGAAACTAGAAAGCAAGCTAAGTCTTTCCTTTTTTTGAAAATTAACATTTAACTTTAATTGTTCCTCCCCACACTCCTCTGGAAATTATTCCTCTGTGAAAACTGAATGAGCATGGAAAAGGTCATGTTCAATTGTAGGTTTTCTTATAAAAAAGGAATTCTCACTCTAGTTTACCACCTTGTCTTTATCTTAAAAAAAGGGAATAGAAAACAAAACAAACCTCGTCTGCATGCCTGCTTACCATTAGAACTATACAAGGAAGGTTATAATATTGTCTGTTGCTCTGCTGAAAAGAAAAATAACCAATTTGCTCTTGTGTGGTTCAGGGTGAAAATAGCCTTGAGAAAATGTTATTGATGTAGTGTATTTATGTAGGGTTGTAAGACAAATTATGCCATCAGCAAATAAGGTCAGAGTAGCAGAGTGAATTACTGGCAGAAATAGGTTGCTTGCAAAGATTGTCTTAACTGTGTATGAAACTTGAAGCCAGCTGAGAAGAAAAAAATAAAAGAATTGGTGTGGAATATAATACCTTAAACCTCTCCAAAACTCTAACTTTCTTGTGTGTCTGTGTGTGTGTTTGAATACTGCATTTATGGAAAGATACCTGAGAGTGCATGAGAGACTCTCCCTCCCTGGTTATCTGGTATTGGTTTAAGGGCTTCATGTGTAGTGCATGATTAAGTCACAAGTCTTTGGATCCTTGCCTTAACAAAAGAAAACACTGTTCTTAAAGATCTTCTGATACTCACTAGTCTTAGGGAAGTTAATGTAATTTCCTACATCAAGGAGACAGGACTATATCAATGGATGCTGAACATCTAGTTTAACCAGAAGTATATAAGAGCAAAGTGTATGCAAGAGTATAGTATTCAGATCATAATGGAGGAAAATCATGTTTTATGGCTGTAGGTACTTTCGTTATGTAATTACTTGTTCGCCTGAAACATATTTAACACAGGTTATGCTCTATCCAAGGCTGACAACGAGTGCTAGAAATCGCTGATTTATTCCTAGTATACCTGGAGTTCATCACTTGCTCATAAGAATGAGCTTTGAAGGATTTTTTTTCCATTCTGTTTCATAAATTTAGTGCCATTTTTAAAGGAAAACATCTTCATATTCATATTAGTGTGATAAATAGTCTTTGATTAAAGCAGCACAGAACATGTGAATATTGGTTTGCAAGTGTAATTGGCAGTAGTTGCATTTTTAAAAGGCAAACACAGCTAGATACACAAATGTCATTAGCTGCTCTCATGCTAAGTATTTTACATTAAACAGCCATTGGTGGCAAAGCAGCTTTTAGAGCAGAGCAGAGATTTTCCCTGTCAGGGAGTAACTTAACTGCTGCAACACATGCCCATTTATTCCTGCATTCTCTGGCCTACTGACTCCTAAATCTTGCAAAATCCCATGGTTTCAACACGATTAATGGAAAAAACATTCCCCCAAATATGCTTAGTCATATTTAGGGCTGTGTTGACGGCAACAAAGCTACCCTAGATCCATCAACTCACGGCCAGCATGACCTCAAGAAGATTTGCTGTAAACAGAGCTAATTGGCATGGTCCAGAGAAGTTTCCATAGTCAAGTTCAAATCTTAGCCCATGTCTCACAACCTGGGATTGCAGGTTGTGCAACCAGCCCAGGGTGCCAGCTTCAGCACTGCCGTGCAAGGAACTGCATTGCTCTCAGCACAATCCCCACATGATCTTCCTGGGCAACTCTTAGACGCTGCTCTTGGACTAGCAGAAGCCAAAGACTTTTCCTGAACATCTTATAATGGGTGTTTAGAGCTATGCCTGACCATTGCCGGGCTAAGTGTGCCCTCACTGCTCCCTGATTTAGGAAGGATCTCAGGAAAAGGACTCAATAAAAATAGAGGAGGCCTCTAAACAGTGAGACTGAAAAATGATCATCTCTTTACTGGGGAGGCAAGTGCTTAGAAGAGTATTTTGTAATTGTGGTGAAGGAGAGTTTTGCTATGGCCCAATAATTAAAATGATAGCTCATGAAAGAAGATTCCTTAATCATAATCCTGATCTATCTGTTGGTTCCAGGGTATCTGTACCTAAGCATTTTTTGGACCCATTTCTAACATTTTAAAAATATTTTGCACTGTTGTAAACTCAACATCCACTCAACTGATCATAATGGAGTTGCCTTCACTTCACATCAGGGAATGTGATATCAGGATCTGATTAAAGTCTCCGTTAACTCACCTATCTTGAGTAGATTCAATCGATTGATCCATACTAGCAGAGAACTTAGGGCTGGGATTTTTATGTTGCTTCTGGCAGAACATGTGGTTTTGCATATGCACAAGTTAACAGAAGCAGTGAACACTGTGATTGTAGTGTTGGATTAAAGCAGACCAATAAAACACATAATTTTGATTCTATGCATCTGCAAATGGCATGCTGTGCTATTGCCTCAGGGCAGCTTGAGCTGGGTTCCCCATCAGCGCTGAGTGGGTTTCCCCTCCTGCAATGATGGTAAATGCTCCTTGACCCAGTGACGCTGCATCTCACAATGAGGCATATCAAGGGTCCTGGGAAGTTTTCACTAGCTTGTACCTTATGCTTCCACTGAAGATGGAGTTGACAGGCAACCCAAATTAAAATGCAATTGTAGATGAAGTGAAATATCTTGGATCCATTTGATAAACAGAATTTTAACATTTTTATTCAGTCAAGCCTAGCTATTGCCTTTCAATATAAATTTGATCCTGTGTGTTGCAAAACAAAACAAAATAAGATAGATTGTAAACTAGATATTTAAAATTTGGAATGACTAATTTTCAAAAAGCCAGTCTCAGGTGCCTGTTAAAATAAATCTTGTTTAGGTTAATTATTAGCGTTAGCATTATCACAATGACAATGACTGGACACCTGTTCAAACATCAGGTTAAATCCTGCTAGTTAATGTGTGAACAGAAAACAAAAAGAGTTTCTGAATATAGAGCTTATGATCTTAGGATGAGACAAGAATCCAAACTGAGATAAGGACACAATGAGGAACTACAGAGGAATAAGATCAGAACTCCACAAGATTTCTAACCTAGTGCCTTCATGAGGCATCATTGAAAAAAATGTTTTATAAGATATATATTCAGTTCATCTGGGGACTCTGCTACATTATTTATATCTTTACATAAAAAATAGGAATTAGACAATTTCACAGAGGTTCACAAGAAGCTTTTTGCATTCATGACAAACACTAGATAAAAAGTGCATATGTTCTTTTTTGAAAGGATGCTCTGTTAATCTTGAGAATAGATGTTTGTAGATGGTAGATAGAGAGGTGATAGGGCCATGAATATCCTTGAATTTGTCAACTAGTAGCTTTTTTTAATGTTATGCAGAAGCAGAAACCAAGGAAGAGGTGTCTACAAGGAATTGAAACTGTCAGAAAAAAAAAAAAAGATAAAGACAATGTTAAAAGAAGCAACATCTGTAAGGAAAGGTTGTAAGGTTTTGCTTCACAGGAACAAAAAGATGGCTGTCAAAATAACTGGTCTGAGGCATAGGCAAAGCCCAGGCAGAATTCCACAAATATGAATGGAAGACAATGAAAAAGACTTGACGTTGTGAGGGATACACCAGGATGAGCATAAGTTGGTGTGATTTCATCACGCAAAACCCCATAGTGGTCTCTGTCAGGAAGAGGATGAACAGTAAATTAGAAGTTAGTATCTTCTGCTTGGATGCAATCCTGTGCTATATGCTTTAGGTGACCTTGTGTGTGTAAAGGAGTTGGACTAGATGATCTCTAAATATCTCTTCCAATGTCAGCAATGCTATGATTGTATGATAAACGGTCATTTTTGTGGATGGTAACAGTGAAATGCACCATAAGGGCTGCCTAGAGATGGGAAAATGGACAGAACGGACAAACAGGAGGGCGTCTACGTAATATGATACTTCAGCATATGTATTAACGTAAGGCTATTAGGCATTAGGAATCTTCTAAATTTTGATTGTCAATCTAGAAGCCAAGAAGCTTAATGTCAAAAAAAAAAAAATACTAACACATTGAGAAAGTGAAAAAGTAAAACTTGGTACCTTGAAAATGAAACCTCAAAAATGTGAGAAGAATCCACTGAGAAAAAGCAATCTGCGACTCTCCGTACATTACGAAGAAGCACAATGGCCTCTCAGAGATCTCCATCCCCAGAGACGTGGGTTTCAATTTGCACTGCGCTTCCAGAAACGATTCAGTAAAAATATCACAGAAGTTTCAAATCCTCTGGGGCTGCACAAGGCCTCAGCTTAACTCCCATTGGATAGGGGAATAGAGAAAGTGATAATTAAAAGAGAATGTGGTAAAGCAATCGGCATCTATTCTAAAAGTTTCCTGATGTTAAGGAAGGGAAATAAAAAAAAAAAGAAAAGAAAAAATCAATTAATTTCTGAAAAGTATATGAAATAATACCAGTGGTAATAATGCCCTTCACTTCACCAGAAACTGCACTTAAAGGACAGCTGTCATCCATAATTAAATAGAATGGTTTACCTCTAATGCCAATTGCCAGCGTTAATTAGCACAGTTCTTAAAAATCTGTTCCTTGAAGAAGCCCTTTAGATGATGCAACATGCCAGTGTGATTCAAAGCCTTTAGTTCTGGGGTTTTTTTTTTTTTTATGTTGCATATTTTTTAAAGCATCCACCCTCTGTTCAGTGCTGGCATTGCCAGGAAAAGTTGAAGTATCAGCTCATATAGGTGCAATTTGTCTCTGGCAGTTAAGGAAAGGTTGCTAAGGTAAGAAGCAGCTAATAACAACAACAACAACAAGAGTAGTAATAATAACCATGGTGACTATAAGAAGTGTATTCATCTGCTAGATGAATGAGGAAAAAAAATGGAAAACTATGGGATTCACTTGAGGTGGCAAAGACTTTTAGTCAACAAATTACATTTCCCAAGATAGACCTTAAGAAAATCTTCTCAGGCTTGAATCATTTGCTTATGCAGAAAGGCACTATCTTCAGTAAAAAGCTTATGCACCATATAAGCAATTTTCATGCAACGGTCTTCAGATGCTGTGTTTGTGTCCAGAGCTGGAGAAGAAGAGTACTAGTCTGTTTGTGCTGTCTATACTTATGGTTTTGAATCCTTTACTTCTGCACATTTATTTTTATTTTTATTATTAAAAACAGAAACATATTGCACAACAGCAATAGTGTAATGGGCTCAAATACTAGTAATGCGTGAGTCCAGAAGTACCTGCAAAGGTATATGATAGCGTATTGAAGTACTTAGCATATAAGATTACTAAAATCTTATATGTCCTTAAAGATAGGCAAGAGTGGAAAGAAAGTCAGTAAGGCTAATCAACTGCTAATCAGGAAGGAAGAATCCATTTTATCAGAAAGGAATAAAATCGTTTACTTAACAAGATGAAGGCTGATATGGACAGTGATTGCTGCATATTAAAAAAAACTTTCCCTTCTTCCTCTTTATAATTTTTTAAGATAAAGAACAATCCTAACACAAATGAGCTATTCATAGGTAAAATGCACCTGGAAGTCTGTCTAGTTTTGCTCAGTCCACAATGAAGGCGATTTAACAGCTCTTAAATATATATAAAAAAGTAAAATAAAATAAAAAGTAAATATGAATAAAATAAAAAAGTAAAATATGAACAAGTATTTACAAGCATGATCATCCTCCTAAGCAAACAAACAAAAAGAATAGATAATGTGGGAGTACTTTGTGTTCTGTCACTCATGAAACCTCACAGGAGATTCACAGGAGAAGGAATTCCTGAAATACTGGGGATACAGACTGCTGCCTCTAAAACTTTCTCAACCTAGGAGGCTATAGTCCTCAAGCTTCCTCCTTCCAGTCTTCCTATGTTCTCTATGAAGGTAATAAATATCTTTAACTTGACTTTCTGCTTTGTACTACTTCACTATGCAGTCCCTACTCACTTGGGCTCAGGTCCAGAAGCCTTGTGTTTGTTGTCTGCTCCTTGTCCAGTTTACTTCCCATGTCCACATGGGAATCATGCCATCTACTCTTTTTCTCCTTTATAGTCTTTCCAAGTCACAGTGGCTCCATCACTCTTCATTAGCTCTCCCAGCCCATTCAGGTTATAGTCGTCTTTGGTGACATTTTCTTTACTGCATTTACTGGAATTACTGAATTTTCAAAATTCTTCCCATTTGCTCCCTTTTGCTTCTGTTCTCTCTCTCTTGCTTTTAGTATGACGCAAAGAACCTCACACTCTCAGGACTTGCTTCGCAGCTAAACTTCAGTTTCTGTACTGCTATAACAGTACCTAGAGCCCGGAAACTGCAGATTTCACAAACTGAGATTTCTTCTGGCATTAAAACATCTCCCTCTGGCACACAGTCAATGAAACCTCCTAATACACCATCAATCCTATCTGGCCCTGGAGAAAGGAGAGAGCCAGGACTTGGCCAGAACTATTTGGCTTATTCCCAACTGGAGTTGTTTAAAGCGGTCTCCAGGCTGCTCTAATGTATGCCAAAGACAGCTTGAAAATCAGTGAGCTGACTCTCCTGAGTCACCCCATTTCCTGCACCTTCTGTATCCAGTGGTCTCTGGCACATCAGGCTGAATGGGCCGTAGTGTCTCTGATCCAATGCCAATGGCAAACTTTAATATCATCAAGCCTCCCAGCACACCTATAACTGTCAAGTTATGTGACTGCACACAGGAGTAGACTGAATTCTACAGAACCAGTAAAAGATATGAATTCTAGCTTTGAATTTCAACTTTCAGATATGTAAAACACTGCCTTTGTAGAAGAATAGGTCTATATGGTTTTTAGGATACTATGAAATAAAATTACACACTTTACAAGCTGGTGCTTGCATACATACAAGCTGAAAACATCTCTTTATTCAGGAACTGTAATTGACACTGGCTAAGTTCTATCGCCCAAGTGTAAAAGGTGTCTGTATGCATGTGCATAAACATCAGTTACTATCTTTTAAAAGTTCTCTGGATTTTTTTTTCAGATATGAGTTAATGTGGTGAGTTACACTGGACAAATTCAGCATGTAGATCTTGAATCCCTGCTATCCCTGCTATCTTGCACTTTCAAAGATATTAACAAAGGTGCAAGTGTAAAAAGCAGTTGCTGTTTGTGAACACTACACTTCCTGTGCACTGTCTGCACAAGGATAAGTGATGACATAAGACAGTCAAGGTGTCTTGACTGAAATTTAGCAGCAGAATAAGTTCAAAAGTCATTAATTCCTCTCCACTAAACTCATCTGATTTTTTCCTCAGATCTCCTGCAATCAATATGAAAAAAAGATTAACTTTTACATGGAAAACTCCTTTTTTCAGACACTTAGTCATTATCATAACAGTGTTGATTCTCCATACCTAGCTGAATTTGCATATGCTTTCTTGGCATCTTCACTGACCTAGCTTGGGTTGAGAAAGTGCAGTTTGCATTTCTGGGAATGTATATGTTGAACATCATCATATGATTCTCTCTTTCCCTTCCCTTCCCTTCCCTTCCCTTCCCTTCCCTTCCCTTCCCTTCCCGTCCCTTCCCTTCCCTTCTCTTCCCTTCTATGGCATCTCCTCTCCTCTCCTCTCCCCTCACCTCCGCTCCCCTTTGTTCTTTTTCTTTTTTTCTTTTTTTTTTCTGGCAAAAATATAGATGGACTTATTTTTCCTGAAATTCAACCTGCCACTGTTTGGAGTTCTGGATTAATCTTATTTTACCAGTGTGGTTTAGGCAGCTGCACATAGTAATTGTGTAGTTTTGTGGTTTTCTTTCTTTAATAAAACCACAACTATGCCTGTGTTAGTACTTCATCTAATCCTAGACTTGTCCTATGAATACTTCTTTTAAGGAGTACTTTTAAAAACTCTTTTAAAAAACTATTTATCACTTTTTGTTTCTTTTGTTTTTATTATATATCTATTCTATTATTAGAGTCAAGTCTTTTCTTTCAAGATTTTGTTGGCTCTTCTCATTTTGTTCCTCCATCCACAAGAAATGCTCCTGAGGTCTGACCACAATTTATTTTGGAATCCTTGAATAAACTATTTGCCCCATACACACACTTTGGGCAGATATATACACTTAATGCTCTGCTCTGTCATAACAGTACTCTCCAAAAGGTAAATAAAAAAAAAAATTAAAATGTCCACATGTGGACATTTTCTTCTTAGTCATCTATTCCGTAATTCAGCACTATGACTTCCCTCTATATTTCCATACAACAATCTCCACAAAAAGATTGCAAATAATTTTACATCTTCAAATGCAACAGTGTCAGCACTACACAGTGAGAATGATACTTCAAAGCAAACTGCAAAATAAAATATAGAAAAGCAATATTGACAAATATCTCCAGTCCTTTGTTTGCAGTGAACAAGATGCACAGAAAATACCTTAAGTCAGAATAAGTCTACAGAGACTTAACAAGTCTCCTTGCCAGGAATTTGAGCCTGTGGTCCTGAAAAGCTTCACACTGGTGGTAGAGGACTTGTCAGCTGCCATCTACTTTCTATGACAGCTAGAAGCTTAACTTAGATGGCAAAAGACTTACAGAGGAAATAGAGATTAGTCAGACAGGAGATTTCAACTAGCTGTACATCATCATAGGTATTACTCTCCTTTTGCTATCTGTACATGCTGAATTTCCTTACATTGCTATCTTGTTAGAGTTGTCAGGATAAGGCAGTGTTTACACAAACCTTATGAGATAGAACTGGAATGAAAGATGGATCCACTAATAAGCACTAGGAATAATTACAAGAAGATACATTTCTTTCAGAACAAAGGGATGTCTGCTCTGAGTTGCACTAGTGATTCCTTCTAACAGGAATTCTCTCACTGTCAATAACAGATATGTAATTATTTTGAAGTAAGAAGCTATAGACACTATAGCTCAAATAGATTATGGCATTTGATGACACTTCAAAAAGGGTATGAGGGAGGACCCAGTCAATCACACCTCTGTCCCTGGAAAGGTAATGGCACATCATCTCCAGGCATGTGAAAGAAAAGAAGGTAATTAGGAGTGGTCAGCATGGATTTCCCAAAGGGAAGTCATGTTTGACCAACCTGACAGCCTTCTACAATGAAATGGCTTAGAATCACAGAATCATAGAATTCTTAATGTTGGAAGGGACCTTAGAGATAGTTTAATTCAGCCCCCCTGCACACACAGGGTCACCTAAAGCACATGGCACAGGGCTGCATCCAAGCGGGTTTTAAAGATCTCCAAAGAAGGAGATTCCACAACCTCTCTTGGCAACCTGTTCTAGGGCTCTGTCACCCTCCCTGCTAAGAAATGTTTTATTAAGTTCCTGTGGAACTTTTGGTGCTTCAGTTTGTGTGGCTTAAGAGTGACTTAAGAACTGGCTGGATGGCAGAGCTCAGAGGACTGTGATAAACGGTGCTGAGCCTAGTTGAAGAGCTGTGGTCAGTGGTGTCAGTGGTATCTGTGGTCAGATACCAAACTGAGCGGAGTGACTGACACTCCAGAGGGCTGTGCTGCCGTTCAGAAGGACGTGGACAGATTGAAGAGTTGGGCAGAAAGGAACCTTATGAGGTTCAACAAAGTCAACAGCAGGGTTCTGCAGCTGGGGAGGAATAACCCCAGGCACCAGGACAGATTAGAAGTTGATTTGCTAGAAAGCAGCTCTGTAGAGAAGGATTTGGCTGTCCCGGTTGATAAGATATTGACCATGAGGAAGCAATGAGTTCTTGTGGCAAAAAGAGCCAATGGGATCCTGGCCTGCATCAGGAGGAGTGTTGCCAGCAGGTCAAGGCAGGGGATCCTGCCTCTCTACTCAGCTTTGGTGAGGTCATACCTGCCTGCAGTTCTGGGCTCCCCAGGACAAGAGGGACATGGATATTCTAGAGAGTGTCCAGCATAGAGTGACAAAGATGCTTAAGGGACTGAGGGATCTCTCATATGAGGAAAGACTGAGCTGGGCGTTTTTAGCCTGGAGAGGAGATCTGATCACTATGTATAAGTACCTGAGGGGAGAATGCAGGCAGGAAGGTGCCAAGCTCTTCTCAGTGGTGGCCAGTGACAGCACAAAGGAGAATAAATTAAAACACAAGAAGTTCCATCTCCATGTGAGGAAGAACTTCTCTACTGTGAGGGTGACAGAGCCCTGGAACAGGTTGCCTGGAGAAGTTGTGGAGTCTCCTTCTCTGGAGATTTTCCACACCCCACCCGGATACTACCTTGTGCCTTGTGCTCTGGGTGTCCCTGCTTGCGCAGGGATGTTGGACTAGATGATCTCTAGAGGTCTTCTCCAACCTCAATCATTCTGTGATTACCTAGTAATGTTTTTGATTATGCCTTAAAGAATAAGTATTTTGCCCAAAAAGGAGAGAGATATCCCAGGATGTCTATAAAGCATCCACCTGCATGCGCTTGCACACGGAGCCTCTTGTGAACAATTAAACATGACTATGTAGTGTGGTTGTGTTTGTTTTCAAAGAAAAACATCAGAGGGATATTTTAGTTCTTGGGGTCAGAGTCACATAATCTATATCTGGCAGATCCATTATGTTTATTTGTGTGATAATGATGTTGCATTTAAGGAATCCTTCCAGAAAGCCACTTCTGCTTAAACAAGATAATGACAAAAGATAATAACAAGAAGTTGAAGACATTTCTATCAAGAAGCCAGCAAACAGGGAAAATAAAAATCACAAAGAGAGACCACCTTTAAAAGATGCTATTATGTGCAACTATTGACCACTGATAGCACAAGTTACAATGCCCTGAGGGATGAGTGCTGAGGGCAAGACACTGCCCATGTTCTCAGGAAATGCAGAGAAACGTAAATGAAGATGTTGGAGGAAGAGTTGTAAGGCAGAAAAACAGGAAGAATATCCAAAGGCAAATGCACTTATTCAGCTGGGTCTTTTTGATTAAGAAAAAGATCACATACACACACACATACACACACATACACACACACACACACACACACACACACACACACACACACAAAAGTAGTAATAACTATAAAAGGAAGCTGGACAAGATAAATATTGGATGCACTGTTTTGACTCTGTTTAACCTGCCCACCCATAAATTGGTAACTGAAAGCTTAGAGAAATATAGGGCTCATATTCTGACAAGAAAGCAGATCCACTTCTCAGCCTTGCATTGATGAGCTATGAGAAGTTAATCCTTGGGTGAAGTCAGGCTAAACTGTGTTTGCTTGCAAATGTCACATATTGGGGTCTACGTGTAACTCTTAATGTGTTTGCTTATGTCTCTTGGGAGGACTCCTATGACCTCCTTTCTGAGACCTCCCACTGTGGACACGGGCTCTCACTCTGACTGAAAAATCTGATGTGGGGTCACATTCTCCATGCAGGCTTCAGGATCTGGGTCTTTCGGGCCCTTCTTGCAAATCCTTTCCTTTAACCTCTGCAATGAAAATTTCTGTTATTGGCCAATGATACACTGCAAGGAAGATCTGAAGCCCCTTTATATTGAGCATAAACAAAGATAAAGCAGATCCAAAAGTAAGCCCCATCAGAACACAGTGACAGATGTTTTGTATGGCTGCAATGAAGGTTAAGGAGTGTAGCAGTGTAAAGACCATCAAATGCTTCACATGCAGGACTTTGATAACCCTAGTTTGGATGTCATTAAAGCAAAACCAGAAATATTGGCTCTGTCTTCCCCCTACCAACCAGCCACACATCAGAACATCATCCATGCCGATGTGAATAATTTTAAGATCAGTAACGCATGCTTAAGATCAGCTGCATCACAGATAGCACATAAAAGTAACAACATTCTCCTGAGATAAGATTATTTCACATAAAAATAACAGTAGCCTGTATTTCATGGAATACTCATTTCAATTTCACAAGTCACTGTATTGTTTGGCACTGTGTGTTTTTATGAAACTTTGCCCAAGTTTCTATTGGCAAGAACATATGGTTCTTCATGCCATCTATAGATCTTCTGCCATCTTTCTTTTCATTTTATGTGAAATTAATTTAGTGAGATATCTCTTTGTTTTTTGGACACTAACTGCAAGAATCAAAAATCAACTTGATTCTTTGTAATATAACAGAATCTTGAATGGATAATGACAAGACAGCTTCATGTAAGATAGTTAGAGGAAAAGAAATAAAATCTCCTTTATCTATTCAGGGTGTCAGAGACACTTTGTCTGAACGGAATTTCTAGTCTAAGCTCCCAAGAAAAGGAACAGGAAAAGGGGTTTGAGAGCTGTCTAGCTCTCAGGAGTTTTGCTGTGGGGGGATAATTTTCTTAATGCTCTGGAAATTACATATTTTGGTAAAGGGATTGGTCAGTGCTTGGCTGGAGCTTTACAAGTGATCTGAGTGAGAAACATCCTCAATGCAAGACACATCTCAGTCATCTCCCATCACAGTGAGATCAGGTGAAGACACCCATGCTAATATCTTTTTCAAGTCAGTATGCATCCATATAGTGCAGCAGAGCTAAAGATTTTCCTGTGCCAAATTGCCACGAGCGGATGCGTGAGCCGTCTAGGGCAGCAAACAGCTTCCAGATAGTTATTGTCACTTGCTTCTCCATACCCAATGAGATTCTTTTACCCATGGTTTGCCTGCAGCCTCAGATGTGGAGCAAACACTGCCTGTTTTTTTCTGGGAATGTGGGATTTTTCATCCTGAATTTCTCTTATCGCTGCTGTTCATTCGGCAGCATAATCCTCCGCTGCTTTCACCTTGTGCTCAGAACCAGCAGCTGACAATCTGCAACTGGCCTCACAGTGAGCTTTTCTTGAGCATTATCAGGATATTTTTTCTGGCAGCCCACTGGCATGGGGAAGAGAGCTCAGAAAAATGATGTGCTCGGCTGCAGCACCTCTTGAGAGCAGGGAGAGTCAGGGAGACTCCCTGTGGTTGCAGGAATCAAAGAGATCGCAAATGATATTTCATCAACAGGTGGAGATGTTTAGTGGGGAGCAGTTGGATGAAAAGGGGAGAAAGTCTGAGAAAGAGTTTTGTGGAATTTAAAGAAAGCACCTGTAGTGTGCATGCCATAAGCATCAACCTTGCTCTTAGGAAGTGACTCAGGAAGTAATAACATAGCATTTTTTTTCTTCAGGCACTTGCCTGATAAAGCAGCTTATAAGAATTATCAGTGCATAGTTCATACTGATGACAAGAGAGCAGTGACTACTGCTTCATCCTCGTCTAATCGCATTGCAATAGCACATAGCTATTTTGGTCTGTATTTACTCTATGTTTGACCATTATCAATAAAATAGGATATCCATATTCTAGCGGGATTAATACACATGTTAATGTTCCGTTAACAAATGGAACAACTGCATCTCTGCAGCAACAGGCTGTATCTAATTGCATCTTTAAAAGGAGAAACTCCAGTTAGTTTATGTCAAAAAAGCAGATCCTTTTTTGGTTCCGATCCTCTCTGGCGTATGTGACTTGCCGTCACATGCTGCTGTTTCAAACCTTCCTCCGCATGAGAGGATGAGAAGACTCAGCTGGGAATAACTACCAATTTACTGTAAACCAGATGGTGCCCTTGCACACTGCTTCAGGTAGCCTTATTCCTCAGTAGCAAGTCCTCTCCCTCAAGGAGAGGGCACATCACATTTGTCATAGTAGTATCCCCATTTTCCCCAACAAGTGGTAGCCACAGATTCATCCAAGAGCTGATTAAAAGAGTGGTAATGGCAGGTATTTCGGGAAGCAACTGCCACAGACAGATCTTTCTTTGCAGAAAAGTGTCATGAGCTCTCAACTTTAAATCTTACCTGAAGGATAAGGGGAACATTTTCCAAGACAGAGTGATTCAAGCACAAGGGGAAGGACTTACAGAGGTAGGATTTAATTCTGAGTTTTCAGTATCTCCTGAGTTTCAGTCTTTTCCCATTCCTATCTCCCTCCTAACTGATTTTTACAACTCTGGCTACCAATCTTTTTTTCTTTTCCACTCTACCCATCTTCTCTCCTATCCAGCCAGCAGTTTCCAAACAGGCAAAAATATACCTTAGAGGGCATATAGGGGTACACGGGTGGGAAATAAGAAAGCATTTTACTCTTGTCCCCTTGGAGAAGGATGTTTTATATTCCTTTCTTTTGGAAGAGTGCAAGAACCAAGATACAGGGGAAGTGTATTTGGAGACGCAAGACTGAGCATGTCTCAAGGGATGAAATACATGAGGAAGCTCGTCCAGAACTGCCTGTTAGTCCATGAGATAGAGGGGTTTAATGCAGAAGAAACCACCAGTCTTTTACCAATAGAAGCATTTGCATTGATCACATACAAACTGTAAAGCAGACTTTTTTTTTTGCTCTCTGAACTGAATAAACATAAACAAAATACATGAAAAAAATAAAGAAATTTAGGGTTTTTTTTCCTGTAAACACCAAAAACAGGGCTAGAAATCATCCATATCCAGGATTAACGGCTAGCTTGCATGGAGCATTTTGAGAGGCAGAAACAAACATTTTTTGTAAATTAGCCAGCATTTGGTGCACACACAGCCTGATGAATTTAATGGAAACATATTATGGACTTTGCCCAAAGAGGTTAATTAAGTATTTTATTTAAAGATTAGAGAGTTCAAACAAAATATGTATGGAGCTTTAACTGTAGACAGAACTTTATGAAAATCTGACTTAATTTACTATAGGTTTGCCTCTTTGCCAGACAAAAAGAAAAGGCTGAAATGTTTCTGATGCAGCCTGTTTATAGGCAATAAAGATAATTACATAGTGTGAATGTAGTCATCCATATTACAGTGAGAGGAAAACAGACACACAGAACGTTCAGTAAAGAAAACGCTTTACAATTTCAACCCTCAACCTCCCAAACCTAAGACAGACAGTTTATCTCCTAGGATACCCATTCCACTTAACCTCAGTGGGGAGCTGAAATTGTAAGTGTTAAATTAGCTAAAAACAGAAAAAGGAAAAGGCATTTTTTCTTCCATGTTAAAAGGTACATAAGGTTTAATAACATTATAAGAACCTTTAGAAGGAATCACATGTGCAGAGAGTCGATGACACAAGTAATTTCCTGGTTTATATCACAGTTTTACCATGCCAGCTATAATGAACAATTTTAATCCTTCAGGATCAACTAAAAATGCTGTTCACAAAATAAAGGAGTAATGTTTCTGCATTTTTTAGGTTAAACAGCCAAATAATTAGCCGTGTGATGCTATGGTCAATTATATACATGAGAGAAAACACAGGCTTAGCACTTTCTCATGTCAAAAGTAAAACTTATTAAGCCAAGAGATTTGGTAGTGCTCCTTTTCTCTAATGTCTTGATCTGCTACAGTGACACTATTCTGTTATGTAAACTCTGCATGGGATAATTTACTGTGTACATTTTTAATAAAGTGGGATACATTTTTTCTAAATCAGGTTTTGAGGCTCTGGAAGATGCAGAAAGTCAGATGTTCCTAAACAAAGTGTGTTGCGTTCTGGGTCTTGTAGGTTGTTTGCACAGTATTATTATTGCATTGTATACATTATGGCTTCTATTGCAGGGTTTATATACATGAGAACATAAAAGAAGAAAGGCATGCCAACTCTTACATGCACACCCTGAAAGCATTCCCTTTGAAATCACCTTGTTAACTCACAAAATGAAAACAAAGTGAATCTATCATGGAAAATTTTAAGGAAATTATTAACTTCTGGCTTCTTCTCTTAATAAGCAGAGGAGATAAAATCCTTTTTTTTTTAACAAAAAAAACCTCTCTATTGAAAACTTTCCAGGTAAGTCTTTCTGATTTTAGTGTCGCTGCTGGAGTGGGAAGTTTGGACCAGATGATCTCTAGAGGTCCCTTCCAACCTTGTAGATTCTGTGATTCTGTGTTTATGAGAGCCACAAAGGCTATTTTGATCATTGCATGCTTTCTGGCCCCAACTACTCAAGGCTGGCTTGTACTTAATGGTGCTGGTGGGCTCAGTTAAGGGAAACAATTAGAAACCATCTTTACTGAGGAATATCCCCAAGAAGAAGTTGTCCCAAGTGGTATGTTTTATGTGTGCAAACTTGATAAAGGCATTTTTTATCTATTGTCCTCCTAAGAATCAAAGGCTTCCTTGAAGGGGGAGGCAGGTGCCATTGAACAAGTCTCTTGTACGAGGAGTCTGAAAGAAAAGGAAGGTGAATAGGCCTCTCCATGACACAGGAGAGACAGCACGACCACCTTTCACTGTAGTTTGAAGGCATAATGGTATTTCCTAAGGATGCCATTTAGGGAGAGTCTTTTTAGGACATAGTAAAGCTAAAGAAACCACTGGAGCTCCCAGACCACTTCTTGCAAAGCCTGTGTTTTAATTAACATTTAGCTAAGGGAACTCACACAAGTATTTTTATGGGCATATCTAAAATCCTCCTGCCTGATGACTGACGATATTGCATCCCTTTTCAGCAGATGGATTAAATGGGAGGTATACTGGGAACTGAATGATGATCTTGGCTTCAGAGCTTTAACTATTTCTTAGCTAAGGCAAAGACTTTATCACTTCACTTTCCCACTGTGTCTGCTACACCATTGCCTTTTTTTCCCAAGAAAATATTTAGTAGATATACAGTTTTGGATAGTAGACATTTAGTTTTGGAAGACAAGGTCTTGAGTGTCAAAGGTGAAAAGAGGTGAAATCAAAAGCATCATAGAGTCTCCTGTTGAATCTGACTCCTATAGCTTGTATTTCTGAATATACAATGAATACTGCTATGGGGACTGGCTTAAATACAAAAATTCAATACCAAATCTTCTAAGATTATAACACTTTTAAGGGATTAGAGGCGAAAAGCTACCTACACAAGTGTCAGCAATGTGTTTCTGTGCAGATTCAGGTCAGAAGATTTCCAGATTTATTTAGTCCTTTCTGCTAAAACCCAATTCATGTAATTTAAAAAGAACTGAAAAGGGCAGAAGAAAAAAGTACTCTATTTTCCAACATTAAAACAATATGCTTTGATTATCCAGTTCCAAATGACGTTTCCTGCCAAAAATCAGTCCAAGTCTTTAAAAAGTTTTTTTTTTAGAAAAGGTTTAAATGAGTTTGACATGAAAGGTGATGTGATAGGTCAAAGAAAAAGTTTTTAATGATTTGATTCAAGTTTCTGGAACTACAAATAAACCAAAACTGCAGAGTTTTTTATACCTATAACCACCCTACAAACCACAGAGCCTGTAAAAACCAAGAGCTGATTTTGACAAGTTATAGGAGCCATGTAACTGTCCACGGACCCCAGTAAGTTTTAGCAACGTCCATGATCCCATTGGATACTGCAAGAGTAAGAGAGAGTGTTTGCGGAAGAGATCACATATAGAGAAGGAATTTTTTTTTCTTCTTTTTAACTGACCTAACAGAAAACTTCATATTCTGAGAAACCTCTCTGACTATGACCTTTCACCAAGGCATTTAAAAACTAAAACACACAAAAGACTGGGAAATATAATATAGGGATCAGACCTGCAGTGGAAGGTCATGAGGATGAAATGAAAATCTTTCCTAGCTTTGGTTTCTACAGCATTGAATATCATACACAAAGTAAACACAGCAAACAGCATCCATTTCCATCATTTTTCTGTGCTGGTGTCTATCACCTTAAAAACTGAGCCATGCACAGAAATACAGCAGTAATGAGATCTACATCTTAATTTTGGCATGACATTAAACAAAAAAGGCTGTGGCTCATCTCTTCCTGGCAGCTACATAATAGATGCCTGTCTGTGCTACTGACCTTAAAGATAGCCTTTATGCTCTGTAAGAAGCAATCGGCACCTTTGCGAGACAATCCCTCTGGTCAAATATAGAAGAATATAGAAATCCTGTGGATTCTATCCTTTATCTGGTTAACTGTATTGATGTCTCTTACTCAGATGAAGTCCCCAT
Organism: Nothura maculosa; assembly: GCA_032353885.1. Lineage (NCBI taxonomy): Eukaryota > Metazoa > Chordata > Aves > Tinamiformes > Tinamidae > Nothura > Nothura maculosa. The sequence goes on from JAUBOD010000130.1 coordinate 1,037,255, forward strand.
GAAATACCACTTCATCTGTGTCAACCTCAAGAATGTTTTGCCAGGGCTAGAAAGCTGCTATAATGATTCTTAGCACATCCTAACTACATTTAACCAAGAATGCTCTATCATCTACCTATAAAATAAAATTAGCTTCCTGTGGATGGAATAAACTATACTGGCCAAAGGATATTTTGGCTGGTGAAACTTGTTCCTACTTTTGGAGCTTCTGCCATTGCTGTTATGTTGATCAGGAACTGAATGTCCATATATCCTTGCCTTGCTGATAGAAACTGATTTGCAAGATAGAAATGCATCAGCCTCATGGTTGCTCCTAGCAGAAGTTCCTACTACATTGCATAATTTCCTTTGCCATTTACCTTAGACTGATGACCCAGACAGTTAGGATTATCCTGGAGGAGAAATGCCCTGATTCTCTGCCCTAGAACCAGTTCTGCAACCTGATGCTAATAAATACAAGCCATTCTTCTACAGAGTTGGTCACAGTGGTCCCTTTAAATCTACTCAGCTATAAACTGCTTGTACCTGTGCCAAACCCTGCTGTTTAAGGAGACATAAAGCAGCACAATTGAAATAATGTAATTAAATTTTAAGAAAAGGGAAAGAATTGGGCTGAATACACAGGAAAACTTTTGCAGTACAAGAAGCTGACTTCAGAGAGGGTCCATATGGGTGTAGAGTTTGAGGCACTGGAGAACTATGTCCTCAGATGGGGAAAACAGAAGAGGGCAAAATAAAGTCAAGTCTAATTAGCTTACAGAGTCACATGGGAAGCAGCCATATGGGTACATGCAGCTACAGCGCTTTGAAGCAAATTAATTGCTTTGACCTGGTGCTGATTGCAGCTTATAGGGAAGAAGGTGGGATGTCTGGCTTGTGGGGAAGTAGCTTGAAGGAGGAAACTGCTTATTGTGGGAAAATTGAGTGACCATAGGAGAACTAGGGGTAGAGAGTACCCTTTCAACTCTTGCTCAAAACATCTTTAATGACAATAATTAGGCTGGGTGACTGCATGTCATAGTCCAGTTTCTTGATTATATAACCTAATTGTGGTCATAGCACTATAACTGGTGTGTAACCAATCTCTATACATCCAGACTCCCTCAAATTTTTACAGGTGAATCTCTCTGCTTGGTTAAAATAAGTAAAATCATATGCTCCCCAGAGGTAGCTGGATCAATCACCCAAGGAAGGGTAAATACTGTTTTCTTTGTCTTTTTCTTGCTCTCCTTCTTTAAGTAAAATGGCAATATCCACTGATACTGCAGTGTTGCCCCTCAAGTGATTCCTCCTACTTTTCCTTGAAATTTGAACTCTGTTTTAATTGGAGGGTGGAGGAGGGGAAAAGAGGAAAGAAAAAAAAAAACAGAAAAAACTTCTTTGCCAATTTAGTTATCACAGAATCACAGAATCACAGAATCACAGAATCTACAAGGTTGGAAGGGACCTCTAGAGATCATCTAGTCCAAC
>JAUBOD010000130.1:1038824-1053752 GCA_032353885.1 Nothura maculosa
ACCACCCTCTGAGCTCTGCCATCCAGCCAGTTCTCAATCCATTGCACTGTGTACTCGTCTAGGCCACTCTCTCGGAGCTTCCGTGTAATCTGTTATCTGTTGTTTCTCAGTTTCTGGTATTAACAAACCCAACAAAATCAGAAGCGGATCTTTTATTGATTGAAACAAGAAAATGTTCTTTAAAAAGCAGTGACTTCAAAGCACTAGCAAATTCACAACTATATCAGGTAATTTGATACTGCTTAGCAATTTCCTTTAGAAACTATAAGGAGTGCTGTCTATCAGCAGTTGATTGAGGAGAAAAAATTATAGAGAGCTTCCATGGATATTTTTAACAGGTGATTTTTTTTTTTCAGTGAATGAACCCATTATTAACACGAATATATACGTCATCTTTTGTGAAATATATACATCATCTGAGGTAGGAAGTGTCTACAATTAAAGAGTTTAAGAGTAATATATGCCTTCATGCATATTTAAGGTTTAACACAAATTCTGAGCACAGCTCAACTCCGAGGCTTGTTCTCTGGATTACAACACAGTTTTTAAAGGGATTAGTTGTGTCCTCCGAGTGGTACCACATAACCTTTCTGCTTGCATGAGAAGGCTTCAGAACAAGTGCCTCTCAGCTGCGTTTCAACCCCAATTTTAGCTTGCTCAGGGATTATAGCCTATGACCATCCATTTCAGAAGAGCATAATGCTGAGTTTGATAAAAATAGGTGATTCCTTAAAGATGCTGCTAAAGGCAAAGTGGCACTTCTCAGTTTACATTTTCTAGGAACTCATTTGCTCAGAATGATATACAAATTAAAAGAAAAAAATCTATAATACTGATCCATTGATTTCATCTGCACCTTTTTTTATCCTTTTTTTCTACAGTAACATCCTTGGGACAGCAATGGTTTCTTCCATTTCCAAGCTTTTCTAGCAAAGTGAAGATCCCAAATTTAGACACTGCTGTAATAAAATTGGTGTGTAATTAATAAAAGACAGGGCCACAGAGGTGAGGAGTCACTCACTGCAGTGCCAAGGATTTCAGATTCATTCCACAGGGGAAACAGACTGGGCTCACAGGACATAGATCCGTGATTCATGTAGCTGCTCTTTATTAGTTCATGTTTCCAAATTCTTTAAATCGTATTTATTTACATTTTTATTTTATATTTATTTTAATTGATTTTCTAAATCTTATTTATTTTTTATTCTCTCTTTAAAAGTAGTATTAGAAAATCAACTTGACAAATGCTTAACAGATGTAGGTTTTTTTTCAATTAATGTAATTGTTTTTGGCAGAAATGTTCTATTAACAGTTATATATAAAAAAATCCTCAACAAAAAATATAAAAGTATCAACTGTTGGTAAAGCTATTTTTGGTATTTTGAAATAAATTATTTATATTCAATCTGGATTCAGGTTAAATGGAAAACCAGGTAGCTGTTCCTGAGTTACAAGGAAGGCTGTAGACATGTCCCAGAGCACTTGGACTTTCAAGACTTACCACAAATCTTGTGCAATCATTCAAAACGTGTGTAAGTACAGAACTATTTTTCTGCTGCAAACCTACCTGTTCCTTGTGCTGTTCAGACTACATCATGCTGTGATATTTTTTGGCTAATTCCCATAGTACATAGTTCTACTTAATACTCTTAAAAAATCCCATATTTTAAGTTTATTTTTTCTTGCTGCTCACCTTTTCAGGGAGCAAAAGAATTCAAAGGTTTGGATTCTAATTCTATTATTTTTATTACTACTCCTATTTTACCTCCACCTGCTTTGGCAAATCAGCCCAAAATATTTCCAGAAACCTGTTGCGAAGATTGGAGGAAGTATTGGTAAAATATTGCAGACCTCATACAAGCAACATAAAGCATATTAACACAATTATCTCAGAAAATAGTGACCAGTACCTAAATGAAGAAAATATTTATCTGCCTGTGGTGCTACACCTTTGGGCTCAGCTGGATCCAAACATCCAGTGGGACAAGATCTGAAAGTGACCAAGAACAGTGCTGGCAAACTGAAAGGTAGTGTAGGATGGAAACTTCCTAGCAAGATGTATGGAACGCTCCAGGAGAGGTGGATATTGTCATTACTTGGCTACTTGCTCCTGCTCTGTTTTGTGGTCATTCAAATAGTAGACACTACCACTGCCACAATAAAATGGGAACCTCCAGCAAGTCAAGGCTGACTTCTTCAGCTTGTACAGCTACATTTCTATAGCTGTCATCCCTAAATTACAAAAAAGGCTATTAATATAACTCCATGAGTTTCTCTCTCCCTTAGGGCATACACTACGAGAGGATGTTGGTGTGTAGCCTCTGCAGGTAGACCATTCTTGCTACTGACCTTCTTGGAGCAATGCACATCTATGCTGTTATTTTGCCATTTAGTTATGTGATGTCAACCGAAATAACATGTGCAAACTAGGAATATTTTTCAATGGTGTATTTATAACATGAGTGCAGAGGGCAAAAATAATTGAAGAATGAAACGTAACCTCACTGAATACTTGAAACATGGCCTCATCATAAATTGCTAAGTAAGAGTTAGAAATAGCTATTTGTCCAAGCTAAGCACTATAAAAACATGAAGCTTGATTAAACATAGCATAAATGTGGAAAAATGCTGAATGAGAGTAAGACACAGGACCCTGGACATGAATACATCAGTCTTTTCCCCAGGGAAGAAAGCCAATATTTAAGCCTAACATTCTACTTGTAATTTAATGGATAATCAAAAAAAAAAAAAAATCTCTGTGCTATTTAAGGCACAGAGTCAAATCTTTATTTAAAAGGAAATATATAACAATTGTAATTCACAAGAGCCTGTTTTTGTATACTTGTTTTACATTATGTCTAAAGCGACCCTCAGGAGTAAAAAAGAATTGAATTAATTTTAGAGCTTGTTGTCTCTTCTTTTCTAAAGGAGCTAATCCTAATTCTTCATGAAGAAACTGATCAAGGATCCCCTGATATGGTCAAAGCCTTCTCATTGATCCTCACTAGATCCTGGAACGTGGATTTGGTCTCAGAATCATACAGAATGACAGAATGGTTAAGGTTGGAAGGGACCTTTAAAGATCATCTAGTCCAACCGCCCTTCTCCAGCAGGGACACCTAGAACATGTGGCACATGGTGGCATCCAGGTGGGTTTTGAAGACCTCCAGAGAAGGAGACTCCACAACCTCCCTGGGCAGCCTCTTCCAGGGCTCTGTCAAACCTCTCAGCAAAGAAGCATTTCCTCACATGGAGATGGAATTGCTGTGTTTCAATTTACACCCATTACCCCTTGTCCTATCACTGGCCACCAGTGAGAAGAGCTTGGCCCTTTCCTCCCTACATTCCCTCTTAATGTCTCCAATTCAAAGAACCCAAGAGCAAACTCCAAGCCTTAGCAGCCATTGCACATGGAGTCCTATCTAGTCAAATTAGTACCTGTATTTATTCCTCAAAGCAAAACCAAATTAACAAGAAATCCCTCACCGAACACTGAGCCAGGTATAAAAGGCTCTCTAGCACCAAAACCTGATCACTGATGGAATGGGTATATTTCACACAGGTGAGTCAAAAACTAGTGCGGCTTTAGTAATGTGCATCCTTTTTGATTTGGAAGGACTGATACATCCCATCGATGAGATGGGCTACACAGGTTGAAATCATTAATCTCTCTTCCATTCTTCCCATATCATATAAGCAAGATGATTAATGGCCCAGACCTTCAACCTTTCAAGTTATCCTTAAGAAAGAAAAATGTTAGCTAGTTGCAAAGGCTAGTTGTAAAGAGTAGACACTGGGCAGCCTTCAAAGACCTTCAGCTATATGATTTTCAGATGCAGCTAGTAAAGATACAATTGGCCATTGTTAACAAGAGCAGAAGCTAACTACCTCTGTCACCCTTCCTTATCTCCCAAGTGAATCCACACATGCAGTAGGTCTGGCCTCATTAAAATTTGCTAAAATAAAAAAAAACAAAATTCACTCAGTTGAAAAAAACAACATACCTGTCGCTCTTTGATGAGTGATTTGAACTGTCTTTGTTCTAATGGACACAAACGGAAGAAGAAAATTTCAAACTCAGTGAGAATAAACAAAGCAGCCTTTGTGAAATCTCTGCATCATCAGTCAGCTACTATAGTCCAGCTCTCTGTCGGATTTATGTCTGCAATCCACCTTGTGTTCAGAAGTGTTATCTCCTTCCCTCTTGGCAGATTTCCAGAGTACAGAGAAGAAAATACCTTAGTAGACAGACAGAAAAGATCTCTCCTCATCTATAGGAAGCCTTTTGCTCATAGATAGGAAAGAGCTAAAAACAGGAGTTTTGTAGAATAAAGCACAAGAGTCAGTGGTGAGGGATGAAGAGGAATAAAGCTTACAGAGAGTTAGTTTCTTAGTGGGATTTTGATGTGGCTTTGTTGTTTATATTTGCTATACATGACTTCTTGCTTTACAAAAGACACTATCTGCTTGTGCAAATGGTTTATTCTGTATACTTAAGAGATTACTAGAACTTTTATTTTTGGACTTTATAGTAATTAATAAAACAACTTTTAGTAAGTTATTGAACTTTATTAGCCACAGGCAGTTAACATTATATGACCAATGTTATCAAATTTGGTACCATAGGTTAAGCCTCAAGTTTTTCTGCGAGAAAATAATGTGTCCTGGATTAAAATGATGAAGTGCTTACAGCTAATGTCATGGTGGCTCTGTGATTTTAGATACATTGAGAAGACATTTTTTATCAGTCTGTTTATGAAGTCTAGAGAGAAATTTTATGCTTTTGATTTTCAAGGTTTGGGTTTTCGATAACAACAACAACAACAGCAAAAACACTTCTTCTGTCTTAGCAGAAATAAGCTTCTAAATGTTTCCAGCTAAATGAATCCAGTATATAGATCCGACAGGATTCAGCTGCACTGTAGATTAAAATCTACAGAAAAATACCAAGCTCATCCATAAAATGAGGAACACACACCTAACCTCAACAGCTGTTCTTGAATAATCAATCTGAATCCCCTTCAACATACTATGATTTAAATCTCTCACTTCTATAGAAGTGTGGAGGGCATCCTACTCTAGAAATATGCTTATGTAACGAAGACAAAAGAAAGAAAAGCTCAAGAAAGTAGAGAATCAAGATCTTTTCATTAATAATGCAGTTCCTCTATTCCATCCTTCCTTGCTTGCTTCATTTCATGTCTGCTCTTCAAACTACTAAACGCAATGGCAGAAAATGAGTCTTTAACCTATCTTCCCAAAACAATAATAAAGGAGAGATTGTATTTGGCTGCTCTTATGTGAACCTTGTGGAAACTTGTCTTGGCTCTAAATAGCCAATACAATGGCCAGAGTTTCTCTTCACTTACTGAGATGGTGTTAAAGATCTAGTGCAACACTGGCCAGAGGAGACTTGAAGACTTTAGGTTTTTAGCAAGTTGCTGTTTCCTTCAAGATCTCTCAGGTCTACCCTGAGACTTACCCTTCATGTCCTTCCCAGTTAGCACTCCAGTCAGACTCTCAGGTATTTGAGCCATGCTCTAGTTTCTCATTTATCAAAATGAAAGAGGAAAAAGAAGAAAAAATACTTAAAAATCTTAAAATATCCAAGTCAGTGACATGAACCTTTGTAAAGCTGGGCAGCTACATAAACCAAAAAGCAAGTTATTTCTAACTGTATTTTGTTTTTCCAAATTAGTGTGAGCTTAGAGAATGTTCCTTCTCCATATGCTTTTGCAAGGACAGCACGGGAGACGACATGAGAGCAGGGAGAGAGCAAGAGTGCACACTACTTGCATTACTTAACTGAGTGACAAAATCACACAGTTAGACCATCCAGCAAAATGTGTTGACCTTGCAAGGGAGACAGCAGCTTTAGGTATTTCTCACTGGGCTGAAGATACCACCAAAAGAGTGGTCGCTGGTGTCATTAGGTTATCCCATCAGTCTCCCTGTCCATCATTCCCTTCTCCTGCCGTCTCTTTCTTTCTTGATCCCAAGGATTCACCTTGACTATTGTTTTTGATTATTTTGTACCATGAGACTGGCTCTTTTATTTTCTTTTTCATTATTTCATTGTATGAATAACCCTCAACTGCTGTGGATATTGCATAGTATATATTGCAGTCCTTTGCAAGAACAGAAAATAACCCTGAAATTTCAGCAAATGTCTGAGATACTCTCACCATTTTTACTGATGGCTTGAAATAACACTAGTAGCCTGAATATTTCTTTATCATTCTATGTGAATCTACTAAAATAAGCAAAGCAACATCCAGTCTGCATGGAAGACAGACTGAATCCTTCAACTAAAAACACTGCATTCATTCAACTTCTTTAAGTTGCTTGGGGTTCCACTACGCTGCTTGAATGCTGCTTTTCAGTTCAGTCTAGCCACAGCACAGAACCTGGTTAAATACTGCTTTCATTCTCCATAGACTGCAGGAAATGTTAAACCTCAGATGGTCCACATATGTCTTTGACTCTGCTTTTATGAGTTTAGTAGTTGTTACTGAGGCATTCCCTAGAGCTGCAGCAACAATTCCACTCTGTTGGATTCAACATCCTTCAACCTTGTGTGTGGCTCTATTTTAAACCTAGAGTGCTGAGCAATGGAGCAAGGACAGCAGGATTAGGCCAAGTTCTAAAGTCCTAAAGTTTCTTTCGTTTTTCACCAAAGACTTCTCTTTTTCTTCTTGTATATTAAAAATTATTTTAAAAAAAAACGTATTTCATGGTTTTGGCCCATGAATTACCAAATCCCAGGAAATACAGAGTTAAACAGCCTTCCATGAACAAGATTTCTGGGTGTACTAATTTCACCAGCTGATCACACAAGACTATTTTGCTGAATTGAAAATCAATACATTTCAGGGAAAATAAACAAGGTTTTCTTTACTGTGTAAGTAAGTAATTATGAAAGTCAGAAAATATTTTACAAAGTGAATGGAAGAGGCACCATTTGACTTATTTAAACTTACTCAGAGAAAAAAAATATATATAATTCTGTGATAATACTGTTAGAAGAAAGTTCATATGAGAGGGAGGAGAATGTAACAAAGCATGTTGTTAACTTGCAAGCTTTTATGTGTAGGTACAATGCAATTCAGTTTTTATTATTATTATTGTATTTATTTAGTGCTTCTAGATGCCTTAGTAACAAATAATAATAGCCTTGGTCATGCGCTACTGAAGGTAATAGTATAGATCCCATTACTGTTAATGGCTAAAAGAAAAAGACTCTTTACTGTTTCCATTCCAAAAGCATAATGAAATGCATAACTATACAATAGAATATACATATATAAAATAACTTTTAGAGAAAATTTGGCATATGATATGTCAAAATCGATGCTTGCTATTTCATAATTTCTGTCTTACTCAAGTTTATTTAATTTCAAAGGAGTTCATATTTTACATATACTTTGGGACTTCTTTGGATGTCTCTAAATCCAAACACACATATATTTTTCTTTGATGATGGAACCAATATAAACATATTTGTCCCAAATAACAGAGCAAAACTTCTATATAGTCTTAGAAGTCAAGTTTCTCTTTCAGTCTGAAAACATGTGATTATAAACATTTATTATATTTGCCCTGAATAAATTATTCAGATCTTATTTACCATATTATTAAAATTTAATTGTTCCATTGCATTTTCTCAAATGTAAACAAACCTATATGAGAACAAAATGCTACTTACATATGGCAACTCCCATTACTCAACAAAAGAGAATAATTTCAGAGAGTAATTTGTGGATTGTCTAATTCTTCCCCAAAGGCCTCAGCTTTCCCAAAAGTATTGCCCACTCGTTTTATATATATCCACAGAGGTCAATTTTCTAAAGAAGACTTTACAAAAGGGAACATTTAAATCCTTTAATATTTTGATTTTTCCTCTTTTATTTTTGTTAAAATAATTGCATATTAGTTAATTTTTCCTTGCTTTAGCACTTCCCAGAAACCTATATAAAAAGTGATGAGACATATATGTGAGACTATATCAAAAAGAAAGAAACTGCAAAACAATGATTGAATCTTATTTGCTTTCTCTGATGCATATTTGACTAGGATCTCTGGACAAGCAAGATGGTGCAATCAAATGGTCATGCAGACCCGTGGTAGGACCCGGTGCCCATTTCTTTCTTTTTGCATCACTTCCAGTAGCATAATTATAATTAGGGAAATTAGAGACTGTGGAAGGAAAGCTGGTTCAGGCTGTACATCTGTGAAGGAAACATCTGCCTGCCCCCATGGAGCCAACCACACTCGCACGAGGGGGAACCTGAGCCAGCGTGAGCCTGGGTTCAGTTTCAGTACATAATTACAGAGCTGTGCTTGAGCTAGTAAGCCCTGTGAAAGTACTAAAAACAACAGCAGGACCACATTGGGACTCATTAGTTTGTCTGAGTGGTTCCTGGGCTAGTTTGGACCGCAGAAGGAACTGTCATGTAGTTGCCCATACTCAGCTCTTGCTGGCATGTCTTTAGGAGTCCTGCTTCCAGTGGCTACCAAAGATGCAGGTCCCTGGTGTCTTGACAGGTCAGTCGGAAGGGTTTTCCTTTGGTATAAAATATTGAGGACAGTACACAAAATAGATAATCAGTAGATAGATCAGAAGGTTTTCTATGTGTGGAGGAAATAAATAGCATACTACTGGGACAATAACTGCAACCCCTACTGCACTGTTTTTCACTTAGTATGTTGTACTCATTTCATATACCTCAAATTACAGAGAAAGAGAAAATCTTCATTCCTATTCAGTAATGGTGTTAGGGAAAAAAAAATTCCAAGATGCTGTCAGCAAAACCCAGTTGTAATCTTGCCATCACAACTTCTCAGAAATCGTCTCTTGCACTATCAGAAAATACATGTGTGGTCTGATCATAGTCAGAATGTTTGTCTGGAATTTCTCTGCTGTTCTCATCTCTGGCTAATGTTCATGACTGTTTTTCCATAGCCCTGGGGGCCTGCTGTCCTACCAAGTCTGCCTTTCTCACAGTGGCAGGCTAAAGGACCCTAACTGTACTCAAGTGAACTGATGCTTTTCTTTATTATTGGTGTGCAATACATTCCTGATCCAGAAAGCAGAGCAGAATTTGTTCAGCTCAAATTTATAGCCTCTACATTTGCTGAAAAAAAATAGTAGAAGACTAACAGAGCTGCAGGCAGCTGTTTGCTGAACATTCAAACCTCAGTGAAGAGGTGCTTGCAAATTTGTGTCATTCCTGTCTCCTGCCTCTATTATTCTCCTGTTTGCAGCAGAATCAAACAATAGGTCTGAAGAAAAAAAAAAATACTTCAGGATTGGATCCTTAGCTGTAAGCTAAGAGACAATAGTGTGGAGCTCTGTGTTATACACACAACACTGTAGAAATTCAGCAGAAATAATCTAAAAGAAGCACTGACAATATCCAAGAGGTGACCCTCAGCAGAGCTGCTGGAGCCATCAGACAAGCCCAGGAAAGAGACTGCTGACTGTTTATGATCTATTTAAGTCTGTGCATATGTAAATTAGAGTAGGAATGTCAATAATCAAGAGAGAAGTTTTTGCTCATGATATCTAAGATTTATCCCTAATTTGCATAGTCACGATTGTTGCTTTTTTTCTGCTTTATAAAAGAGATGATAGAAATAAGATGAAATTGAAAAGTGCCTTTTTAAAACAAAGCATGGAATGGGTTTGGCAGTGGTTTGGACTGTAATTTTTGTTTGGGATACCTAAGATCAGGGGAGGTAGGGACAGGACCTCAGAAAACAGTGATCTACAACCATCAGTGGTGCTAGGATTATACACAAAAAAAGGGATTCAAGGATCTCCTGCTCCCCAGTGTACCCCATGGTGCTACAAATGTGCTTAAGACCCAGATCCACCAGGTGTCAAAATCATTGCACAAAAGATTTGCTCAGACACTGGAAAAAAATAATAAAATAAACTCTCCTTTCTCTAGACAGTGCACAGAGCTGAAAAAAGGTCTGTGCTGTCATTTGAACTTTGAAGTTTCCATATGGGCTAGGGCAATGCAAATTTTCAACGACAACTTTGCAGCTAATAAACCACTAACAAGCTGAAGCTGCCATATCAGTTAGAAGAGATGAAGACCTCCGAGCTTTTAAATAGCTCTAATTATAACATGTGCAGTACATTCGAACCTAGATAAGAAATGCTCATTTCAGCCCCACTGCCAGCCTGAAACAATTTAAAGAGCTACTCTCTGCCTGATGCATTTGCAAATCTAAATACACCGCAGGAATAAGCCCATGGGGTTTGAAATGCATCTAGAGAGAAGTCTGAACTAGACTTCACATCTTCACTCCTGTAATTTGATTTTGGGACAGGGAGTTTGTGTCTGGGAAGTTCCAAATACAGAGGTGTTTTTCCTGACATTTTTATTCCTGAAATAAAGCTAAAAAATGTTTTTTTTTTCACTTTTATCCCCCCAGCTCCTAAATATGTATATATGTAAATATTCATATATATACATGCACACATACATATATATACTTGTTTTGAGGTTTTAATTCTAGTAAAATAGTCTATTTTGTTGTCATTGTTTATTATTTAACATCTTATTCTTAAACAGTAATATTTCTTTTTCAATGTAAGCCTTCTAAACAAAGGTGGAAACAACAAGAAAAAAAAATACTTTTCTTTTTAAATTAAAATTAAACTTGACCAAATCTTCCAATGCTTCTTCTCCAAACTGCTGTTTTCAAAGACCTGTAGCACGTCAAAAGCATTACCCCGCACTAGCCACATGCACCTGCATTACTGGCATCTTTATTGCAAAGCTTGAAATCCATAATCCCATGTGTTTGATAGCCCTGACCTCAGACTGTAATTTATGTAGCTAATAGTATGTGACTGCAAAAGAAAAAAAACACAAGGTGAGGCTGAAGGAAAGGTTTGCCTGTCAGATGCCACCACAGTGAGCAAGGAGTACAGGCAGACAGCTGTTAGCCTGTGTTATGTTCCTCCACAAAATGGGGAAAACGGACCCATTCCCACTTTTTTCCTTCCAAACATGAGGCTATTCCTTGCAGTGCAGCGTGCAGCAGGATTTATTTTGTGGGCTCTAAGCTCAGCAGAGCAGGAACTGTCTCTTTATTTGCACTCTTCCTGCACTTGGCCCATGCAGATTGGATGGAGCCAGGGGCATGGGGCAGTAACTCCTTGTAGGCAGGGAATCTTCGCTGAAAAGTTTAATTGTGGTAGTAGTATCAACATGTGCTCTGGTAAAAGTCTACTTAAATTACAACATTATATTACCGATCTGGGATAATTCTCCTTGCACATTGGCATCTAAAGTGTATTATATGTGGCCTAAGGAAAAAAAAATAGAAGTAAAAGATGCTGTCAAGTATTTCAGCTTTCCTTCTATGAAACATTTTTTATTCTAAACACACATTTTTAAGTGCAATTGAGGCTAAGTGACCAGCAAATCTCATTACTACAAGAGTATGGTACCTGATGTCCTTTGTGCACTCAATTATTGACTTATTGCAGTGGGGGGTAGTTGTGGCTAATGCCCTGCTGAGCAGGTTGGCAGTATGACTCTGAAAATTAACCTAGGAGAAGTTGCTGTCTTCATAAGGATGCCTCTCTGGGGATGTTTGCAAATGCTCTAATGACAGTGATGCTTGGTATGTAATATTGAAGAGAAGCCAACCTTGCCACAGAGTGTAACCCATGAGATTCTCTTAAGAACTTCAGCTCTTGGGAAGAGGATTTGAAGACTATTTCTCAAGAAACAAAATATTTCATTTTATTTTATTCTAAAGATGTGTGGGTAAAACTAGGAGCTAGATGATTAGTGCCTAGACTTTTCACAGATTCTCTGAATAATCTTGAGGAGAGCAACATTCCCTACCCTATCACCTTACTTCTGTAATATCCAGTTAAATTATAAATTGCCCAGGATGATCCCCTCGCTGTTGGTCTGGTAGTGTGACACCCTGCTCTGTTAACATGTGCTTGCCTTTTAAGTAGCTCTGTACTGCAAGAATGGTTGGCTGAGAATATTAGTCTTGCACTGTGTGGGAGATAATTTAAATAGATCCTCCTGAATATGAAATATATTATCAAACAACAGCATGGCAATGCAGGCAGCAATTATTTCCATAATGAGAATGGTGATTGTGTGGACAGAGTCGAGCAAAAAAGAAAGAAAAAGAAGAGACAGAGAATAATGGTAGGCTTCTGTACAACAAAGAGGAGCCAAATATTGCCGTTAACAGAATTAGTATTGCCAATGCCATCCTCCCATGCTGTTCCCTCTCTGGCCATCCAAGGTGACAGTTCATTACCTTGAATAGACTCAATTGGCAGCATGTCCCTTTGGCATCTATTGGCCCCATTTTGGGTTGTTGGGTTCTGGGACCTTCACGTGCAGCTCTGTCTCACACCTTGAACAAGAACCCTGGAGACAGCATCTCTTAGAAATTGCCAGAAACTGGATGGGGTGTATGGACATGTGAATGCTAAGAGAGCAGAGAATAAATTAAAAAGCATTTTTTATTGCCCTTACTCTGTATTCTCTGGCCCTAATTTGCTTCCTCTGTTGGGGAAGCTTGTTGCTTCCTCATTTTGTTTTTCTTTTTTTCTCCCCTTTTATTGAAAGACACCACATTTCTTGACCAGGTAGTTTTTCCCCTGCTCTTTGCAGCTACTTTAGATCCATCTTCAGATGCTACGCATGCTAGCTATAACCCCGGGAGCTGTGTTCTCAGCAGATGTAGATCTGGAGGGTTCCTGGGGCTATAACAACTCACTGCAGCGACACACCTGACCCAACACCACATCCTTCCTCCCTCCCTAGACCCTGGTGCAGGATGCAGCTTGCTATAACACTAAAACGCTGGTAAGATTAAAGGCCTATTCTAGTAACCTTTTACAATCTGATTTACTAATTGGGCCATGGGACTCACAAAGCAGTGTGATTCTACCTCAACTACTAATTACCCAGCACTCAAATCCCAAATTAAAGACCTTATGCAGATGATTGGAGTCTTAGGGGGCTGTGACTCTCTCCTGTCATTTTCAGGAGTCAGATTCTTTCACATACTGCATGCACAAAACTGGGGAGAAGATGACAGGAGCAATTTTGCTTCCTTGCTATTAACATTCATGACATCCACACTATCTGGAGAAAAAAAATACTACAATAGCGATGTTTTGGCAGTCTGTGAACAATTGCACTTATAAAGGGCTATTAATAGATTAAGATCGTGTCTACTGTACTCCCAACAGCTACCTAAGGATCTTGAAGTGTACTCGTAATAATAGCAATGTGTAGTTCTTATAGAGTTTTACATCTTCAAAGTACTGTAGAAACATTAACTAATTGATGATCAGCACCACAATGATCTGTCAACATTAATCAGAAATACCTTTTGAAAGAAAAGAAAGAAAGAAAAAAAAACCAAAAAAACCCTGTATTTAATTTGTTCAGGTAGCAGACCTGTTCTGTAGAGGGTCTTAGACTCTGGAGTCTGACTGCTTTCTTACTGAAAAATTACACATTTTAAGAAACAGGTGTCATGGATGTTCTATTTTCACATTCTGACCTCATGGGAAGAAACAGTAGAATTGAAGCATTGTATTGATAGAGGTTTTTCTATTCCATATGTAGGAACAGAAAGCAGTGCTAAAAATTTAGACAGTATGTTTTGTGGTAGTCTGTTGGAAGATGAACACCCTTATACTGTCCTTTTAAAAGACTATATCTTACAAAGAGAACAAAAATCTTAACTGCTTATGTCTCTATACCCACAAAATTGCTTCCTTTTCATTAGGAAAACTACCCTCAAAGAGGAAAAGCACTTTTCCTATTCCTTGATGGATCATGATGTCCTCTTACAGAGATTCCAGAGGGAAAGAATTCTCAAAGCTTGCTTTGTGCAATTTCTAATATTTAAGGGGCTATGGAGGTTCATGACAAACTTGGATTTGGCTGTGACCTCTGCCTTCCATTCCAAAGCCAGTGTCAAAGACTGTTGCACGAACCCATGCCCTCTGTTAGCAAGAATCACAGATCTTCTATAACCTTGGAAACATAGTACAGAGTCTAAAGCATGGTCTATTAGTGCTTAACCTACTTTTAATACATATACGTTCACGCAAACACATACGTAGATAACTATTTACCCGCTGCATCCAAAACGGCATTGAAAGAGCAGCATTAATGAGTAGAAGGTCAAGTTCTCCTGAGAATGAGAATTGTGTGTGTCCCCTTATGTAAATATATAATCCAGGTCTTTAATCATGTGACAACATAGTATTTTTTGGAATGACCTGAACTCACTCGAAGCCCAGAATTAAGGCACAATATGCAGCTTTCTCTTCCCTGTGCAGTGTGTGGCCTTTTGGATTTTCTTTTCTTTTTTTCTTTACTACACTATAGCCAAACTTTGGTGTTCATTTCCATATGGGATTTTCTGTCAGTCTAAGTGCTTCACAAGTATTAATGAACTCCAGCTGTACTACAGTGCAGGGTGGAAGACAGAGGGGTGTGCAGGAATTGAAGTTTCTTGTGTATTTAACTATTGTATGCCTGGTTTTCATAATCTTATTATAACAGCAATTTTAGGTAGTGCTTTTGCATGTAATTTCCTAGTTTTTGAAGAAAGATGTCAAAAAAATGCCTTCTTTGGCATAACACTAAAATCTACATGATTCCTCATTAGAATTTGAAACTTTAGTTACACTTTTGGAGACTGATGTCAGTAAAATAAGCGGTGACGGGAATAGCAGAGCAGTTCACAGAATCACAGAATCTTCAAGGTTGGAAGGGACCTCCTAGTCCATTAGACTAGATCATCTAGTACAACCCTATTCACTCGAGCAGGGACACCTAGAGCATGTGGCACAGGGCGGCATCCAGGCGGGTTTTGAAGACCTCCAGAGAAGGAGACTCCACAACCTCC
>JAUBOD010000130.1:1082145-1094923 GCA_032353885.1 Nothura maculosa
GGAAGGTTGGACTAGATGATCTCTAGAGGTCCCTTCCAACCTTGTAGATTCTGTGATTCTGTGATTCTGTGAAAAGAGATTCCAGGCTGCCAGGTTGTGGTAGTGAATATATTATTTTGCCCCAGAAGACCCCAAATAATGCTAGGAATAATGCTCTTTTCATCTGGGACCTGTCACAAAACTGTTGAGGGTCCCATACTAAGTTCTCATCTACAAGCTTTTCTCTCTTCTTTCTGAGAGATTGTAAAGAAAAAAAAAAAAAGATCCTATTCCCCCTTTAATGGTAGAGAGTTTTTCTATTAATTGCTAGAGTTTTTCTATTAATTGCTAGTAATAGATTAAAATTAAAACTTTAATTTTTGGTTCAGTGTAGATTTAGAAGAAAAGTTTGGGAATATATATTTAGGAGAATTTTCTTTGCCTTTCACAGACACAAAAGTAGTTCAAAGTTTCCAGCTCCAGATTGCTTTAATGATTAGGAAATGTTATATAGTTTTACTACTGTATTACTGGTTTATTGTCCATTTGCTCTTGTGTCTCTAACTTTTTTCCTTCTGCTCCAATGTTCCCTATCATGCAGCCCCATGTAGTTATAAAGACAAGTGTTCTCCTTTGCTAGACTTTCAAGGCAGACTTCTTGTACACTCATTTTAAGTCCATATCACCAGGTAAGATCTCTTAATGACTTCTGCTGCAGCACAAATGTTTTCTGCTCTATGCTACACATATCTTTCCTTAACTATCATATTGTTCATCCTATCTTCTTTCACTTCCAGCTCCTGAGAAACTTTCCTCACTCTCCTGCAGAAGAATGCAGTTATGGCAACATGTGCATTTTTCACCTCTACACTGGTCTGCTCTTTTTCATTGCATATATGGCTGAACAAAAGAAAATAATGGACAGTCTCAGCTAGTTACTGACCTCCCCATATATCAAGATGAGCCACAAACATATCTTTTGCTTGCTTGACTGTTGGTGAACTCCACTCTTTAGAGGAATTTATAAATAAGATTCCATCTACCTTGGAGAGTCTCCTCTAGGTACTTCTGCAACTGCTGGACTGCATTTTAACTAAATATAAATCATACAGCGGATAGAAAAACAATAATTTTATTGCAGAGGAATAAGTTCACCAGAAAATATTAGCACAAGATTGAACCACTTGTAGATCACATCAAGAGATTTTCCCCATTGATCAGTTTTTCCACAATAAACAAAATGAAAACTGTTACAGCTGCCCTCATATAAAAATCATCTTATTGTGAATTTTGCCTATTTATTATCTTCTAAACACACAGATATTTTAATAATGAACACTGAAACAAAGACCATGGAAATATAATATAGACTGCACTAACTTCAGCATGTGACAGCATTTTGTCTTTTCAGGTCAGTACATTTGATTTCACAAGCAGAAAGAAAATGAATATTATTGTAGTCCATGACATTTGCAGGGATTTTCAAAATGAATATTTATTAAAATCAAATAAAGCTTCTCTGGAGTCCAGTTGGTGTTTACTAAGCTCTTCCTTTAAATAAATTGCTTGAACCTTTCCTTGTATTTGCAAGATGAAAAAGAATGAAGACACTTAGCCAAGCAGGAAGCAAAAAGAAAAGCAATTCAGAAATTCTTATTTAATAACAACAAAAGGTTTTCTTTCACTTTTTATTAAAGAAGTTATTTCTGTAAACTGAACACATTTTCTTTTCTTTTGTAGTGATTTTCAGGATTTTTTTTTTTTGAAGAAATGTCAATCTCTTTTTGATGATACCTAGTGAAAGATGAGGCATCAATAACTAGTTGATCTAACTAAATAAATATAAGTTGAAAGCGCCTGCAACCCACACTCTAGGGGAAAGTGTGTGCACTCAGCCTCATGTAGTTTGAGTGATTAGAAATTGGGAGGATTAATTACAAGACAATGCCTAGAAACACGTAGGTGTTCATTAGCAGTTTATAAGCACCTAGTGTGATGGTTTATTTGCATTATTGATGAATTGATCCTGACTGAGTAGCTCAATTATTGCAGAATAATGTCACATCTTTAATAAATTGTTAGGCCTCTTTGATACAATTTGATTTAAACCACATGTATTGAGCAGTTTTCCTGCAATATGCAGGAATGGGAGGACAGATCTGAGGGCATGGGAGTAAGCTCCACTCTAATGGTAAGAATTAAACTACAAGAGATTTTGTAAAAATATAAGGATTACTATTATTATTATTATTGTCATTATTTATATTTATTGTGCTAATTTTGAAAATTATGCCATCTAGCAGAATACTTCTAGAATTTTGCAGAGGAACCGAAGAGAACGTCTTGTGAGTGACTTTCTCAGATCTTTTCCAGTCCAATGGAATTACAAAGGCTGACTATTTCCTGCTTGGTAAATCACTCTGGTTTCCTTCCAGGAGAAATTCAGTGCAGATTCGGGATCAATATTCCATTTTATGATTTTAAGTTTATCTCCAGTATCTTTAAGTGTATGTACTGCACAAATGATAATTAGTAGAGATCAACAAGAAGATGGACACCAATAAATTTAAATAAGAGCAAAAGCTTCTGAGCAAAAGCAAAGAAAATGAAGGTGGCAAGCTGTGAGATACCTGCAAAATGGACTACCTGGCAATTATCAGAATGAAAAGGACAGTTGGAGCTGATGGTGCTGTCAGAAGAGAGCTGTGGGAAAGGAATAAGCAAAAGTGTAAAAATATAATATATAGATAGATAGAGTAAAAGAAATGGAGAATTCAAAAGTAAGCCAGAACACCCACTGAGTTTGTTTTGAACTACTCCAATGCATTCTTATTTTTATTTAATTTCTTTCTTTTGGCCTGAAAACTGTAACCACTGATTCTTTCCTGCTGGTCTCTATGCCTCTTTTAACTACTTGAAAAAAAAATATCAAAGAATTACAGCACAGCACCATCTATGGTTGCTAAAACTCCTCAGAACCACAGCATTAGAGGCACCGGGCTGTGCTCAGCAAAAAAATGGGCCATTACTTAAAAATATATCAAAGAAGAGCTGAAGCAGCAGTAATGGAGGGGGTCTCATGTGTATTACTTGGGTTACAAAATTATTCTCTGATGTTATTGGGGCCACATTCCAGGAAAGTTAGATAGAAATTTGCAAAAAGTATAACCAGGTGCAGTTTATTTAAAGAAAAGGAGGAGGAGGAAAATATTTCACTGACACAGGATAAAAAAAATAAAGTGAGTGCAATATTAGTGTGAGCAGCCTGGTAGCGATAGCAGAACATCAGGAGTCAAGACTTAATTTCACTGCACAAATGATTGTTTTTAGCAAGCCTTTTAGCCTCTACTTATAGGCAGACCTCCTCAATATTTTGTGGAGGCGTCAGTGAGAACTTTAATTTCTCTAGAAGAAAGGTTTTTATATATACAGTTATGTAAATCTAAACAGTCTAAACAGTTAGTTATAAATAACAAAGTATATTTTTATCTAAATGCAAGAATATGCACAATTGTAGTAGTATGTGAATATGTGTAGCTAACTCCTTCACGAGAAGCATGTTTTTTTTTTTTTTTTTTTTTTTTTCCTTGTAATTTTCAATCATGCCTTTAAGTAGACAACAAAGTATACAGAACAGGGCACTTATACCTGTTGTATTAGTTATTCTCCTTAAAAAAAAAATCTTAATTTACACACAGATATTTTTCTGAATTACATAACTTCAATGTGAATGAAAGGAGTTTTAAGCAGTTCCTCAATACCCTACAGAGGTAACAACAAACCTCTGCAATGGGGGCTGCATCAGACAGCTACATGAGATGTCAATCTGTAGGTTCTGGCAAACATCGTTACCATGGAACCACAGATACTTCCTAGATGTGAAAAATGCTTATTTTGATGTGTCTTTGTCAGTAAGACTGGGATTCACCTCATCCAGGTTTCTCCCTCTTAACTTGAGTGCTGTTCAGGTAATGTCTATGGTCAATGAGATATGAGAACTCCATGCTCCTTTAGCGCATGCAGTTATGCTGTTTATCCTGGATAATTTTATTTTTTTTTTCAGTATCTTTTTTTTAGTATTTGTTTATTTGTTTTTTTTTGTAGGAGAAAATCTTCCTTTCTTAAGATGTGACATTATCTGAGAACTTTTGAAAATTTTATCAGCAGAGAACTAACAAACACTCCAAAATATTAATCATGATCAGATATCTTGGAGTGGAGAGACAAACTAATGCCCTTTTACATTTTTTAGCCAAATAAATGTTAATAATATGCTTGGCTTCACATCTAGACTTGATTTTTGTCACCCAATTGGTTTAAATTCATCTCATCAGAGATAGCTAAGATTTGCTGTAAAAATGTTGTTTCTGTACTAGGAACGCATGACCTCTGAGTAAGTCTATTGTAGATTAGCTACCTAATGATTATTTTTGATCAGATTAAAAATGCAGAAAAATCTGGGGAAGGTGACACTCCTCTTCATCAAATGAAGAGACATAGCTCTCATTTCAGTTAACGATGCCAAGTTATGGCATACAAAAGATCATTTCAGTGACAGAGAGGAGAGAGAGAGAGAATATCTCTATTGTTAATTATAACAATTAATTTCTGATGGATAGAACATTTAATGGAACAAAATAATTATCAGAGGATTGCCTAACTTTTAGTTTTTTGATTATTCACAATTTTGAGGGAGTAGCTTTCATACTCTGCAAAGGTTGCATGGTCCTGCACCCATGGCCTCTGAGATGTGATGGCAATAAGGTGTGTAGGAAAAGGCTTTCAAGATATATTTCGCAATGTGAAAAGAGCAGTTTGAGAGGGCTGTTCTTTAGATGATCTTCTCTTATTCAATAAGAATAGTTGTGTCATTTAAGTGGAGACAAAATCTGGGAAGTGTACTCTGCAAAATGAGTAGACATATTGCATTTCTTTATCTGACTTTGAAGCTTTTAGGAGAATATAGCATGACATTATTATTATTTTTTTTTAAAAAAAAAAGGGAATCCAAGCAGACAGAGTTTACATCAGGGAACAAAGTAAAATCCTTCCTGAACAAGTGATTATCAAATTACAGACCTGTCACTACAGTTTCCTGCTAAGGGTCAGCACCTTCTCTTGCTCCTGACAGATGAAGAAAATGTGACAGGCTTGATCAATATTTCAGTTAACTAAACAGCTGGCTAATAACAGAACTTGTGGCAGGCAAGCACTTGTTTGAGGACAATGAAATAAATGCCTTTTCAAGGGTGTTTATTTTATATTTTTGCTTTGTTTCTCTTTTTCTTATTTGTTAAACAACTTGCACAAGTCTGAATTTCTCCTCTCCAAGCTTGATACTTGAATGTTCAAAAAGACATTTGCAAAGAATCTTAGATACTGGAAAAAAAGTCAGAAGACTGCTTAAATTAAAAGAAAAGCATTTTCAGATGTCTATTTGTCAGTTATAAAAGGAGAGTCATGTTAGAATGAAACATTAGCACATTAAATGCATTTCTATGTTTCCCTAATGCAGCGATCCCTCTCCTGTTTTCTTATCTGACTCCAATAAAGGAAAGCAGGTTACAGGGCCAAACAAACAAATCTGTCTAGAAGAAGAGAACATAGTATCTGCTGCTTACGTATTTTTCTAATATCAGTGATCTGTAAATTCTGCTTGATGAAGCTTTCCTGAAACTTGAGCAATTTTACAATATTTTTAAATCTTCATTTTTTTAAAAAAAAAGTACTTTTAATATGCTTTATTTCAGAAACCCAAGCCAGTGGCTAAATTTCAAATGGGGGGGACTCTCCTATGAGAGTTCAAGGCAAGCTTGCTAGGTAGCTTCAAAGCTAGGTCTTGACCTGCAAGCAGGATCCCTCAAAATGGAAATGCATGCATCAATGGTTCACCTTAATCAAGTGAATGTTCAGAAGGAAAACAATATAGACTTCAGTGATATTCCAGTCTTTCCCTTCTCAAATGCTTTTCTTTGACTGCTGCTAAGGGCAGAGCAGAGCAGAGCAGTCATGATTTGCTCTTTGGAGGGTCACCAAGTTAGAGGACAGGCTCTTGCCTGTTTTCTAGCACAAAAAGAACTCCAAAAAGGATTATATCACAGATTCCATCATCTGTATAGTCATAACATTCAAAATACCATTAAATCTTTGCTTTCACTTCTCTGTGGGTTCCTATACCCTACAGCTTACTGCATTTCGGAGTCTGTAGGGGTTCATTTTGTACTCTGAGCTCTGCATAATGCTGTAAAGCCATTATGCACAAGAATGTTGCAAGCGTTGTTTCTTATTTTTGTGTGACACTTATTTATATACCTTATTATGTATTGAAATCCCTAGTGATCGTTTTTCACGGTGACCTAACTTGCCTATGTGTTCCCTACAGGCCCCAAGCACAGTGGCCCTGCATAATCACAGCATTTTAAAGACTCCTCAGCCCTCAACAGAGGATCTGTTTTGATGCTGTGTTCAGCAGCTAAAGCTTCTCCACTTAGGCTATCATCCTCCTGTGCAAAGTATCAGCAGCATCTGATAACAGCTCAGCCTTTTGCATGACAAAAGTCGCATTTCCACAAAGAACAATAAACCCCCAAAATAGACAGCTCTTGGCCAAGGCGGTGCTGATCTAGCTGGACGCATTGGGGCAGTGCCAAAAGCGGCTGCTGTTCCTGCTTCTTCAGATCCAACCTAGCAGAGATGAGCTATGCCGAGGTGACAGACTTTACTTGGTCAGAAGCCTCTGAATTGGATTGTGCTGATGTGGCCACGCCTGGGGTAAGCAAATAGAAGACTATTCCCGTCTTAAAGTGCTTATGTCCAAGGGTACTACAATGAAAGAACTAACTTAATGGTTGTATCATTATAAGCACTTTCTCCCCAAGATGTCAGCTGCATATTTCTCCTTCTTACCGTACAGTATAACTCTAAGCAATTCATCACAAACTGATTTGAGGGAGAAGGATGATAGCTGGAAGGGAAAGCCAGAGCTTGCATTTCAATGACTTCACTTTTTATTTGTGTTCCCACCTCCCATGGACTTTATTTAATGCCTCAAGAAACCTTTTATCAAGCCCAGAAGAATGCCAGTCCCAGCAGCTTATGGTAGGGCTTACACTGCTTGATTCAAACTACCATGCTGATTCAAATTTCTTTCTATCACACATGAAAGAAACTTCCAAAATTTGCCAGGTTCGAATTGCTGCACTATTGCTGGGTGTTGTTTATTACCCTTAAACGCTCAAAGCCTCCAGCCTCAATTAGCTGTTCCATTTTGTAACAGCCTTTAGCATCCATGCGTTCATGCATGAATCCATTCCTCCCTCTTTGTAGATCCTGATGGCTATTTGTGCCTTTATCAAGGCTCTCTCTGAAGCTTGTAATCCTTCAAAAGCCCACATGGACAGGGTTTTCAATGAAGTGAGTCCCTTAGCCAATGTTAATGCTTTCTGGACATCACTAGATCTCTTTCATGTGAGCTGTAATCTTTAATTCTCCTCAAATAGCCAGTTTAACTCAATTGGCATTTATCTTCCTTAACTTTGGCTATCTAAAAAACAGATAGCAAGTTTGACCTCGTTGTTTAAACTGCCTGTGAATGCAAAGAAGGAATGGAGACATCAACAAAAAGCGATCCATTCCTTCCAAAGAAGTCCATGAGTTGTATGATGGATTTCCTGTTGAAGAGCTACATTCCTGCACCGGCTTTGAGATAATTCCATTTGATGACTAACTTATATGGATACAGCTAGATGATGTGGTGATAGAATGTCTTTCTAAATCTGTTTCTGACATTTTTTTAAGATGGAAATGTGGGATGTTAGTAATAACAGAAGTAAATATTATTTACATACTTCATATTTTTCAAAGCACTAGAAATCATCTCACAGGTTTTCTTTTTCTCTTTCTTTTTTTCTTTTCCTTTTTTTTTTTTTTAATGTTAAGACTGACTGGAAACTAATCAGAAGAAATAGACTGAATGCAATGGCTTCATCTCCAGATCCTTTGTACTTGTGTGCAGACTTTCATAAATTATCTCCAAGACAAAGGAGTCTTCATTCACAGTATGTTAAGATCTTGAGTCAGACAGAGCTCTGAGATGAATCTGTCTGCACATTTTCCTTAAAATAAGCATTCCAAAAGCATCAGAGGGACATTGGTGCTCTGAATCTCCTTTTCATCTGAAAAATAAGTAGAATCATGAAGAAATAGAGAAATCCAGACCTCCCAGGTGCTAAAGAAGAAAACAGAAAGAGATGGAACACAAATATCTACTCCATTAATTTGCAACACACATTCACACATTTCATATTCACTAACTCCAAAGAAGTTGGAGTTCCACCAATGTGGAACACTGGAAGAATTTATGAAGAATGTTAAAGTTTGCTCCAGCAATTTGATTAAAATCAGCTCTTTTTTTAAGCAAAGTCCAGAAAAAGAAAGGAAATTTTAATATAAGAAAAAGGCATCCTGAGATGACCAAAGGTAACAAGATTTTTTTTTCCTTTAAGTAAATGGCCTAACTTTCTTTGGAAGGATTTTCACAATGAGAATCTTAAGTTCACAGCCGCTTTGAGATTCTCAGCTGCCAGTAGTGTGAAAGATTCCACTATGTTTTGTTGGTCTTGCTAGCCTGTAATTCCTGTTTTCCATTGAAAAGGGACCTATTTAGCTATGTGATGAATTGGGACAACGTGAACTGCTTGGCATTTGATCTAAGACCTAGCACGTGATGAATGCCCTGGTATCAAATAGCATATGATAGATGTGAAACAGCTTTGACAGGGAGAAAAAGACATTCCATTTTGCAAGAGAAAAGGAAGTGTCTACTTTCCTTTTTTTTTTTTTCTGCTTTAATATCCCATCTTCAGAATCTCATCTTTCTCTTTGTATGTTTTGATGCTGCATTCAGGCCCTAGCAAGCGGTGAGATGGTAGAATCTCATAGATGAGAGAAATTTGGTCTTAAAATGACCACTGCAAAGAGGTAGGGGTGGGTGTTATGTTTGCTTAATGCCAAGAGAGCAGAGTGAGTTTTATGAACTGCTAAAAATCAAAAAAATCTCTTGGAGGAGAAAGAACCATCAAAAAATCTTAATAGAAAATTAGAAGTGAGGTTTTCAGATGGCACATGGTAACAATAATAATAATAATAATAAAAACAGCTAATACATAGCAGCTCAAGCACTACTGACTACATGGAAAGACCATACACATTTGTTTGGTTTATTTTCAAAGCTTCACCTTCTAATTTTCTTCAAAGATTTTCTATATCTTATAATACCCACCTATCTACTCTCAGAAATAATACAATGGAATGAATGTTATGAATATTACTACAGTTGTTCCTCTTTAAGATGAATAAGTGTTGCAACATTTTTGGTCTTTTAAAGATAAGGCTTTGCTGTATTTACTTGAAGTTCAATGTAATCACCTAACTTCAGCACCTGCTGTCTGGAGCCCCTGGTGTTTGGTGAGACACAGACAAAAAGCTTGTCAAAGCTTTTCTGTGCTTCTGCTTTCACCCACCATATAAAATGGAGCAGCTGCAATTTCTTATCTTCCTAGTCGGGTGCTGTGAGTAATAACTAACAAATGCCTGCAAGGTTTTGAGAACTTTAATCCTATTTACTGGAGAGGTCAAACTCTGGTGTTTCCAAGAGGAAACAAAGATTTTATAATGTGAAAAACAAAGTTTTGTTCCAGTGCATATATTAGTCCTGAAGAAAGGTGTATATCCTTCCAAGCTTCTGCGAAAGAACAGCAATGCAGAGAGGAGAGATTAACACTATCTTTCCTTGCATAAAGACCGAATTTTTGTCCCAAACTATCCTTTACACAAACCTATGCTTTCCTGTCTCTGTACATCTGCATTCTTACCTGTTTTGCCCCAAGATGGCTCAGTCAGAGTAAGCTAAAATTTGAAAGGGCTTCTGCTCTCAATGAAGACTTTGATATTCATTGGAGACCCTGCTCTGTCAAATCATTTCTGAGAGCTAGTGAACTGAACACAGAGCTGTGTAGAGAAAGGGTCATGCAGACAGGTGCAGGTGTTTTTATTTAAATGATAGTTATGTCTGCAGACATCTTGGATGTTTTATAGTCCCCTGGGGTCTAATATCAGCAATACCACTACTTATGTACAGCCTTTATTCATGTACATGATATTTCACTCTTACCACTAGCCAGTTTTATCATTTAGAGTAGCCCAAAGAGGATCAGAAGGTCTTGAGAGAGAGTATTGTCTTCTAGTCCCTATCCTAATGGTAAAACAACAAAATGGAGAATTGTTTTGGCAGGACATATGAATAATGGTAGCATTGAGTACCTGAGGTCAACACAGCTGGACATTTAGTAGCGATGGTGGCTGCCAGCTCACAGGCTTTGAATGAAAAATGTGCCCTGCTTCTATACCCATTGTTCAACCTTTTTTCAATGGCCTACAAGAACAAACCCAAGAAAACCTTTCCAGGCTAAAGAGAATTAAGTACTCAAAGCACTGAAGCTAAACAAGCAGCATAAAGCAACAATTAGATTATTCAAAATTCATACTTAAAAATGTTTAATTTGAGCTGCCCCAAAACACATTGTTAAGCTTGTAAACTGTATTATCTCCTAAGTAGTTAGAGCAGGTATTGGATACTGTCATCTCATCTGCTTTGTCACATTATGCTGTGTACAGACCATCGGAAATGAAGGGTGAAAACCCAGTCTAAAAGCAGTGTATTCTTTTACAGTGTTGTCATCTTATATTGTGTCATTTTCTATGGTATTAAGAGTTGTCACATCATATTATGCTGTAGGTCAAGTAAATGCTAATATAATGGGACACACAAAATATAGATAGCAGGAGCCCAATCAGAATCGATTTGCATATCCTCATCAATTTCATTAACTGGTTGATAACATGATCACAGTAATTTTCAGAAAAATATTTTGTCTAAGCACACGTAGTCCAAGGAGTTCATGAGCAAATGGAAGTTTGGGCCCCTTATCAGAAAAGATGCCAGGTCTATATCTGTATAAAGAAATTTACAATATACAAACATTCACATGTAAAAATACTCAGTCCCATGCTGCAATTACTTTTGCAAATACTATTGGTACTCAAATAGCTTTCCATGTTCAATAATTTTAAGGGTTTCTATCTTTTTAAATTGTTTTCCTGCAGAAAATATCTCATTAATAGAATTGTATCAAACTAGATTAAAAAAAAGGACTTAATATTGTAGAAAAGTATGGTTATACTGAGATTTTCAAAATGATTTAACATATTTGAAATTCCATGGACAGACTAGATAATACATTGGTATTTTTTAAGCTTTAGGGGACTATGTTTAATAAATATGAAGTCATTAAGTCTCTTTAAGTCTCTCTTAAGTTATGAGTCTCATAACTCAGAATATTTTCTGAAATACACAACTGTTCTCAAATGTGCCTATTTTATTTTCTGTCTTAAATACTGAAGATGATCTCAGATCCAGAGAGTTTAAACACATTCCTAACTCTGTGTTGACAATCAAGCTAAGAGGATTCATGGAGCATTTCAGTTTCTGCTAACTTTCAAATAGAATAGGAAGCATGTGCTATTTTTTTATTTGAATAAAACTTTTAATAGCTTTAGTTTGTGTCTAATAGTCATCAGTAGAAATAATACCAGGAAAAAAAATGAGGAGCCTAATTTTTGTCTAATGTTTTAAAAATGCTTTCTACTGCAGTGATCTGCCTAAATCCTCTTAGTAGCAGCTCCTCTTGGGAAGAAAATTGCTAAAGGGGCCTGTAGATCTGCTCACACCTCTAATTTCCAAAGTGGCAGGTATTCAGTGAATCTAAGATGTGCTGCCCTTAGCACATACTGTGAAATGCTTGAATTGTGCATTTTCATAGACTTACCCTGCAGTGTCTGTGCAGTGATATGAGTTTTCCAGTGCCAGCTGGACCACTCTGCTATAATGTCACTACTTTCTGAAAAGATTTCTGAAACAAATAATGGCCAGCAGCAAACAATAACTGCCCATCAGATCTTCTGACAAAATTGATGGAAAGTCAGAGAAGACATCAAGAATAAGAAAGGGGCTGTAGATTATTCATACAAATGGAAAACTCGTCAGATACGAGTTTATTTATATAGGGTTTGCAGCTATTGCTCACATGCTCAGTAGAGTTAAGCAATTAGATTCAGGTTTATTTAAGCACTAGAATTACTAGAAGTCTGCAGATTTTCATCCTACCATAGTAAAAGTGCTTGATACTTAGCCAAATCACAGTTTCAAATTCTAATTCTGTGTTTGGTAGTACAGCAAAACATATGATCTTAGGTGTATAGAGCAACTGGCATTGTAGATCCATATTCTTGATGCAGTTCTCTAACTTTACTGTTAAATAAACAATAATAGTAATAGGCTCTTGCATTAGCAATTATCAAAACAATGTGTTTATTTAATTGCTAATGTAATTTAGATGTGTGTCTCTTGTAAGTTTGCTTCAGACATACAAGATCTTTGTGTGACAAGTTCCACAGTTAATCATTCCCACATTCCTTTTTTTCATATCAGTCCTGCTAATAATTTAAGTGAAGTGATTCCTTGTTCTAGAAAAAAAAAAGAAAAAGCCTTGAAAATCAACTTTGCTTAATACTTTTTTTTAGCTACTGCACAACTTGATTTTACAACTTAAATTTGAACTACTGTAGAAATTTAAGCATCTCGTGAACTTAATTTATTCTGGCCACCACAGCAGTAATCTGGAGAGTGTTAATAATGTTATACCTTCGGTGGAGATCTTTTCATTACCTGCCAGACCTAGCC
>JAUBOD010000130.1:1110537-1122410 GCA_032353885.1 Nothura maculosa
GATTTAATCCTGGAAAATTAAAAAAAAAGATCATCATAAATAGATGAGTCTCAATGACTACAATTAAAAAATATTAAATTATTAGGGATATGGATTATGTGATGAAAATTCATACTTAATAGCAGGCAAGCTATGGAAAACAGAGGTAGAAAAAATACATCTAATTTAGATCTGGTTAGCTCTGGTTCTGCTTCCTAGATTAGTCTAGGATCAAGTGAGATTCATAGAAAATAACTATTTTGTTATCTTTTATTTCTTTGCTGTTTCTTCCATAATTTTACAATTCTTTCTTCTCCCTAATGAATTTAAGACCACTGTAAGGTTGACCACTTAAAGGTAGACCAAAAATAGGGATTATGTTTTGCAACTATTTTGACTGTAGAATCCTCAGTGAAGAAATGTGTGAAAAACGAGTTCAGAATAAACAGAAAAGTTCCACATTTGAGGTATAAAATTGTTAACTTAGATCAAGGACTGATTTTTTTTTCTTCTATTGCTGGTAGTACTGATATGCAAAAGAAAGTGAAATAAAATATATAACAGTTCAGAATTTCTCTTCTTAAATTGATACGTCAAATGTTAAATATTGTTTTTATAGCTGTGTGAAACATAATGGATGTATTTTTATTGGCTTCACTTGGTATTTGTATTCACAGCAGTTCGCTATGGGGATCAGATGGAAATATTTTTGTTCACAAAACCAAATTATTTTGTATTCAGGTGCAATGTTTTATACAGATTGAACTCCAGAGAATTACCTCAAAATCTCTCTGAATGATGACTTCAAGAGTGAGTGCACCAAGCTTTCGGCCAATTCCTTTGATTTTTGTGTCTTGATAACTTACAGCTTTGAGATAAAGATGCTATTTTAAATCAAGTGCTTCCACCATTTTTTTCACATTGATGCTTTTGAAAGTTTTAGAGCACCTCTACAGCCACAGTGTCCTATGATGGTCATCCCTTCCTCTATACGAGGATGAATAGGTTTAACTACAAATCTTTACTTTTCTGTAGTTGTTTCTGAACCAAAATTATCTATTAATCTATATGCCTAAAATATCGTTCCTGTCTGTCATTCACTCTCCAAAATGCCATCAGCTAATCTAATTAAATATATTATTACTATTATTATTAGAAGCTTGGTTGAATATTTATACACAACAATGCTATTAATAGAGCTTTTGAATTAAGTATAGGTGAGTCTAAAACATGAAAATATAGCTCACAGATCAACTGAAGGTCATGATGATATCAAAAGCAAATTTTTAATTATTGTCACTATTATTAAGTGCCTTACTCTCATTGCTACTGCAGATACAACAGCATTTATGACTTTCTCTGCCCAGCTTCAGAGATTCTTCTCATTAAACTGAGATGAAGCTATAGAAATTGAATTCCCACTGTTTTATCTTGGCTGTTTAAATGCTAGATATTTTGTCTCAGACATATAAGAATATTTTAATAATCTATTTTCCATGTATTTGTCCTGTACTAAAACAGGTAACCAAGGGATGTTCGATGAATCCTGTAGAGGTGCACAAACTAAACATCTGCTTTTGACAGCTACTGTT
Source organism: Nothura maculosa (assembly GCA_032353885.1). NCBI lineage: Eukaryota > Metazoa > Chordata > Aves > Tinamiformes > Tinamidae > Nothura > Nothura maculosa. Next base: position 1,112,109 of record JAUBOD010000130.1, read on the forward strand.
AGACACAATAAATTCCCATACCTTGTTAGTGCCTATCACATATATTGGCACTGATACATGTATATGCAAGGAGTCTTGACCTTGACACAAAAAGTACATGGTTTAAAAATAAACTCTGGAAGAGGTTTGCAGAAGTAAAAAGATGAATCTCTCCACACTCTCTGATTTTTAATGTGTATATCAGATGCCACACTGAGAGACACAGAAAAAGAAAGGCAATGTTAATCAGGATAAAAAATATGAAAGCAAGTGACCCTTTGTGTATGTGCTTTTGTATGTATGAATAATTCTGTGTTTCTACTTTCTAGCTAGGTTAATCAGATAAACTAATCATACGGTAGCAAGTCCAAACAGACTTCTAAAATTAAGCTAGTGATGCCCTGATAAAGATGCATATTTTTGCTCACTTCACCAGGCCCAGGATCATACCTGCAAAGGAAACCCCTACCTTCTCCTGGGGCTTGAATAAAGCTCCTGTTCACTGACGAGAGAGCAACACTGCCAGCTGATGATGTAAGGGAGGGTTTCCCTGGGATATACGTGCTCTAAATACATAGCTCTGCTCTACATACTTTCATTTCTTTATGAATTAGCAATAGAATTTGCTAGGAGGAAGGAGAGGTTTTGCTATGCTCTAACATCAGGTATTTTTTTACACTTCTGTTATTTCTTTGTCTTTTTGGAAGTAGGGAGTCCCTACAGGATATGATCATGAACAGTCATCTGAATAACTAAAAAAAGAAAGAAGAAGACATTTCCACAGAATTCCCACAGAACCTTCCATAATGGAGTATTATTATTTTCTTTGGGTTTCCCTCTATCAGAAATGTGCTTGACACTCTCTGCTCTTTATATTTTGCTTAGTTAGTGGTAATTCATTACAAATATGCATGATGACAGAAGAAAATAGTGTGAGTGCAAGATGTCTCTCAGAGTCACTCCTGCCTCTTGCTGCACTTGTTTGCGTTTATGTAAGCAAAAAAATAGCATGCATTATCTTTTTATGAGCCTTGCGATTTATTCTGTTTTGTTGTCAGACCTTTGGGAATGCATTCTATAAACTTTATTGAGACAAGATATCTAGAGGCGCTTGCATATTTGTGAGCTCAGCACAATATTACTTTTTAATGCACTTTTGACTTTGCATGGAGAAATTGGAGTAAAAAAATGTAAAACAGCAATATTTCAGGTGGCTTCATTTTTATTACTTGCCTTTTGTTTACTTAGGTTAAAAACAAATAAAGACTCAATCATTTGAATGTAATAAACATTGAGATCTAGTAGTTTAACTTCTGACTATTTCTGTGACTAAAAACTTGAATTACAAACTGGCTTCCATTCAAAAAGTGATTAAAGACACTGCAACTCAAGCACATATTTAAGTACAAAATTAAAGTTGTATGTGTTTTCTTGAACTAGACTCTATAACAAGGTCATTTTTAATAAAAATAATATAAATAATAATAAAAAATAACTTTGGGAGTATTTCTATATTCAACCTGAAATTTTCTGAAAATACCAACTACCAATTTTTGACACATTTGCTAACACATAAATCCAACCTAGAGTGTAAGCCATATTGAAACCTAGCTCCTTAATGCTCCTGGGAACATGAATGATTTTACTTCTTCCAAAGCTGAATATAAGATACATCAGCTGGAAGCAATGGGAGATGTGCATGTTTAGACCATCTAAATACCATATCCAATAACTAGAGATTTGTACTAGTGGTTTAAATATCCTAGCGCCATTCAGTCATGAGGCCAAGAGGCATGGAGTAGGTCATGTTCAGACTATCAAACTCTTATAGCTGTGAAGCAAAGTCATTGCATAATGTCCAGTATGTACTATGTCCAACATCAAGCTTTTGAATTATTTGGAAGATGACTGGTCAGCGTTGACTGAAACCATCTCAGAAAACACACTAACAAAATTGGACGATTGGTGATAAATCTCTGAGCAGTAGATCTCTTACTGACGAGTCACTGCAAGATGGAGGTGATCACTCATAATATTCATTCATATAAATGTTGACTTAGAAGAGAAGACAAGAGAAAAGAGGAGAGGAGAGAGATCTCCAGAAAATCATGATTATTATTTGGCTAATTTGAACACGTGTGAGCTCTCTTGGGACCCAAGAACCCTTTGCAAGAACACAGATTGGGTACCAGCTGGCTAAGTAGCAGCTTTGTAGAAAGGACTTTTGGATTCGGGAATACTACAAATGAGTCAGCAGTGCAACCTTGCAGGAACAAGGCCACCCATATTCTGAACTGTGTTAGAAAGGGTGTAGGTAGGATGCAATTCCTCCGCTCTGCTCAGTATTTGTGAGCACATCTGTAACACAGGGCCTAGCTGGGCACAGATGTTACGTCCTGGAAACAGTCCAGTGGTGGCCTGCCAAAATGATATGGCATTGGAGCAAGTGATGTAGAAGGAGGCATAAAAAGATTGGCTTTGCTCAGCACTAAGATAAGAAAGTGAAGAGGAATCTTTTTATGGTCTTCAGCTACATATCAAGAGAATATATATAGCAAACATATATATATAGGTATGAATATATATATACATATTTCAGAAGTGTGCAAAAAAAGAGGAAAATGCACCAAAAGAAATTCTGATTAGATACAAAGAAAAATCTTTTTCACCAGGGGCACACTCAAACACTGCAACAGAGGCCCAAACTGGACCCCAGGGGGTATTCAAACTGGACAAGGCCTTTAGTAACCCTACCTGGATGATCCTGATATAATGAGAAGGTTAGACTAGATGACCTCAAAAAATTCCTTTTGACTTGATTTTTTTCCATAATTTTTGGCTGTATGCCATTTAGTTTCTGTGGCATCACATTTCCCTCTGTGTTTTTGACAATTTCAGGGAATTTCATGTATTAATTATAGTAAGTTTGCTATAATCTATCATACTTTCTCAAATGACAGTATGTGAAAAGTCTTTCTCAAGGTAGGTCTTAAATTATCTATACTCATTTTATTTCAAAGATTTTGTTTACATTAAAAAATGTTCAGTTTTTCACTGTAAAAAGAAAAGGCCTCAATTATCAGGTCAAAGCTTAATTAAATGCATGTTTTATTGGTTGTTGTTGCTTTTTTTTTTTTTTTTATTCTTCTTATTTCAGTCTGTGTTGACATCTCAGAAAGCTCCAAGGATGCCAAGGGTTTAAAAGAGGGAAGATTTTGCCCTTGAGCACTTCTCAGTTTCTTTCATATCATTGTTCAATGGCAGTGGAGTCAAAGCTCCACTAGCTTCTGTCTTATTCTTTCCCTTAACCTTATTTTACTGTTATGATTTGTATCTTTTTTTAAAACCACTGTCCCTCAATGCAGAGGTTCTCTGAACAATTTCTAATGAAATACATTTTATTTCTTTTCTTTCTTTTTCCTTTTCTTTTTCTTCCTTCTTTCTGAAGAGCCTGATGATTTTCCAGCCTTCCTCCTAGCAAAGGGATGTATTTGGTAGCCTCCTCTCTCCTTAACTTGCCACCAAAAAGGTGATCCTAACACATGGATGTTCCTGTAGTTGTGGCATTGGACCCCGTTGTGACACATGATCTATGCCTCTGTAGTAAATTCACTCTTTCTTCATAAACAGTGCTGAGAAATATATATATTTTTTAAGGCATGAAATATATCAGATGAACAGTTGCACCATGAGGACCCTAATTTAGCAGTGCACTGAAAAGCACATATCATCAGTATTCAACAAAACATGCAAGAATGTGCTGATGGATGTGTTAAGTCCAATGTTGAATTAGAGACTTAATTACAAAAGACAAGCAATAGAGCTGAAAAACTCATATTTGGAGAACTATATCCCCATGGATCTCAAATGTTAAAGACAGGCATATACTGATAACATAGAGGGGAAAAAAAAGATACACACATTCTGGGGGAACTGCAATATATGTTGTAACTTTGCAAATGATCCCAATCCTTAAAAAAGTCCTTGCTATGAATATTAAAATCCTTTGATTTTGCTGAGGTTGCAAATTACATGAAGGAAGTAGTAACTTTGTAGAGCTTTTTGTCAGAAGAAGTGGAGATAGAGAGTATCAGGAGGTTCAAAAAGGATTACACAAATTAGGCAGATAAATTAAATGAGACAAATTAGATATTAAATGGGGGAAAATCAATTCTATGTTATTCAGTGGCTGACAAAACAAATGGAATAATCTTATTCAGGAGGAATTTTGATGAACTTCAGGGTTGCCTAGAAAAATCTTCATGGAGCTCATCAAGGAGAAGAACAACGTTCTCTGCATGGAAGAATAACCTCGTACAACCTGGGACTGAAAAGAACTTGGGGATATAGTGGACACAAAATTGCATATGAATCAAGGTCATTCTCATTGCAAATAAGGCACACTGCATATTTTTATTTAGAAGGATGGAGACTCCACAATCTCTGGATTGTCTCTGTTTAATCTCAAAGTGCTCTGTTAATCTCATAATAGAGTTTTTCCTCACGTTCAAACTGTGTTTCAGTTTGTACCCATTACCTATTGTTATATGACTCACGACTGCTGAAAATAGTCTGGCCTCATCCTGTTGAAAATCTCTCCACATATTTTTATACACTGATAAAATCTCCTCTAGTCTTCTTGTCTCTGGGTTGAATAGTATCAAATCTCTCAGCCTTTTATGTGAGAGATGATCCGTCCCTTTATCATTTTAGAAGCCCTATCTTAGACTTGTTCCAGTAACAATATGTCTCTCTCCTACTAGACACCAGACATAATATTCCAGATGTGGCCTCACTAGGGCTCAGTAGAGGAGGAGGACCACCTTTTTCAATTGGATGTCAGTGCTCTTCCAAACACAGCACAGGGTACCATTGGCCTGTGTGTGCCACTTTCATGACAGAAGTCTTATTGTCTCAATTTATTTTATACCAATGTAGAATCAGAGTATACCAAGGGAAAGATGATTTTTTTTCATATTTGCATATCACATATTTCTTCCTCATTCTGTTTTATCTGTAATATTATGGGGAAAAAAAAATAGGGAACTTGAAATTAGAATAGTTCAAGGTACATCAGGGTTACTGCTTTCCTTCTACATGTGATGAGAACTGAATATGCCTGGAAGAAGCTATTGCTGTCTTAAAAATTATTTTACTAAGATCCACTTAGTTCTTATAATGTGCCAAAAAAACTGAATTCCATGGTATTTGCCTAGAGCAACATTTTGCTCAGGTCTAATGACAACACATAGGAAAAGAGCTCACAGCATGGGCCTCTTCCTTGCCTAGTGATGTCTTCCTTGCAGGATACTGATGGATTGACTGTGATAGAAATTAGTTTGATAATCAGTGTCATGAACAAAGAAGAAGAAAGGGCATTTGCACAGGCCTTTGGAGGATATGGAGAACTAATGTAGATATTAATTCAAGCATGGGAAGCATAATTATCTCTTTTACCTCCTCCTTGCACAGTGTCTAGAATAAGTGAGCAAGACAATGTTATGGGCATCAATATATGCATAAATATGTGTTTGTTTATAAGACAAACCAAGATAACTGAAAAGTGTATTCAGATTTACAGAGTCTTCTTTAAATCTCACACTTGTGTCCTTAAGTCATCCCAGATGCAACACACCAGAAAAACTCCATTAGAGTGTAGAGCCTTTCAATCTGATTCTAGAACTGGTGATAGATATCTTGGAAAACTGAAGTTTAATGGAAAATTATGGAGTTTTGTTTGTATCTTTTTGTGTTAAAGTCCATTATAAATTTTCTGTCCATTATTCTCTTTCCCTCTCTCCTTGAAATACCTTAATTGTCCTTTCATGCTAATTTGACAGTACATGCAAGAACACCATATCAATACAAAATGAAAGCTTTATGAAGCTTTATCTACTATTTACACGATAAAAATAATTCCTTTTAATAAGTAAATCGCCTTTACAATGGAGTTTCAATACTCTTATTAGGCAACACTAGCCAGTGCTGCAAGTGTGAAGGTATAATATTATCACCATGATTGCCTAGAGAGTATAAATGCATTAATAACTAACAGAATTATTGATCTTATATCACATAAATGAAATAATTTCAATTTTGGAATTTTGCTCTAATTGTTGTAATTAAGATCTCTTTCCCTCCTTCCTTGACTTTCATAGAGATTAAATGCGTGACAAGAAGGATGTGTATGTAATTGCTTCCAAAAACTGGACTGCTACCAACAGGCTTAGAGCAAGCCAGCAACTGATATTTTTGACTATTCATTAAGATATGACTGATATGTCACTGTTTGCTGCTCTCCTCAATTGGAATGATGAAAATGTAAGTGGAACCCATAAAATGGTTCCCCAAAAAGTGTTCCCCAAAAAGTATGACTTTTTGTAGGTTTGGTTTAAACTTCACTTATTTCAAAGTTACTTGCGATACCATTCTAAGAAGATTGAAAGACATTGTTAGTAATAATAATAAAATACTTGAAAATACATAAACAATTATAAGAATTTAATAGACTAATTTGTAACTCTGGATATACCTTTTATCTGTCATGTTAGTTTGGATCAGAATGCATTTCTCTGACTTTCTTGAGGTTCAGTGCTATAAAAACGTATGCAGACCGCTAGGGGCATTTTCTTTACATGAGAAAACTTTTTTTTCTTTCTTGACTACTAAACAAAAAATCTTAATTCAGTAGTAAGGATACGTTTTTATTTTCTGAGTTCTCCCTCATCAATTAAGGGCCGATCCTTCACAGGGAAGGTGCACATCATGGGTCATCTTCTGAACTAATTGCTGTTTTATTAATCAGCTTCACAATTTGACAGCATTTTTAGAATCTCCTCTTTTGTTATACCTCAGGCTGTGTTTGGGCAGGAACTACCCAGCATGGCCAGTGAAAATGACTTTTTTAAGGAGCACATATTTTAATGCGAGGGTTGCTATTTTATACAGTACATTTCAAAGAGATGATAAATTCCTCACTTTGCTTCTGCAAATAATCAATGATCACAGAAATCTTGAGCAATAGAGCAATCTCATAACCAGAAAGATTCATGTGAACTTTCGCCCATTTTTGGAAGACAGTCCTTCCTGCCACCTTCAAAAGGATGAGAGTAACCCAAAAAGGTTTTTGCAATCCCAACTTTGACAGAACTATTACACCACCTCAGCTAGAACATAAACTCTATTTTGCAACAGATTGCAGTGCTCCAAAGATTTCTCAGTCCAAAAGAGAGTTATATATAGATGCAGAAGAATATCAGTGAAGAAATCAGGAAACCTAGGGAACAACATGGACATAGAAGACTGCCCAGTTGCACAGAAGGAGATCATTTTTCATGTCTTAAGAAGTCAGAAGCAGATGCACATGAGGTAGGGGATGTCTGAGAAAGAAGCTAGTGATAAAAAAAGGTGTTAAAGGAAGATATGGGTCATTCTCCATTTCTTTTTCCCTATTTTATGTTCCTGTTCAGGTGAGCCAGAAAATACAACCTGACAGATTCTCTGCATGGAACTGGTGCAGCACAGCCTAAAGCATGATTTACCAGATCTAAAAGACAAAGAATGGGAAGATGATTTATTAAGTCATATGGACTGTCCCATACTACTACAGGATTAGCTCCAACAATGTTTCCACATGCTGAATGGATTCATACAGTTCACTGAAGCAGTATCCTGGCAGCAGAAAGTGGACTCAGCATTAAAAAATCCTTTGCACAATACAATTCAGATTTATTTGGCAGGAACTGGACCCATGAGAACTAATTCACTAACCTCTACAGCACACATTTCCTTTAGCACAAGTGACAGAAATGAGATACTTACTGCAACTCCTGCTTTATGTTGGAAAACTGTAGAATTTTTAGCAACGCTAAAATGGACAATTTTCATCTTAAATGCATGTCCCAGACCAGTACATACTATACAATATTCATTTTTTAAAAAGTAGTAACGTAATGTTCAGTTCAAAACAATAAAGGGGGAAGAAATGGAACTAAAAGTAAACATACTTTGTGGGTTTGTGCTGCTGACACTGCAAGAGTTTTGTGGTACAAGTCTGTAAGTTATTGGGTTTTCCTTCCTTTGCTACAAATAGTATAAAAAAGGCAGAAACCATACACCTGAATCTTGATCCTTTAAAAGGAGGATTTGAGGGAATGCAATACATGAGTGAAAATAACAGTGCTTAGGAAATATTTAAATTGGAAGCAGTTTTCTCCTATAACAAAATTAATAGCTAAAATCAAATTAGCAATAAATAAAATCTAAGCAAAAATCTTTCTCAGCTTGTAGAGCTACTTTAAAGAATGCAAAAATTTCAGAGTCTGCTTAACTGATATTAGAATTGTTTTCGAGAACAAGAATTAAGATTATTGGATAAATGAGTTGGTAAGAAACATCAGGTAAAAAATGAGAAGCACATTAAAACATAAAAAGATCCTTCCTGTTTCACCCTTGTATTTCCAGTACTCAATAAAAGACATAATTTTTACTCCTAATGTACAACCAAAGAGATTTCAATAAATTCCGGGTGAACATGGTTTCAGGTGTGTGGTATGAATAATTCTGAAGGTATAGAACAGGTTTATATTTCTAATTCTGAATATCATTAATATGCAACTTTGAAAAATCAAAATAATGATAGGACTTATTCAATAAGTAATAATTTCTGAAGTACTGTGCTATTATATAAAATATTTTAAGAGATGGATATAGGGGAAAAATGAATTTGGAATCTTCTTCGTTCCTCATCTTTCTGTACTCTCAAATTTTAATCTTGCTGGGTTTTCTAGGGATACTTCAGTTGGTAATCATTCTTGTCCATCAAGCAAGAGTTGGATTATTATTGTCTCCATATCCACCTTTTACACGTTTATGTAAAGTTCAAAAAATACTTTTCTCATTCTCTATGTCATAAACTACTCTTTCTTCAACCACTCAGGACTCTACCCTTGGTGTGAAATGAAGAACATGACTAAATCATACAGCTAAGTGTGCCTTCAGGAAATATTTTTAAAATTTACCTTACAAAAGACACATTTAACACAGAAATAAAGCCAGTCATCATAGAAACCAAGAAGTCCGTGTATGTTCAAGTTACTCTAAATAATGTATTTATCATAATACTTTTCCTCTCAAAGATTATAATATTATTAATTATTATGTGTTCTGCACTGCCTTTGAGGACTGATGAAGACATTTGTGAGACAACCCATGGCTTAGACCAGAAATACAGAGAAAGAAAACATGTGCTGACATCAAAAATTCTGAGTTTAATCCAGTTCAGTTTCTTAGCTCTAGCCATTTAGACTTGAAAGAGTGAATAGATAAAGTGAAAGGGAAGTGGAAGTAGATGTGAATTCTTGTAATTATTGCCAGCAGGAATGAGTGAGTACAAAAACTAAGAACTGTCTGCCTCAAAGATATTATTGCATCATCTGGTATGACATAAAATTAGGTTCAGAAAACAATGCTTGGGAAGATCTAGATCCTAACATTCTAGGACAAGAAAGGCTGCTAAATCTAAAGCCTGAGTTATACTGCAGCTTTTAGTGTTTTCCCAATTCTTCATCAACCATCTGCCTTCTCTCTGTTTTTACTTCTTCCAAGTACTTTCTCTTTACCATTTCTCTTTCAGCTTGTTGTCCATCAAACCAAACACTCTGTCTCCAATTATTCAGCCTTTCATCTCTCAGTAGGTTGGAAAGGATTCATACCAAGTATAAGGAGACAGAGCTTGATTTTCTCAATAGAGTATGAAGGAAGCAAATTCCTGGAGGAATTCTGCATCCAGCTGTTGGTCCAGCTGGTTTCTTGGATTGGATCTGGATTGTCAAATATACAGAGAGTATGTGGCATCCCTTTCTTACTAATATTGCCTACAGTAATGCAGCAGTTACCTCATTTCTGCTTGAAAAGTCTAGAAAACTTTAGGAAGCACTTAAATATACATGGAGATCTTTGGAAAAAAAGAACTATTGAAACATTTTAAAGGATATATTAGATAGAAAGCAAAGTTATAGAAGAAATATCATAGAGTGCAGAGGGAGAAATTATTACAAAAATGTATGGATTTCTAATGTTCTGTAATGCAGGATGTCATGGCCATCTCAGCCAATTCAAGGGATGTTGTCAATGGTTTTGAATACTAAGTAAGAAGAAAATTAAAAAAAAATACTTTCAGATGCTCATTCATAGTGTAGCATGGAATAATATTTATATTCTTTGTGCTGACATCAATTTGACATATGGAGATTTGATATCTCTCTATATTTTTGTTATTCTCTGCCAAAGTTATTTGAATAAGTATGAGTAGAAGAAATACAG
>JAUBOD010000130.1:1122510-1137564 GCA_032353885.1 Nothura maculosa
GGAGATTTGATATCTCTCTATATTTTTGTTATTCTCTGCCAAAGTTATTTGAATAAGTATGAGTAGAAGAAATACAGTAACTTATTTCCTTTTAAACTAATTCATTCTAGGTGAGATTTTGCAATCAATGCATCTTTTCAGAGTCTTTTTTTTGGATTATTTACCCAGCTGTAGGACTCGGTAAAACTGCAGCAAATTTACAGTTTTAAACAAAGGATATTTTAGTTCTTTTGCCTACTGAAAGGAAACACAATAAAGGGCAAAACTTAGGAAATTATTATCATAATAATTATTATTTTAGCCATGGACATATATTAAGAATAAATAGACACATTTTTAAAAGGTGGTTATATTAGCGTTTTTTGTTTGCCCATTAAATATTCTTATTCTGTCAATTTTAAGGAAATGAAAATGGTGTGGAATAGGTGTTGGATGTTAAAGTCATTTTTAAAAAAATATTGATTGTGACAATGTAGTGTGAAAATAGTCTAGCATTCAATGGTCTTTTCTTGATATTAACCAAATTTTCTTACCAAAATACCATTTAAATTTAATAATTTTGGTCTGCAATCAGAATCAGCTGTCATGACAGTCTATATGTCGATATATATCTTTTTTTCTTTTTTTAATTTTACTGTATAATTAGTGTACTTAGAATCATGGAAAGTTTCACAGAAAATAAAGATTATTACATGACTTTAAAGATAAAATAAAACTGTGGGAGAGAATGAAGGTGTATTGTTCAATATCTCATAGTTTCCTTTTCATAGAAAAGTTTTTCATACTTGGAAGCAGAATGTGATTTAGCAAGAGTTACAGTCTTCATTTGCTAAATCAGTACTCCTGTACTCTCTATCTGCATAACATGCATTTAAGGGTCGGAAAAAAGAAAAATGAGAGCAAATAAAGAAACAGAAGTTATATGTTGCTCACAGCATTTTACCCAAAACTCTTCCTTGCAAAAATTCAAACTCTTCCTTGCAAAAAACCACCACTTGTTATAAATAATCATCGAAGTTAAGTTTAAAGGGAAGGAAAGTGATAAATAATGCAAGATAAATTAATTTTACTGATTTACATCCTTATACACAGTCAATTAAACGTATATGTGACTGTAAATTTTCCTTCTTTCCCGAAATTTCTTATCCCATAACAATAAGCAGAAATTCTGCCTTTGTTTCCCCTAACTAAACAAAAATATGCAGAAGATGAAAAAAAATGTCATGGGCTCGCATTGTTTTTTTTTCCTGCAGGAGGAGAGAGATGGTCCTTTTTCTGCCCAGTGACTCCGAGAAAATCTCTGACATTACTTGGATGGAGGACATGAATGAGTTGTCTCCTTCTTTTATAAATGGAACAAATATAAATGGAGATAATTTAGGGTGAAAGAGCAAGTGTGGGCTTCTGCCTTTGAATGTAGTGATCTGATGAATCACATACTTTTCCTTTATAGTTTTCCTCCATTTCAGAGTCTCTGTTCTCAAAAATCTATTTGCATGAGTTGCATTTGCAACTCATATTATGGAGTTATAGCATCTTGGTTTGTGCAAAGTCCTGCGGCACACATGTTTGAGCTTGCAGGGTGCAGAAATGACCAGTCCCCCTTGAGCCATATTCACAGCATGGCTTTGATTTTCATATTAAAGATCCATTTATACAATTAATTAAAGTTATAATTCTAACACAGGAAATTGAGGATGTTATTAAAAGTTGGTTGGGAAAATTCCATGTAGATGATTTTCTCTCATTCAGTGTTATTTGGAAAAAAAAATCACAGAATCATAGAATCCTTAAGGTTGGAAGGGACCTCCAAGGTCATACAGTCCAACTCCCTTGCACACACAGAGTCACCTAGAGCATATGGCACAGGGCTGCATCCAAGTGGGTTTGGAAGTTCTCCAGAGAAGGAGACTCCACAACCTCGCTGGGTAGCCTGTTCCAGAGCTCTGTCACCCTCACTGCCAAGAAATTTTTCCTTAAGTTCCTGTCGAAACTTAAGTTTCGGTGCTTCAGTTTGTGGCCATTCCATCTAGTTCTATCAGTGGCCATCACTGAAAAGAGGCCGGCCCCCTCCTCCTCACTGCCTCCCTTAAGGTATTTATGCACACTGATCAGATCCCCCCTCAGCCTTCTCTTCTTCAGGCTGAACAGGTCCAGCTCTCTCAGCCTTTCCTCATAGGGCAGATGTTCCAGGCCCCTCATCATCCTTGCAGCCCTGTGCTGGATTCTACCCACCAGCTCCACATCCCTCATGTCCTGGGGAGCCCAGAACTGGACACAATACTCTAGACGTGGCCTCACCAGAACTTAGAGGGCAATGATCACCTTTCTTGACCTTCTGGACTTTTTTTTTTTTAATGTGAAACGTATATGAGAAGTCTTGCATTGAATGCAATCAACTTGGACATAAAATAATTTAAGAATCTTATAACATGATTTTTTTTTGAACAAAATATTTTTGAATCTTTTTTTTGAGATTTGCTTTGAGTTCTCATATAACAAATGCAGAAGTATTAAAATTATAAAATATCTAAAAGAAATAATTCAACAAAGGATTTTTTTTTACTCTGATTTCCACTGTGAGTATTTTGACATTTTAAAATTTTGCTAGTTAGCAGAATTACATTCCTTGGCCATGTCTCCCCAGGTTATTGTCTACATCTCTCACCAAGTTAGTCAAGCTAAATTCTCCATTTTAACTTGACTCTTAAAACAGATGAAAAGGCAGTATATCCTGATCACATTCAGCCTGATGGAACATTAGCCTATATGGGTATTTATTTAGTCTATACTCCTACTGACCTTTTTTCATAGCTTCTGCAATTTTCTGCTCTCTTTCTCCTTGGCTTCCCTTATCTTTCTGTTCCTTCTATTCTGCCTTGTCTTTTTAACACTATTATTCCTTTTGTGTTTCATTTAGTGAATGTATTTCTCAAATAAATGTGAAATTAATGTAGTGGTTTGCTAACCATTTTTTTTCCAAGATGTCTTGCAGTATACCATCTTTTCTTGCAACCAAGCAACATACTTGTTGTTTTTTTATTATTGTAAGCAATTTAGGGCTTGATTGTAAATCATTCTGTCTTCCCAGATCCTAGCACAGTAGAGGTATATGCCTGACTGCTCCAGAAGTTCCTCTGTATTAAATGTTGTAATAAATAATTATGGCTCTACATAGCTCTATATTGTTTTATCTCTGTCTAGAGAAGGTTTATTAGTGGTAATTTTATGTGGACCTTTAAAAAACTTTATATATGTGTATATATATATATATACACACACATAATACGAATCCTTATTTTTAGAATCCTAACATCCACTCCAAGAATCAAGATAACAAGATAACTCTATTCATTTGGTAAAGGAAGTATTTTGGAAAATATAAAATCAAATGAATCAATGGTAGGCAGTAGTACAGCTGTTAGAATCTACAGTCTCATACATTCACAGCTGAAGTTTTAATGTCATCCCTTTGAACAACAATATTTCTTTTTTCGTTCTCCTTTGATCATGGTCTACTGTAAGTGTTCATGGATACATATGATCTGTACATAGCACTATTTTAATCATTATCAATTTTCTCATTACATCAAGACCTGGAAATCTCCAAATTAACGTTAAAACTGCTAAATCTCTGAATGAAGGTTTCAACTGCACTTGAGTAACCACTATGATAAAAATATCATTTTTATTTACATAAGCTACTGAGCATAGTTAGATAACTTAGCTAATTATGAAGACTGTGATGGACTCAGGATAAAATATTGATAGCCATTTGTTAAGGAATAGAGTCTGGGGAATAAGCATGATGTCCATCATTTGGTGAGGAATTCAGAAGCAGAAAGTGTTCAGAAGTAGAAAAGAGAAAGAAAACTGAAAGCAAATCTTGTAAGAAGATGGATTTTTAATAAAGCTCTCAAGGTGGCATGATGTGAATGGAGAATGGTAAACGTAGTAATTGTATTACCTGCTGGAAAGTGGCTCCACGGAGAGGGACCTAGGAGTCCTGGTTGACACCAAGTTAACCATGAGGCAGCAGTGTGCCTTCATGGACAAGAAGGCCAATGGGATCCTGTCCTGCATCAGAAGGAGTGTTGCCAGCAGGTCAAGAGAGGAGATCCTGCCCCTCCACTCAGCTCTGGTGAAGCCGCACCTAGAGTAATGTGTGCTGTTCTGGGCTCCCCGGTATAAGAGGGATGTGGAGCTTCTAGAGAGGGTTGCTTCTACAGCAACTAAGATGATTAAGGGAATGGAACATCTCTCATATGAGGAGAAACTGAGTGAACTGCAGAAGAGAAGGCTGAGAGGGGATATGATTAACATGTATAAGTTCATGAAGGGAGAATGCAGGGAAGAAGGGGCCAAGCTCTTCTCATTGGTGGCCAGCGATAGGACAAGGGGAAGTGGGCATAAACTGAAACACAGGAAGTTCCATCTCCAGGAGAGGAAGAACTTCTTTACTGTGAGGATGACAGAGCAGTGGAACAGGCTGCCCAGGGAGGTTGTGGAGTCTCCTTCTCTGGAGGTCTTCAAAACTCACCTGGATGCCACCCTGTGCCACATGCTCAGGTTGGACTAGATGATCTCTAGAGTTTTTTTTCAGCCTTGAATATTCTGTGATTCTGTGGTTCTGTGTATTAAAATAGACCCACAGGTCTGACTGAACACAGAATGAACACATTAAATGACAAAATACAAAATGGGCCTCCAAATGGGAGGTTGTTCTGGTCTAACTTGACTTGTCCTTTTGCAAGAAAACTGGCTTTCTTAACAAAAGTAATGCTGCAGATCTAATCTAGGCTTCATCGATGCAATAGGTAAAACAAATTTTGAAATAATGGAAACACTGGAAAAGATGATAGTTATTAAAAATATTGAAAGGTAAGTAAGAAACTTGATAAGTGAAATAGAATAACAGCAGAAAAGAGCCTCTTAGAACTGCTCTGGAAAAGACTTGTGGAAGCTTTGAAAATGATGTTGGCTCAGAAAGGTCAGTGTGTATTTGTGGAATTTGCGGATGATACAAAGTTGGACAGCATTGTTTGTACAGAAGAAAATCTGGATAGCAGGAGGGAATGATTTATGAACAGATCAAGAGGAAAATAGTAAAAATGAGATAAAATAAAACTCAGTAAATTAAGTATTCAGAGATAAATATCAAGAATACCTGAAATGAGCTAGAAGCCTTTTTTCTCAGAAATGTCACCTTAGTCCATTAAAAAATTTCTAAAGCTGTCAATATAAGACTATCAGGAAAAATACAAATGTGAAATTAAAAAGTGCACTAAACGGCACATTTTCAGTACAAAAATAAAAAAAAAATGAGCTAAAGGACAATTTATTATTACACTACGGCAGACTAAAATCATTGTATCATTTAGCTAGGCAAAGTAAAGTCTGAGTATGGAGTCTGATTTATGTATGATTTATGATGTGAAAGCATCATGACTGAAATAATTATCTAAGCTGAAATGTGCTGCTGGCTAAAGAATGAAAGGCATAAACCTCCTATAAAATTTGGTGAGTTTGTTTGTTTTTGAAATGTAATCCACTCCTGTTTCCATACCTGATTGATAATACTGACTGCCTAACAGAAAGGGCACTGCTAAGAGGAATTTTGAGATTAACACTGCAGTATATAATATAACATCTGTTATTTCTGCCTCTGAACTATGTATTCATCACATTTTGAGACACTTTCTACTGCCCACTTAAAGAGATGTCCAATCTAATTTATTAAAATGTATGTATGTTACTACTCTAATACTAAAATTAAAAAAACCCAAATATTTAAATATGCTCAAAATTTTGCATTTGAAAATGGAACCATCTAAAGATTCTAGCCCCAATGTGAACTTTGTTTAAGTAGCACTGAAAATGCTATTTTATGTTGTAAGAGGAGGGTCTCTTGGGATGTACTCTAATATTCAAAATTAGTATATTTTGTAAAACATCATCAAATATTATTCTTATAAGGCTATTATCATTACAATTATTAAAGAAAAGGAGGAATTGAGGGATCCAGAATGTAGTTCAAGTTAATCTCTATCTTCTCTTGATTCCTCCAAAACCTAGGGGAGGACATTCATTTTTATTATTTATTTGCTTAATTATTTTCTAAACTTAACGAGAGACTAGGAAAAATTCCTGCAAAGGATAATCTTTCACTTTTAGAACTACCAGATTTTTTTCAGTTAGGATTTAATGAAACATTAGACTTCTTTTGAAATGGGAGATAAATAGACATGGATAATATAATTATCTGTGCTGATTCCCAGATTGTTCAAAAGCAGATAGAGCTCTCACAGGAGACAACATTTACATTCAGTGATGACTGATAAATATTTTTATATTTTGGTTGAATAACATAATAATTTCTGTATTTTATTCAGATGCCTGAAAGAAGACAATAATTGGCATGATATTATTGCCTTGTTCTTTACATTCTTATTTTATGAATAAATGTCTCTTATAATGTGATTGAATAAAGAATCATTAATAGAGGTTGTGAGAGCTAATCAGACTGTCAGCTTGCATTTTTTGGTGTCCAGAAAATGAAAAGCAAGGCACTTACTAGAACAAGTGAGACATGCTTTTTACTGTGATAAAGATGCATTCCAATACAAATCTATTGAATGTCATCTTTCCTTGGAGTCAGAATGACATCTCTATTTTCCACACTTTTAATCCTAAGGCACCTCACAGCAGCAACTGTCAAAGTAGTGTTAATTCAAAAAAAAGGCCCGAAGGTGAAAACATTTGACAATCTCTCCTAGTTATCCAAGAGAAAAATCAGATTATTTTTCCTCACAATCCCTTCAGTCCACTTCTGTTTTCTGTTGTTGCTGTACCCTCTTCCTTCAATTTTATTTTCTCTTTATTTGTCATTAGCTCTAAATAAGTATTCAGCTCTAAGCTTTCTCTTCCTCTGGTCTTAAGCTCCTGGGTGGCTGTCTTGAGTAAAAGGTGAAGATACCTTTTCTAGGTATTAACCTACAGTCTTGATTTACAAGGAAGAAAACCAACTTACTCTTTATTTTTGTTTTGTAGAGGCTATTCCTGTCTTCTAAATATGTAAATTAGATGACTAAGTAAAAAACAGTGGTTAGCACCAGAGAAATTTGGAAATAATGTAAAGAGAAATGATAGGCTTTGGATTCTAATTCATTTTCTATTAAAATTCCCTTCAAGGTTTACTTTGAAGTAAAATGATTTTATAATTACTTAAAATCATTTCATAGCTGAAGGCCATTGGGTCATAAATTCAGTTCTTTGGGTGTATCACAAGTCTCCAGGTCTCACTCAAAAACACAAGATTCTCATTACGAAGAAGTATGACAATGTCAGGAAAGGCTGAATGATGTGCTGAGCCACAAGCAAGTTTTGAGTGAATTTGTACCACAGGGAGGACGTACTAATGTGGATCCCCAAATCAGCGATCTCATAGTGAACTTGGGGTGATCTCAACGCAAAAAAAGTCTGTTGGCTAGCAATAAATAAATAGATAGATAGATAGATAGATAGATAGATAGATAGATAAGATCTTTATATAGCTATGGTATTTGTGCTTGTGGAGAGTGCCCAGGCATCTCTGCAGTGCAGCTGATTTGCAACCCAATGTGCTCGTTTCCATGGAGGAGGTATGGGAGAGCACACATCGAAGAGAGCAAAGGGGTCATCTGTACTTAAAGCCCTTCTCATATCCAGGAAGTTTTAGATTTGCTGATTTATTATTCTTCTTTGAATATTCTGTACTCACAGGCTGATCAGATTGACTGTGAAGGGTTAAAGTTTAATTAACACAATGTTTCCTAACACTATTTTTGGAAAATCTCTTAAACAACCTTCATCCAAATCACCTGATCACAGGTATCAATGGGAGCGATTTTCATCTTTTCCATCAAGTTCAGTGAGTTTTGGATGAGAATTTATGTGTACAAGTGGTTGCCATATTATTTCTTAAATTTGCAAAGGTTGTTTTTGAGATTGTTATTAACTGTGAAGAACAGGACTAAATTCTCCATATTAGAGCCAAGAGGTTATCTTCACAAAAGATATTTTGGCTCTGACTCATTCATGAAAGAGGGCTCACACAATATGTTATGTACTAGTTTGCTTGTTGCATGGCCAAGATATTTCAGGGTTCCCATTCCTTTGAAACTCTCTGGTTAAGATTTGAGTGGTTTCCAATGCAGAAAAATTATTACTCTAATTAATTAATTGCCAACCAGCTCTTGATAATAAAACCCAACACTGAAAGTCTAAGGTTTGCTCTGGCAGCTTTTACTTGAGTCTTATTTTCCAAAGTATTTTTGAAATGTGCATGAAAAAAAAAGTTAGGGTTTAAATGCTGTGGTTTATTTATTATGGGAGAAAGAAATTCTCCTATTGGGCAGACTGGCATTCATTTGTGGACATGGTTATTTACCTTCCATTTCTCTTCTTTTTAAAAGAAGGATGAATTAATCTTTTCATCTTTTAAGAAATACTGCTAGGAAGAAGTATCATGGAAGATTCTTGACCTTTTCCATAAATCAAACTGTATTTTAAGAAAGAGTGACAAAACAATTGGTCAAACTTTGTGTGAAGGGATATGAACAAAACATTAATGACATGTATGAGTCTTGTATTAACATTTACATAGAGTCTAACTCTCGTTTAAACTGGTGGAGTCACAAAATCCTTTGATTCAGTGTCATCCTTGAATTTCTAGTGGTGATAGAATCCCCAGGAATTGGAGATTTCCAACTGAATGGGAAAATCCTTAGTTCTGAGCGAGCATTCAGAGGAATGGTGGGATCATGCATCACCCTGCATTAGGCATCTTAATTGTCTCTCACAACACTGGGATAATTACTGGTTTTGTGCAAATGAAAATCTGTAACAACTATAGTTTATGGAAAACGTACATTTTGGCCTCAAGTAGGTAAGCACAGAAACTTGATTTTTTTCCAGAATAACAGGATTGGAAGAATGACCAGGCTAAACAGCAATGACTTTCTCATTTTATTTTATAAATATCTCAGAAATGTCACATTCCTGATTTGCAAGTACTATTGGTTTTGAAATTCAAATGTTAGAAATCTTAGATTATTCTTAGAAGAATAATAAAAAAAGAAAAAAATCAACTTCTACTCAATACACAAAACTAGTATGACTCCAGATAGCAAAGAATGAGATCATTTACATTTTTTTCTGCATAACTGTGATATTTCATTCTTCAGGCAAGCTTGCACCAGAAGAAGTGAAAATTGTCAAAGCTCCTTCCTGAGCATTCATATCCAAACTGAGACTGGAGCCTACATGATGATATGGCATAGCTGATACTGAGAAAAAAACTGAGATATTCCTGGAGCTTAGGGAGTTTTTCCTTAGAGCTTTCTTGTGGGTATGATGACAACTAACATGGAGTTAGGATACATAGTAGGTATTTGACCATTTTGGACCATTTTGACCCTAGTAGAAGTTTGCAATATCTTTGCTTTATACTTTTTAATTATTTGTTTTATTATGGTTTGTTTTGTTTTGTTTTTCATACTGCTGAATTCATCACAATTTTTTGGAGAAGATCAATTCACCTTTTGTTTTTGGTAATTAAATCCTCATGTACTGAAAAAGATTTGTTGATTTTCTAAGACTCTCTGTCACCAGTAGGTTGGCAGGCCCACAGTCTTACTGTATAATTGTGGGTTTTTAGTGAAATTAAAAACTATCTAAGAGTTATTTGCCTCAGTAAAATGTGACTGCTATCACTTTGAATAGCCTTTTAAATGTAATTTGGCAGCCATAAAATTTAAAGGATGATTGGTAGATTACAGAAAAGATTTTTAAAATGATTTTAAATATAATGAGCAAAAGAAAGTGCCACTACAGATCAGATAAAAGGTTTTCTTTGCACTGAAACAGCAGGTATGGAAGGAAGAAGTCCAGATTGGAGATGTCAGAATTACTTAAAGGACATCCTAGTGTGCATATCCATGAACAAGCCTCACTCAGTTTATTAATGTATTTGAAACCAGGACTGACTCAGGGTACTGCCTACATTTGTAAAGACAAGGCAAAATGATACATTTGCCTAAAATCCTCTACTCCAGTCTTCTCAGTCACATGTTCCAGTTCTCTGTGCCTATAATTATCAAGTACAATGTGTTTAAAATAAAGCATTTCAGATCATCCATTTTAGTGGAGTCTAATCTCAAACTACTTTGTCAAGAACCCTCTGTCCTGAAGCTTATTTGCTGATCAACTGTATAAAATAATTACTGATTTAGTGGCATGTTTTACTTTTCTTTCAGGCACTTCGGACATGCATTGCCAGTGAAGCTACTTAAAACTATAGAATCCTTATGGGGCTTTTTCATCACCAAAGTCTTATTTTCTGAAGTAAATTAATGATTTGCTATTCCTGGAGACTTTACTGTGCTTATCACTGTATTAACTTGCATCAAAAACTTGCAGTGAGCCATTTTTCAAACCCTGACAAAAACAGCTTGGAGACATTCTGGTAAATGAAGGTCTTGAAGGGAAATAGCAAGTATATTTGAAATAATGGAAAGCACTCAGCTAACATCAGGTAAAGCTGTCAAAGGTTATTGCCAACGCTCACAGTCGGCCCTTCTTTCTTTGGACAATATGTCAGTGCAGAGTGAGAGCTGACTTTGAGAGGATCTGTGTAAAGAACTCTGCTTAGCTGCTATGTTTTTGGCTAAGCTGTGAAAGCATGATGCCAATTCACATTGTGAGGCAAGACTATCTCAGAAATTTCTCTCTCTTATGCACAGACAGATGTAGAAGAGAGAAAAAAAAAAGGTTTTGAAAAGGATGGGTATTGAGTTCATGAAAATAGAAACAGGGGAAAGCCATGAGCCATTATGAGCCAAATCGTAATTGAAAAATATCTCTTTTCACAGAAGAGGAATACTGAACCCTTGATTTTCTTTGTTAATAAAGTAGTTAAAATCCATAGCAAATAGATCTCAGATTAATTCACACTGGAAGTGCTTTTTTTGATAGAAACTATGATTCTGAAATCATCATTTTGAGAGTCAAAGATCTGAACTGAGCAAAATATCGCATTTGTGGATCACATTTCTAATTTGAAAAATCCTAGTGAAATAATATATTTGATTTGGTCAACCTGTCTTTGATAAGACATCCCCCTTCTTGCTTGGTAAGGCAAACAAACATAATAAAAATTGGTAAAGACAATAAATGGACAAATTGATTTTCAATCACCATAAAAGTCTTCCTGAAGGGACAGAACAATTATTTGTCAGGGGGATCACAGAAAAGCTACTTGCCACGCCAGTTAGGGCCCTACTGCCAAGAGCTCACAAGCTACCTCAGAAATAGGGAATGCTTAATGCAACTGCTGGGGAGCTAAGGAATAAAATGGACCTGTTAGACAGTGAGTCTTGAGGGATTTTAGGAGAAACTAGAGCAAGCTGAAGACTTCTGACCATTCCACTGAAAGTTCCTCATGACAAAATCTGTTACAACATGAATTTGCTGAGCACTACAATATTAGGAGTATGTAGGCTGTACTGTTGCAAAAAGATTAATCACTAAGCTAATGCATGTCAAAGATAGTCAATAAGAAGCAATCTAATACAAACTAATAGTATGCTAATTCCTAGATATGTGGATAGTTACAAAGTTGCAACATTGGCAAAAAATGAGAATTGAATTGGATTTGTATTAGCAGCCACGGACATACACAATGGACATCAGGAACTAGTTGAAAAGCACTAGAGGAGAAAAGAGGGGAAAAATGCCAGAGAACCACTGAAAAGTAAGTAGCAAATATATACATATATTCTCTACATTAGTATATAGCTATATATGTGTGTGTGTATATATATGTATATATAGTTCCTGATAATTCTGGAATTGATTTCCTAAGAGGTATAAATGTTAAAACGAAAAGAATTAAGTGTTACAAGGCAGGAAAATCTTCAATAATACAAGCTCTTCACTTCCCAGACAATCTTGCAACTGTACAAAGAATGGAAAAATACAGATTGCCAAGGTGCTAATTGGTTACAGGATATATTAAAATTTGCATTTTCTGTTCTTATGCACTGCATACCTAAGGAGGATAATAAGCAGGAAATTAGGCAGCATCCCTATTTGTTCCCATAAATCCAACTGAATTGAGGTCTCTTTTCTGTTTCAAAATTTGCTTGAATCATAAGCTAGGAAGAAGAGTTTGGTCTAAGCAGTTCTTAAGACTTGGTTTACAATGCCATGTATAAGAAGAAAGAACCACTATGTTTAGTACTATTCTGATTCCTGATTCTTATATTTATTATTATTACTTCTCTTTCTAAGATGGTTAGACAGCTGAGTATATAAAAAATCATTGATTTATGAAAATAAATCATAAATGAAAAAAGACTGTGAAAACAATACTTTTCAGGTTTCTATTTGTATTTGATCTACTTGGTTTGTTCTTTCTTGATGAGTTTTAGTCCAAGTTTTCAGCAGGCACTGATTTCAACCATGCAGTTTGGAAATACTGCAAGAAAAATGAGAAGGCTATATCTTTCCTCTACCTCAAATCAACATAGATATATTCAGAAATTATGACTGTAAAAAAATAATAATCAGGCATTCCATTAGTATAGCTGGTGTATTGAAAAAAATGAAATGCTCTCATGTGTCTCTTGTTGTTTATAACATTTAATACTTCCCTTCTAAGTTAATTAATGATATTTGGAATAGAATACAATTAGAAAAACAACCTAGAATGCAAAGAAAGACCTAACTTGGAATGCTTTATAATTCAGAAACTTATCCCCATAATCCCTTGTCTATATTTTTCACCCTTGTGGATTTATAAATAATTTCTTTGTCATTTCATATACCTGCCCTGATTAATAAAGGTTGATTTTTTCCTGAAACAGTTTTGTAATTAATACCAAAGTCATACTCCATCCCCATGTTGATCTTTGCCTCTACATGTTTCTGATAAAATATAATTGTCTTAATTCTCTCTGGATTGCTTAGATATAATGTTC
The DNA here is from genome assembly GCA_032353885.1 of Nothura maculosa. NCBI lineage: Eukaryota > Metazoa > Chordata > Aves > Tinamiformes > Tinamidae > Nothura > Nothura maculosa. Next base: position 1,135,530 of record JAUBOD010000130.1, read on the forward strand.
AAGGGGAAATCCACTTTATTACTGACCTAATATACTTTTTTTTCTGCACTTCAAAGATGAAAGTTTCTTAATTAATAGCAGGAACTTTACTAACCTAAGTCTATTACAGCCACGTCACTGTTTCCTGGGGTTCCATTTTTTACTAAAAAAAATATACCAGTGTGAAAATAGTGTGAAAATAATGTTTAGACATAATGAAAAACTTGCTAGCCTGAATACCACTAGTACTTTTGAAAACTAAAGCTAAAGGTTTTACATAATCAGGAGCATTTAAAATCTGCTCTTAAAGTAGAATTCTCCACTTCCATTTGGAGGTTTTCAATATGATTTGAGTGGTGCAAATGTTTTCAGATCTACAAGGGAGCAAATTTCACCCTTAATCAAGACATTTTTTTCCTATACTATTGGAAAAATGACATTAACTTGTTCTGACTAACCCTTTCAGTATTCTTTTTTTAGTCAGTGCTATTTTCAAGGTTACATGAGGTAGTCAAGGCCTCAAAAAATATTTGCCAGGATGGAATTGAGCATGTGTAAGAAGAAAATAATGATGATGAGAATGTATGCTCAGATTAGTTTAATCTGGTTTATAATACATGTGATTCAGAAATAAAGGTCAGAGGCCTCTGGTGTCTAAACACTACAGAAACATTAAAAATAGTCTTTAAATGTTTCTCCTTTAGTATTGGCAAGGCCCAGTGGTGACTTGTGAGGGGAAGTATACTTTATGTTTACAGTTTTATTCTCTGCAACCTTCAGCCCAAAAACCTACAGTCTTTATTTCAAGACGTTAGAGACTTTTGACAAATTTAACACTAGTATTCAGCTTATAAAAATAATCAAGGATTGTGAAAGTAATGAGAAAACTACCTAGAGCTAGAGCTCACAAAGCTACATCTTCTGAGGAGTGGAAATGGAAAGAAAAAAAGGAAGGCTTACTAAAGTGACTCACGAAAGACAGATTCACTCAGAAACAAATTACTGAAAAAAAATGAAGCTAGGGGATTAAAGGCAAGAAGTAAAGTCCCAGACTATAATGCTACTATATTGCTAAGCAATACTGTCAGCTACATGCTCCTGTTTCATAGGAATTAGGCCTGGAGAAAATAATGAGAATGATCATTAGCATGTTGTGACATTTTAGCTATCTCAGGTTTGAAGACTGGCATTGACCTCTAAAAATTTTAATAATGATTTCCCAGTTCAACAGGCAATGAGGGAGAAAAAATATAATTCTCATGATCGTAATAACTGAGGGTTTAATAATTTTCTCTTTTTTTAATAGAATTGTCAACAATAAAATTATATATATTTGTAGTCCTTCTTCCAGTAGTTTGAAGAAGAGGATCCAACTGCTTTAAAATGGATTTTCATGGATTTAAGAGGGGAATGATGAAGTTGCCTAAGATGACCTAAGACTCCTTTCTTGTTGCACATTTTAATGAAAATCTATCATTTTTACATCTCTCTTTGTTAGCAAGGCATTAGAATGAAGAATAAAAAAAAATCATTTTTTTTGCTAATATTTTGAGTTTCAATTGCCTAAGTTTCACAGGGACACTGTAACTGAGAGGTCTAAACAAAACAGGGAAAGTCTGGGTAGACAGTCATTTTGCAGATAAAGATGTAAGGGTTAAGGTCGATCACTAACTAAAATATTACTTTGTCACAAACAAAAAGTACTTCACATTGAAATCATAAATATGTGTGTTATTGTTAAACTACATGAAACAATCTTCATTCAACTTCCATAAGATCCCAACCAGTCTGCTGTATCCATTTGTGAGTGCTATATATCGAGAAGTCTGAATCACTTAGATAAGGACAATGTTAACCATGGGTCAGCAGCATCTTCATGACCAAGAAGGCCAACAAGATCTTCTCCTGTATCAGGAGGAGTGTAGTCAGCAGGTCAAGAGAGGTGATCCTGCCCCTCTACTCAGCTCTGGTGAGGCCGCACCTAGAGTATTGTGTGCAGTTCTGGTCTCCCCAGTATAAGAAGGACGTGGAGCTCCTAGAGAGGGTCCAGCAGAGG
>JAUBOD010000130.1:1141708-1162843 GCA_032353885.1 Nothura maculosa
TGGAGTCTCCTTCTTTGGAGATCTTTAAAACCCGCTTGGATGCAGCCTTGTGCCATGTGCTCTAGGTGACCCTGCGTTTGCATGGGGGTTGGACTAGATGACCTCTGAGGTTCCTTACCAACCTTAAGCATTCTGTGATTCTATGATTCTATGATTTGACTAGAAATGACCAGCAGAGAACTCTGCTACAAGAGATATATGGCTAGATAGAAGATATATAATATTGCATATATTAGAAATAGTCCTAGGAACTTCTGAGTCCAGGAACATGATCTCAAAATTAGTTTAAAGGAGGATTCATTCCCTGATTTTAAGCAACTTTGGGATCAGCCAGTCCTAGAAATTGAATACACTGCAGTGTTTTCTGGTTGACAGTGTCCCTGTGTGCTCAAATCTCATTATAGTTTTCCATAAGATGTGCTGGATGTCCGTCTACGAATGTTCAAGAAGAAAAAGGATTCCCGGGAACACTTGGTATCAACATTGAAATAAAACTTCCTATTTTTCCACATCCAATTGTCCCCATTCCCAATTTACTGTTCATATCCTTGGAATATGGATATAGGAGTCCTTATTTAATCCATAAGAAGTCAATGGAGTAAAAACAAACAGAAGTATGTGCCTGCAGGTATGTCTTGTATTTGTGGAGGGATACATTGGCAGACTAAGAAAGGGCACTGGAGGAAAAGTAGGCTGTATGACAGGAAGAAAACATCCAGCATAGTAGACAAATGTTCCACTCTAATATTGTCAGCTCATTAAAGAAATACATACAAATATTTTCAGAGAATGTGAATGTCTCTATTCCTATAAACAAACCTACTCTACTTACAAATCAGGAGACATATCTGGCCCTCATGTAGAAAAGTTCTCCCCACTCAGGAGAAGTGTGTAAGGATTTCTGTCACTCCTCTGAACAAGAGCCTAATTTAGGTCTATCAGTCAGGGTCATAGGCCCCCATCATTTCAATGCAGAGTGGAGCTGCTGGATGGAACCAGTTGTTCTATCAGGTCTTTAAATGTTCTATAATTTTCAGGTAGAAAGTCTTGGAGACTGGCAGCAAATGATAAAAGATAATGTTAAGGTATAGGCCTGAAGGAAAATGAGATATTAGTTTTCTAGCATGTTAAGCCAAGATTATGATAGAGGGAAAGTTCTGGGAGTGGAAATGGAGATATGGAGTACCAGTGTCTCTAGAGATTGAGATACTGGAACCTAGGTAGATCATATAAAGGCTATAATGGTGGGACTGAGAACACAGTAAATATATTAGTATTAGGCCTTCACTTTCCAGTAGAAAACCCCTCCTGACTCCTGTCTGATGTTTCCTAACATCTCATTTTATCCTTCAAGATCTGCTGACAATCTGCTATCAGTTTTAAGAAAATACTCATTATTTTATAGTTCCATTAGATCAAATGGATAAGCAGTTTCATATATGCCTATTAATTCTTTGGACATTGAACAGCATCAGATCTAGAAATTAATTATTCTTAGCAGAATCCTCAGTATATTGCTTCAGGAAATAATTATTTCTTATGTCAGTCATTCCATGTGCCATCATCTACTATCAAAAAGGTTTCTCTGTAATTACTAGGGAGGCTAAAATCACCTGTAATCACAGTCTTACCTATCTCCCTTATCTGATCATATAGTATTTTATTCTCCTGCCTTTCCTGTTATGTTGGTCTCTTGAATTTCCTTGCCTTAAAACACTATCTATGAGCTCAATCCAACTGATTCTCTAGAGTTACAGCTCTCTTATGTGTTTTCGGGACAGATAATGGCAAATCTTCTACAGGACTTCTCTTTCAAACATTCTATAATTATGTATCCAGTATTTTTACTTGCTTATAGAAAACAACAACAAAAAATAATACCATCCCCTCACATACTGTTGCTTTGTAAAATTTTCTAATACTACATATTAATAAAATGTTCTTATCTAGCTGTTTATTTCTACTTATGGCACATCACACTTTTTATTCTGGTTTCTTAAGCTTATGCAGCCATAAAATCTGGGATACATGTATGCCTATCTGTGCTTGTGCATGTGTCTGTGCTGTCAATTGGCTGTCTGTTAATCCTTCTTTGTGTTTTTGTTTGTTAATTTTTGTTTTTGGATGGCCAACTTGCTGAATTCAGAAAGATTTCAACAAATATGAGGAGATCTGAAAGACCTTAAGTGTCTTTAAGTTTCAACAAACTTTCCTCTGCAGTTGAAAACAGATACCTCTTATAAAGCTTCTGCTCAATGCTAAATGTCCTTAAACTATTAAGTATCGAATAATCTACAAAAGAAATACCACAAAAGCTTGAACAAAAGCTGCATAGCATAACTTCTGCTCTGCATAGCTATGTCTTCCATGTTGATTATCATACTTTGCATTCTTTTCACTACCAAATTTCACTGTATCTTTCCTCCTTCCCTTCATTTATTTGCTCCTTTATTTATTGTTAGAAATAGATACAAAAACTTGGAGGATAAATATACAGAAATACAGGATAAAAACAGAAAAGCAAAACATTTTTTTGCCCAGGACTTTTTCAGACAAAAAGAAAATCCAAATTCTTTTTTTAGCTCTCTCTATTCTACAAACTGACCCTCATTGTTCTGCAGTTTTCTGTAAGGACATAGCCAGTCCTTTCTGATGCTAGCAGCTTTTAAGTTACATGCAAACAGCATAATGGAATGGAAAAGGACAGGCAATTTTTAAAAACTTAGCTCTTAGAATATTTGAGATGCATGGAATACTATGCAATAGATATGTGATGGAAAATGTCTTACAGATCCCCCAGATGTGCTGACTCCTGTATTCTTTTGAGAGATCCTGCATTTCCTAACCTCCTGCTATATGCCAAGCCAACACTCTCAACAAGACACACAGCTATGTTTTCACCCTTGAAGGTTCATCTTCATACTACACTGACCTCTCAGGATTTCTTTCAAGTCCTTCATAGAAGTATGAAACCATAATGGGTGTTTGGAGAGGTGATGCAGTACTGGAAAAAAACAATTTGGTTCTGACACCAATATAGTCAGATTCACCAAGAGTTGTTTACATTTAGGTATTCTGTTCCAGATTTACTTCATCTGCATCTTTGAAGTGCCATGTCGGTTGGCTGGTCAGCTTCAGGATGTCTACTGAACATGCATGTTAATGTTTATGTTCATGCAGGGATTTCTTACAGGGAATGCATTGACATGTAATGCATAAATGGGTAGAAAGTCAATCTTAGGTTACTACAGGATTTTTAAATCTGCAGATAACTGAGACTTAGGGAAGACATAAAACATAAACATAGGGAAGAGATAATGCTAGTTTACATTCTCTACAGACTCGTGTTAATCTCTGAATTTTGTCACAAGCCACTATTTCTCAAAATTGTTTCTAGTATTTATGTTGCCGCATACCCACTTTTGCTTTGACTATTACATTACCATACCACCTATCTGACCACAAGACACATGATTTAATCTGTTCAATAGCTTTGAACTTTGACTACCCTTATCCTACCAATATACAACACCTTGAAGAGAAACTGCTTATCTTTACTTAAGTAAAAATTAGACCTTCCTATTCTTGCAAGGTATTAAATGTTAAGTAATAAAACATCACTGGAGAACTATGATTATCTGTCTCCCATGAATCTCTTTTCTACTACTATAAGAAAAATAATCAATAAACAACTTGATATTGCACTGCCAATCTTGGACAAATATGGAAAGCAAAGAACTACATGACAATTAATTATTAAATGTAATACTATACTGTAATACTACACTGTAATGTCATTACATTGTTTCATTTTGTCGAACACTTTTTCAGACAAATTATGTCTTGAAAGGCTTTTGAAGTTGTAATATAGACTTTAGAGATCCAAATAATAGTAACTGAAAAGAGAGAGCAAAAGGGCAATAGGTAACCAGTGAACAAGAAAGATTTTCAGATGTGTTTTGCAAATGGATGGCAAAGCAGAGTTTGATGCAAATAGCATTTGAAACACAAGGAGCAACAAAGTGTAGTGACAAAATTGTAAAAAGACACCAGAGCACATACCACATAAACAAAAAGGGAGGACACTCCGGGGAGGCTGCTAAAGTACTTGGATAAGATTATGGAGTTAGACTGATCTCTACTGGCCTTTCTCTTTTAGTCATACTGGAAATGTAAAGATAATCTTCTTTTCTTTCCCTTTTCATTTTTTTTTTCAAGAAGAATATGTCTCCCAGTCAAATGATAAATATTTTTATTAGTCCCCATGCTGCTACTCCTTTTTACAGATATTTTGCTTAGAGCAAGATGCATTTATGGAAAGCATTTACTTTCTGAAAAACTAAAAACATGGCATTTAAGGAAATCCAAATTCCTGGTAAACATATACTTTGCTTATTTAGTTTACAGTAATGCAATAAAAAAAATGTTCCACGTGTTGTGAAATTTATGAAGACTGGGATAACTCATTTCACCTAACTTAAGCATTTGCAGTAGAGATACCGACATCTGAGCTAGTGACCCAGGGGTCCTTTTACAGTCATTGAAGAGAAACAGACACTTTGGAGTCATATTTCATCTCATTCTAGATGTCTACGATAGGTCAGATGAATGGTGCCCTGCAGTGATTATTTCTCACTATACAGAGGACTGAGGATGGCTAGCTCTGATATCAACACCCACACTGTAAATTTCTGCAGGTAGATGAGATGAAACTTATCCCAGGCTCCACAAATCATAGGGCTATTACATCCTGCCTCAGATAACCAAGCTTCTGACTGAGCTGTCTCATTTTAGATCCTATGGATAGCCAGTCTGGATTCAGGTCTTAATGCACTGGGGATAAAAAGGATGTTTTCAGTGAATTTTAATATAATATTTTGAACATGATTTTCAATGAAAAAAAAATCATATATATTTGTTTGCCTGAGTCTCATACATAGACTTCACTACCTCACTAGAGATCTGACTTTTTAATTTTAACCTGAACTGCCTTATTATGATAATACAGTATCTGATAACTGCAGAGCTTAGTTTCACATTTGTATAATTCTGCTGACACAGTCACAGTTTGTCTTGATTTAACAGAAGTGCATATGAGAAAAGGCCCCTTAGCAGGATCTGCACTCTGGAGGTCATTTGAAATATTTACATGTGGCAGATATTTCCAATTTATCCTGCTGCTTTGATATATATATATATTTCCTCTCTTTTCTACTAAGTTGGATTAAATTTTCAATTATTCGAAAAGCAATGATTTTTTAAAAATTGTTGGAATGATTGGATTTGGAGTAGTTTTCCTTATTTTTAAAAAAAAATTGAAAATGAAATATTTGTGATGCAACCTTTTTAAAATATATATATATTTTTTAAAGATTGGACACATTTAATCATCAGACTGCTTGATTGTACTTCCTTATAATTGACTTATACTCATTAGATAGGTGCCCAAAAGCAATGCTAATGTTCAGAAGCATGAAATGTGTAGCAAAGGGTTCTTGGCTCACACCTGGGCAAACCACAGGCTCACAAACACTCTAGCTGATGTTAGATCAATGAAAAAGACCAAACGGTCTTTATACAGGAGTAAATCTCAAATGCTTTTAAAAGAGCTAAATGAGCTCTTTTAGCTCATGAGCTAAAGCTCCCATGAGCTCAGGGATGGCAGCCCCTGTGGTCTGTATAGGATGAGAATGCACCATAGTGCATGACAGTGCAATTCCCCTTGCAGACATGACCATACTACCTCCTTCTGTGGATACCTCCCAGCACTTAGGAAGAAGCGGGAGTGTGAGAAGCGGGAAGCACTTAGGAAGGAGCGGGATCATCTCTTGATGATCCTGCTCTGGGTTGTATTTCCTCGATAATTGTTCTCTGGAACCTCCCTTTGTGCCCAGGAGAAGTAGTTATCTACCACTCCTCAGATTCAGTTCAGGAGGAACAGCAATATTTTATTCTCCACTGGTACTGCCCCATGAAGAGCTTTAAAACAAAGAATCCCCCCTCCCTCCCCTTTTTTTTTTCTTCTTATAGCATGTAGTAGTTCATTTAAAAAAAAAAAAAAAGAGGAAAGAGATCTTCATATAAATATTGGGTAAAAGAGAGAGAAGAAAGGAAGAAAGGCAGGAGAGTATGTTTAAACTCAAGGCCCAAACTCAGTACCTCAACACCAGAGACCTTGACCCACTTAAGGACAATTATAGTGCTCTTCACTGTACCTCATAAAAAAACTGAAGTGCTCTGTCATACATTCTTTCTCTTTTCCTAACTCTCTTAGAATCTTCTGTCTTGCTAATAAGTTTCTATATTAAAAAAGACTGGTCAAATACAGAATTCTTTGAAATCTTGCTTTACCAGCAAACCTTTTTAAGGATCCCTATAACATAATACTCATGTTTGCATGCTTGCTTTTTCATATTCCTGCCTTTATTTATGTTGATAAGAATGTAAAACGATAGATATCATGATCCCTGTGCATGTCTCTGAGAATTTAGACCTTAGCCTCTGTGTTTATTGCCCTCAATCGTAGACATCCCAGATGCATAGGCACCATTTGAATAAATTTGCCCAAATTAATTTAATTTTTATACGCTCTCTGAGCATACATATGTCTTTTTAGTCATATGCAAAGCCCTACCTGTTACACATAACTTGAAGAAAATTATTTAACAAATGAGATATGTCTTATTAGAGATACAACAGTAAGCTTCCTATTTGCATGCGGGAATATGCTTTGAGATCTGAATAAAGTTAAATATCCATAAGTTATAATTAGAATTATAATTGGACAACATGGCATCCTTAAACCCAGGGGCTCTTTTATGTCACAGATAACATATTACCTTCATTGCATTCTTAAGCATCCTTCTATACATTACATGAATATATTACAAGTAAACTCCTACTTTTCAATATTATTATTTCATGATTTGTTCTTTCGTTGGTGTTTATCTACAAAAAGGGCGAACCTGCATAGTTTGAGGAAGCTAATCATCTTTATCAGGAACAAGTTCATTCTATTAGTATTCCATCAGAAAAAGCATGTAGAAGAATGGTGTGCATCAAATGTTATCCAAGAGGAAAATATACAAAAAAACCCATAGCTAGAAAAATTGCCATTAAGATTGCAAAACAAAGTGACTCTCAGTGATTGTCATTGCGAACTTAATTTCTCATCTCTTTTCCCTGAATGAGGCAGGGCTCCCATGTAGAAAATAGTATGTCATCATGTAAATAATCTCCATATGCAAGTTAATTGACAATGCTCTTACCACTTCTCTGAGGATAAAAAAATTGCTAGACTACTTCATAATGGAATACATTAGGCAACCTAAAGATAGTGATTGCCACCAGCTTCTCCTGATTATATTTGTGGGATTGTCAGGATATGGCTTATAATGAGAAGCCAGCTCAACCTTGACAACAGAAAGATGTTAGTTTTTCTTTAGTTAACCTGTAAATGTTATGAATTATTATATAGAGAGAAATTCAATTGTAATGCCTGCAGATCAACTTCATGCCTCTATTATTTTGTCAGTCATTTATAGCACATCAACTTTATGCCTATCAGGGGCTTTTAAACTATTGTGTGGATAATTAAATCAGATTTTTTCCCTCTGTAAATCCATGAAGGACTGAGTAATAAGCGTATGGTTTTCAAAGCTTGCATAATCCACATATTTCAAAAGGCGCTTTAAGGAGAAGAGTTCTTCTCAGAGTTTCTTACAATTCTTTTTCAACTTTTTCCTGTTTTCCAACATAAAGCTTTGTACTTTATAATACATAATAACATGTAGGAGGTATTTAAATAAACAAACAGAAGCTTTACTACAGAAGTAGGGCTCAGTACTCATTTTTTGAGAGGACTCTATATTGTAATTTGAGATTAAGTGCCTTTCACAGACAAGTGTGAAATTATTGCAAAACTAGCTGTGCTTCACATGAAGACTTCTGTGTTTGCTTTTAGATAACTAGGACTTCTATCTCAAAAGCTAGAAGTCTTTTCTCTTTTTTTTTTTTTTTTGATCGAGGATATAAAGAACACCTTACCAAGATCAAAAGGTCAAAATCACTTTTTTTTTTTAATGCATAATGGGAATTACTCAGATGTGCACTGTTAAGCACTGTCATTTCTATGTAGAGCTACAGTTCAGCTACCAGACAATGCCAAAATGTGAAATAAGTTCTTGCAATGCAGTGGCCTCCACTTGGCAGACAGAGAGAGAAAGAAGGAGAGGCATTTTCAGATTAGACATTATTTTAAAATATCTTGACCAATTCAATATATTCTTCAATTGCCCTTACAACATTCCCTAACAATTTTAATGTTTTTATATAGATATAATGTTAATTATACTTATTATATATAAAATACATATAACACTAACCCTGACTTTAAAAAAAGTTTAATCTAAAGTGTTGTGTGTCCATATGTTCTAAAGAATTTACTTATCTGGATAGGATTAGTGAGACAAATTAAAAGTTGCCTGGGTTGTGGCAATGTACTACTGCCAGGAGCCAAAACAGCAGCCTAACAGAGTGATAAGAAGACATTTCACTGATTAATATCACATTTTCTTTAGCTCCTTTCTTTTAGTTTAGTATTCTGTGGAATGCCTGTGCAAAATTATTCAAACAATAACAATCAGCAAATTAACAGTGTATTTAACATATAAAGATAGTGAATCTTCATACTAAGAAGTCAATAAATTAACTCTATAAATTAGTCCTTCTTCTAGCATTCCTAGTGGGTACAGTTGTTCCTTTTGTGAGCTCCAGGAACTGATGATTTCTGTTTTCCTGGCCTTTCAGTGAGGAGGCATTAGTAGGTACAGATACAGTGGTAACTAGTAAAGTTAGACAAAGACAGGCTAAGTGGAAAATTGATCCTGGTAAATGCTAACTTACTTGCTCAACGCATTAATGTGTCCAGGTTTTAGTGCTTTGAATTTTTGATCTATAACAATGTGAGTTGCAGTCCCACTCAGGATGTTGAAATTTCAGTAAAGGCTTAGAGTGAATACAGGGAAATCTGCTGTTCCTTTACATTTTAATTAAAACTATAAGTAAGAACTAGCAGGGAAAACATAATGAAATTACCATATTTATCTTCGAGGTGTGGAAATGGGAAATAGACCTTTTCTGTCATTTAGTCATAGTTGATCAGAGAGTTAAAGCAGGCACTGAAATGTTTGGAAGGATGCTCCATCTAAGTTCTAAGCTCTTTAGCTCCTGTCTTTATTTTTTTCCCCAGACTATTAGAAGCAAAAAAAGAAAAAAAAAAATCCAGTGACTTTGAACAGTTTGTACCTTGAATACTTACTAATCAGACATAATATAAATAAAAAGAACTAGATGAAAGTTTCAAGAGCACCTTAAGGACTAATTATGTGCTTTGCATAGAACTCTTGGGAGATGGGTAATTAAGCAATTTCCCAAATAGATAATTTGGAAAAGGTGAGGAGTGAGATGAGCTAGGCAAAGGCACCTAGGGAGTCAAAGTTAACAATAACACACAACTTGCCCAGCTCCCACCCACCCTATGCAGGGATCAACCAATTTCAAATGAAACAAAAAAAAAGGTGTTCCCCTAAAGCATTGCATGTACATTTCACAAAGAGGAAGATAATTTCATATTCAACAAAATTTACATATTTCTTCCTGCTCTTGGTATCCTTTTATAAACTCAGGGTATGCCAAAATACAGCATTTTCATAACAGAAAATTTGAAACACTCTCTGTGATCGCTACATATACATGATCAGGTAAGATTTAAATGGTTTATTTTATTTTATTTTATTATTTTTATTTATTGTCGTTAAATAAGCTTTAAGACTTAGGGTGAGAGAAATTTATGGGTTTTGAGTATTCCAAATAATTCCATAAGATCAAGCTGAAGTTTCATTTCCCAATCGCCAAGAGAGCTCCAAACAAGAGCCTTTGGGTTTGTTTTGCAGACTTCTGAGGTCTGCATAAGCCTTTGAACTTTTGGCTATTTACTCAAGCTTAATTTGAACCTAAGGCTTATCCATACCTCCTAGACGTGCCACTGCATAGAAGAGGACATAAATTTTGAATCCACTGGGCATTCGTATCTAGTATCTCTATCATAAAATGGTCAGCGTTGAATGATTGCAATTTAGTAGGAAAAGGACCAGACAAAAATGACTATTGCAAATAAAAAATTACACGGGGGAGCACTTGTGGCATTTAGATGCCCTTGACACTGTTTCTGATACAGGCACATGACAAAAATAAAATTTTAACACATAGCATGTAGGTTATGAGCTGTTCTAAAAGAACAAGCACAGCTGTCAATTATTTGAAGGCTTATCCACATTTGCAATGTCCATTCCTCCTTTTGACATAAAGTCTTTCAGCAGACAGATATAACTTGCTCTTGTCTTCATCTAAACAATATATATTTTTTTTGTTCAAGCCACTTTCCAGAGCTCTCCCATCTGATAAGCTGCTCCCGAGCTCAGAAATTTCATCTACTCCCTCACACAATTTGCTATAGAAATTAGTGAATGTTTTGGATTAAAATAGCAAAGCAGTTGGATCTCAGAAAATATATCTGAAAGAAATGATCGTGGGAAGAATCAAATCAAAAAGTTAACTCCTTTTCATTCCTTTTGCAGTTGATCCTGAGACGAGTCCAATCACACTACCAAAGTGGTGGTGGGGTTCGAAGAGGCACCATGGGCTGTGGGACTAACTTGCAGCTATCTGCTCTTGGTGTTGCTTGATTTTTCAACTCTTGTGAAGTCACAGCAATTTCAAGAAGAAATGGAGCACAATTACATGGACTACTGCCTCGTGAGCAAAGTTGGCTTCAGGGTGCCATCCAAGCCCTGGTCCTTCCCTACATGTTGATTCTGTGATGTACATAAGTACCAAGGTTTATCACCAAGCTGGGCTTTTTATCTAACTTGTCTTGTCTAGGAAGTTTAAGGGGGAGAGGAGAGTTTAACTCCAAACTTTTCTGAGATGTTGCTAAGAAGAAAAAAACAGCAAAATATTTAATAATGTTGTGCAGAATAATTAGTGCCATTAAATATGTGCTTGCATTTATTTGCAAAAAGATTGCTTTTTATTTTTAATTTTTTTTATACTATGCAACTCTGCTACACTATGTAACTTGTGTTAAATATATAGGCAAGCACTTTTCAAACGAAAACCCTCAGGCTGTCATTTACAGGGATGCCTAGGCAAATCCAGAGATCCACATTGCCTTAGTCAGAACAGATCTGAAAAGTAAACACTGCTCCCAAATAATGGATTTAGAATGTCCCCAAAGAAAACTTAGCCTGTAGGGTTGTTTTTTGTGATCAAACACGTGCTTCCTTTTGCCTGTTTTCATCCCAGAACCAAATGCGGGCCTTTTTCACTTTCTGCCTAGCTCAGAGAAACAAAATAAATAAATAAAAGAAAACAATCTGGCGGTCCTCTACCCTCTAGCCCCAACCAATATTTGCTCACATTATCTTACAGAAAGGCCAAATATAGAGAAAATGAATTCCCAGTTTCTGGTAAGTAAGTGGGATTTATTTACACAAATTTGTTTAATTCTGTTCCCCTACTTGTCTGCTAGTTCATCTGCACTATTTCACTCATTTCATGCAGCACAGGGTTTTTCAATTATAAGTCTGGGCAGCACTGTATATTTGAGCATTCTGTCAGCTTGATTTGTTTTTATGACGGTAATGAATTTTAAACTCGCTCCTCAAAAGTCATCACATATAATTTGGAAATAGAACTTCTCTGTTGTTGTTTGGGTGGGATTGCAAATAACTGGATAAATGGGGAAAGTCTGCAGATAGTTAAATCAAGCCTACAGGAACCAGCGATAAATCCCAATGGACTACAAACAGTATGGAAACTCTTTCTCCTTCTCTTCATTTTATTCTCTGCCCTCTTTAATCTTCTCCTTTATTTTCTTATTTATTCTACTTTATTTATTAATCAGCCTTTGATCATTGTTTATGTGCTGCACTGAATGTGCCATTTGTTCTATGTAGCATTCTGTGAAAAGATAGGAAATGACTGGCTTAAAAAGATATGAATTTGGGGGCCCAATTACTTCAACAAGACTGCAGGTTACCCATGTGGCGGTAGGTAGTGTTTACCTATGGGAAAGAGCACTGCAAAGTGCAACCTGGAGGAGGTGTCTGCTGATGAGGCCAGATGGGGCTCTGTTAAGGAAATTGGGATGCTTTTCCAGGTCATTCCTCTCATTGCAAGACATAGAGAGGAGTGCATGGGGTATAAATATACATGTGTATAGGATGCACACGTGGCAATCTAAAGAAAATCCTATTCCCTGTACTGGCAAGGATGACTCAGGACAATTCTGTGTTCACCATATGTCAAAAAGCTGCCAAAGGGCTGAAAAAAAAAAGCTTTATCAAAGGCAAACAACTGATGTGCAGTTTTCCAGTAACACTTCTGCTGTCTCTGAAGTCTTTAAGCTTCCTGTTTGAATCTCTCTCATAAATTTATGGTCTTCCCAAGCATTAAAATTCCTTTGAGATAAATGCAATACTTCACTAAATATCCTTCTACAATGGGAAACTGCTAGTGTAGGGTGCCAGTGAATCTTCAGGGCAATTTGATATATTAAATCCAACCCATCTAACATAAACCTGTGTCCTTGCATTTTCATTGTTTCACAAAGGACATGTTTTCCTACATAGGCTTGTTAAGTTTATTGACAATTTTAAGCAGTAGAAACACACTGTGGTTTTGAAAGTTGTGGCATTCCCAAGACAACCATCAATAACTATCTAGGAACTAGGACAGCAAGAAAAGACTGTGAGAAATTGAGGAGATGACCAAATGCTCAATACTTACTCCCTGGAAAGCAGATAGCTAAGAGCTTTGAGAAATCAGGTAATTAACCTGAAGTTCTCTCCTGTCAATAGAAAGTACTTATAATGATATGATACTTCACTACATGGTAATGCTGTCATACTTTAAGCACTGGTAAAAAAGAAGGAGCTTCGATTCTTATTGTCACAAAAAGAAAACTGAAGTCTATTTCATAGAATCATAGCATCTTTAAGGTTGGAAGGGACCTCCAGAAGTCATCTAGTCCAACCCCTTTGCACATGCAGGATCACCTAGAGCATGTGGCACAGGGCTGCATCTATGTGGGTTTTGAAGATCTCCAGAGAAGGAGACTCCACAACCTCTCTGGGCAGCCTGTTCCACTGCTCTGTCACCCTCACAGTGAGGAAATGCTTCCTTAAGTTCCTGTGGAACTTCCGATGCTTCAGTTTGAAGCCATTTCCTCTAGTCCTATCACTGTCCACCACTGAAAAGATGCCGGCCTCGTCCTCCTCCCTCCCTCCCTTCAGGTATTTATACACACTGATTAGTTCCCCCCTCAGCCTTCTCTTCTCCAGGCTGAACAGGCCCAGCTCTTTCAGCCTTTGTTCATAGCATAGATGTTCCAGGCCCCTGATCATGCTTGTAGGCCTGTGCTGGAAACTTTCCAGCAGCTCCACATTCCTCGTGTCCTGGGGAGCCCTGAATTGGGCACAGTCGTCAGATGTGGCCTCACCAGGGCTGTGTACAGAGGGACAGTCACCTCACTTGACCTGCTGGAGACGCTCTTCTTAATGTATCCCAGGATCCCATTGGCCTTCTCGGCCATAAGGGCACACTGCTGTCTCATGGTCAAATTGTCATCCAACATGATGCCCAGGTCCCTCTCTATAGAGCTGAAACTCTTAAATTTAAAACTGTATGTTTTGACATGGTTTACTACATACTCACACAAAAAATATCGATATCTTTGCAAAATGTCTTTCCACATAATTTGGGGCTTCTGAATGTGCATATGAATAATTACAAGCAATATTTGCCATTTTTTGAGCTCTGAAGGTTTTGTTTTACTTACCAAATTGGACCCTGATCGGACTCAGCTTTTGTAGGAGGTGGTTGCTGTTTTGTGTGCCCTCAATATACTTCTTAATATAAATTTACGAAGGGTACCCTGGCTTTCTGATGGACCAGTAATGATCTTTGTTCATGCCATGATCTCTAAAACCTCTCAGTAGCCCCTTCCCATTTCTTGATCCCATTCCAATGCAACCAGTGGCAGCGGGAAATTGAGATGGAAATCAGTTTTGTTTGGCTGGTTAGAGGAAACAGAAGAGTCAGGAATTAGGGACCAGCAGGTTCTATGATGACCAAAACTCTTGATTAGAGTCAGGAAGGAGTTTTTCCTGATTTCTGGGGCAAAACTGGGCAGGATCTTTGCTGCTAAGACTCTGGAAGGCAGTATGTGACCTTATATTTTTTAGTTTCTCCAGTGCTAGCGTTCTCTGGCTATGCCAGTACAGAAAGCAGGATGGAGATATATGCACATGCCACTGGAGATATATGCACATACCACTCTTCACACAGAGGAGAGAAAGGCACTTTTAACAAGCTGAAAAGTCCCAAACTGCCAAGGTGACTTATCTTATAAAACAAGATGATTAATTTTCAGGTGAAGCTACAGGATTGGAATACCACTATTGCCTGATGAGCCCGGTCAAGGGAGCATGGCATGAGTGAAGGTCTATTTCCATAGACTCTTGTTTGCATACAGGACTTGTATTTACCTTGAATGGAGATGAAAGGAAAAAGTTTTTAAGCCTTGCAGAGGAAAAAAAGAGCTTGTCAACAAATGAGTAAATAAAAGTATAAATGCATACTGCCAGCAAGAGATAAGCAATATTGTCACTCATGGGTTTGCTCACTAATAAAGATGCTTTTCCAATATGTTCAACAAAGCAGCATTTGTTTTATAACATAAGGTAGGTTTTTATCTTCAAAATGAGTTTAGGACAGATATGACCTCACTGAAGTAGCCTCTGTAGATGTGATAGAACATGAATGAAAGGCAGGTAGTAGATGATGGTAGATCAAACTTAGGAAAATGTGTCAGCCCCAGATAATCATTATTGTAACAGGAGAGAATTTGTTTGAGCCAACAAAAGTTGGAGAAAGGTGCTTAGATGAGAAAAGAGATACTATTCAGGACAGGAACAAGCTCTGAAAAATGTCCAAGAAGGTAGTGAGGTAAACAGAAGCAGGAAAAATCACAGGATAGAAGCAGCCTTCCCCTCTCATGTATCAAGATTTTTAAAGCCATACTAGAGCCCAAACATTTATTCTCTGTGTGTATAGCTCAAATGAGAGATTTCTTCATTTGGCTCCTTGTACATGTTTCTTCAGCTGTACAGTTGTATATGTGCTTTGGCAGATGCTCTAGCTTTGTTCTCAACACATGTTCAAAGTGCTAATACAATTTTTCTAGTTGACTTGAGGGAAAAGGGTCAATGAACCATCTGATAAAACCTGGCATGTACTATACATTCAGTCCATTTTGTGCTTTGTATTTTACTAAAGAACTAGCTTCTGAAAGCATTTAAACACCTGTCAGTATCTTGGGTAAATTTCCAGATTTTATACTCATGTTTTAAGAAGGAAATAATATTTATATCAAAATGACAGTGTTTTATCCTGAAGTCTTTTGTTTCTGAGGACCAAATCTTACTTCAGTTGCTGTATACAGCTTTTGCTTAATCATTCTTGACATTGTTTTCTTCTGAAACGCTCATAGGATTGTGCACTGTTGTTAAGCTATGTGAACTGACTGATGTCCTGTGAGCTGAAATTTTTGTGTGGGAAGATCTCCTTAGATTTTTCTTGCTATTGATTACTTAACTGAAGATTCATCATTATGTTGGGCAGCAGAAGATTCATCTGCTGAACTTGAGAAGTCTCTTCATAGATATCTAATCCTGAACTTGTCATACTCAGCACCTTTTACTATCAAGATAGATACAAGTAAAGACAGAAACAGGTACTCTGAGAACATGACTTATGCCACAAAAACAAAGCAATCTTACCTGAGCCATAAGAGACCTGGTTTGTCTTCAAGGCCCTGGAGAGAGTCTAGCTAAACTTCAGACTGTCTATTTTTACGGGTAGGTGTGGGTAACCTCATAGCTACTGCGACCTGCAGAAAGACTTAGAAATGACTTCTAATTTGCCTGAATGAAGAAACAAAGATATACTATGTAGGGTCAGACCAAAAGTCCAACTGGACCCACATTCTCTTCTGTGAGCAGGATACTGCTATTGTTTCCCATGCATATTTGTTATTTTTGCAGTTAAAGGGTTTTTAAAGGTATAAAGCTGTTGTAACTTCCACAGCTGAAATGTCTTCAACGAATATAATCAAGAAGACTGATGTTTTATTCTTAATTGGATAGTATGGATTCTTTTTTCTTATCTCTATTACTGAAAGTGCTATGAGTGGATTTTCCAGAATGGTGCTATAAAAATAAAAGTTGATTGATTAATTCAAAAGCTACATCAAGGGAATGTCTTCCAGGAATGTTTAGAGGAAATGCAGAGCAGTCTATGAATAGAAGCCCTTTAGTGTGTGAGCACCAAGGGCCAAATTTGCAGGGAGCTGATATGTTCATGTTTTTGTCATGGCAGATCTGATAAAATAGTGACATTTTCCGCTATTCATTCTTTCACATTACTCTGAGTCAGAAACTGATGATACTAGAAACACAGACTGTTAGCCTGTTTTAGATGTAACTTTTATATGTTTTAGGACTTTAAAAAGTATGTGAATGTAAAAGGTTAACTTCGGATTGCAGCAAGCACTCTAAAAACTAAATCTGATGAAATGAAAATATCTGTCAGTCTGATACTCATCTCAAGCTCTCGAGCTTTATGAAAGGTAAATCCAGGCAGGGCATTTTTTTTCTCCTAGAATCTTAGTTAAAGCAATGAAAATTTCTCCTTCTAATTCAGAGGTCTTTGAATCAGACTATATGTATATGTTTCTAAAATAATTTTTTTTTTGGTAATCAAAATAAGAGGAGACATAAAAGGTCAGTTAGGCTTGAGACACTAACAAAACAAACAACTTCAGGATGTTTGTTTAGGAAAGAAATTGCTAAAAATGGAACAAAACCTCCCTGAATTGTTTTTTTTCCAGTGTGGCCAGGCAACTCAAGTTACTTTACAACTTGTTTTCTTCACCAGCCTTTTTACTTACAATTTCAAATGTATCCCACAAATTCCCAATGATCTAGTATCCATTTTGACTAATTATTTCATCATTAGGTTAGATTGTTAGTTGTTGCATTTCCAGCAAGCACAGAAATAAAGGTGTTTTCAGTCATGTACTTAGGAAAAAAAAAGTATATATTTTAAATCCAACTCCTGGAGAAGTATTATCAGATTAATCCATTAAACTATTCTTTATATAAGGATTCTATTCCATACAGAAACCATTCTTTTTATATACTTTTTAACAGTAGATGTTTCTGTATGGGAACACACTCTGTGGTGTTTACTGATATGGGTGAATAAAGTAATATTCCTTTTTTGGTATGACATGACTTTGTGGATAATTAACAACTTGATACGGACTTTGAGAAAAAAAGTAACACACAGCCACCTTAAAAAGAAAATAATATAATCACTCTTCTGCCTTAATATAAATACATATTGAAATTCTTTTCTCCCTTTTCTCAGAACTGTAATTTTCTTATTTGTGGCATAGCTTATTGCTTTTTGTGTTTCTTCTCTGGGCAGCTCCTTAGATGTATGGATGTGAAACTCACATATCAGGATTTTTTATTTCCCCTTATATGATGAAAGATGCTAACTTTAAATTGAAGTTTGTCATTATGAGGAAAAGGAAATCAACAGTCCCTATCGCTGTCATTATTGTGTCTGCAATTTTTTGAATTATTCTGGGCTCCCGAGGCAAAATGCCTTAATCTGATTATTGAAAATTTTATCATTGATTAGGTGTGAAACAACTGGCAATGTGAAATAAAATATGATGCCATGCCATGAATAGACTTGCAGCTGCTCTTGACAACATGCAGATTTAAAATCTTTTTTTTTTTTTTTTTTTTCTGCTGCAAAGAAATACTGAAGTCCAAAGTAACAAAAATATCAAAGGCTACTTGTACAGAAAGAAAACCCATGTCACTAAAGCACAAATCAGGACTTTTTAAAATATCTACTCAAAGTCTGATTTTGATAATAATAGAGAAAATAACGAGGTAAAATACTTTCTGAGAACACTATTTAACAAGTTAATCAGAACTAACTTTTTGCTTCCTAGACTCTCCTATATGTGTATTTTATTTCATGCACCTATAAACTCTGTTTTGAGTTATAAATACGTTTTAGGCCAGACAGCATTTTGTTTTATGTACAGCACTTCACACAATACCAAAAGGCGTAAGAGTGCTTGACAAATTAAAACCTTTTTGAAAACAAGTGATCAGGTTTGACTTTTCCTTTTGCACACAGATCTGACCACAAGGACTTCATCACATAACTATAAATGGAACAATTGAAATTTCTTTTGAATAAAGGATGTCATTTGTATCACTTGTAAAGGTAGAATTACTAAAATTCACTAATTGCAACATAGGTATAAAATCCTAAGATATAGATAATATGTACAGAATATAAAAATAATAGGAAAAGTTTAAATGATAAGTCTTACTGTTCAAAAGATGGGTTTTCTCCAGTTCTCTTGAACAGATATATATTTCTGGCGTGGGAATAGTAGAGCATGCAGTGCAGAAGAGCAAGTACATTGTCAAGAGTGTAAATTTCCTGGATCCTGTTCAGCTTAGAGCCCAGCGGAAACAGGGAAAATCATTTTAGAAAGGTGTGTGTTAGTTTAACATTGTTCCCTCTGCTGAAAATGACAGAGAAAATGCAAATCACCACTCCAGCTTATGCACCTGAAATTAGGAAAGATGAATCCAGACCAGAAAGCTTCTTGATCCTAGATCTAAATGATATGCTACCATTTTATGGCCAAACTTTAGTCAAACACAACAATATGTATCTATATGCATGTGTATGTTTATATGTACACATACTCACACACATATATATACAGATCCATTTATTTATGTATAATTTTTTCCAATTAATAATGTTAAATATATTTTTACAGTGAATAATAATTGTCATTTTAAATTAGCTATTTAAGAGATGTTACCATAGTACTCTATGTAAGATTTTGCGTAAGTATACATAAGAGTAGAACTATCATACTTAACAAGGTCATGTTCTATTGTCATGCAAGGTAAAACTTAAAATCTGTAGGGTTAATTACCATAATTTGGGGAAAAAAATGGGGAGTATATGTAAAATGCAGATGCTATAATATCTGTGTAATTAACTTGTAATTGCAGCATAATTACACACTGCTTTTGCTTTGGCATAGATTACTAAACTGAATTTGAATAGTTAATTATGAATGGATTAATTATTAAAAAAGATATATTTATTTTATGACAGAGTTCCTTAAAATTATCAAATAAGGGATGCATATTTTTTTTCCATTCCCTCATCAGAAGAACATTTCTCTTTATTTGGATGTTACATACAGACTGAATACCAAAGCTGTAACAAGTTAGACATACATCTTAAAAGGATTTTCATATACGTTATGAAATATTTCTCATAACACATAAGCTCATAAAATATACATATCATTTGGGCTTACAAAGTTGTAAGCAAAAGAAAGATGACTGAAACCCAATGACAGAAATATTCTAATGAAATATAATTAAAGACACAATGGAAATATTAATTAAGTAATTTTAGAGAAGAATCAGGAATAATAGAGCTTTCCACTAACTCATATGATCTCCTGGTATCAAACCACAAAGAGTGAAGGACAGCTGTATTTCTAGTTGGAAACAATGGAAACATGCTGCAGAAAAAAAAATAAAATAAAATATCAACAACAAAAACTCTCCTGAACAGTTGCTTGGGTGGGTGGATATAATAGTCATATTAAAGGAAAAGAAAGAAGACCTCCTTGGAGCTTGCAAGCCTTAGAGTGAATAGCAAAATCTACAAGATGGCTTCAGAAGCTTGTGGGAACATTGGAACAGCTGAGAAGTTTTAGTGTCAAGTAATATTTATTTTATTCATTCGTTTGGGTGTTCTTTTTTTGAGTAAGTAAATATTCTTTTAACTGCTGTGGAGTGATAAGTCTGGCTCTGATGATGAAACGAAAGCCATTGCTATTGGTAGGTGGGATCCTGCAATATTTGATAGGTGCAAATAACCTCTCTCCAGGGTATTCAGAAAGTTGTGAATTTGACAACACAAGAAATTACAATATAATCATTTGAAGATGTGTACTAAGCTCAAAAGTCTGTGATGTGATGACATATCTGTAGTAGCGTGTCCAGTTCTGGGTTTCCCAGTACAAGAGGGATGTGGAGCTGCTGGAGAGAGTCCAGTGCAGGGCTACTAGGATGATCAGAGGCCTGGAACATCTGCCCTGTGAGCAAAGGTTGAGAGAGCTGGGCCTGTTCAGCCTGGAGAAGAGAAGGCTGAGGGGGCACCTGATCACTGTGTAGAAATACTTCAAGGGACAGAGTGAGGAGGATGGGGCTAGCCTGTTTTTTAGTGGTGGACAGACATAGAACTAGAGGTAACAGCCACAAGCTGAGGCACCACAAGTTCCACAGGAACTTAGTGAAAAAAATTCTTGACAGTGAGAGTGACAGAGCCCTAGAACAGGCTGCCCAGCGAGGTTGTGGAATCTCCTTCTCTGGAGATCTTTAAAACCAATTTAGACTCAATCCTGTGCCACATGCTCTAGGTGACCCTGCGTGTGCAGAGGGGTTGGACCAGATGATCTCTAGAGGTCCCTTCCAAACTTAAGCATTCTATGATTCTATGATATGTGGCAATGCAGTGAAAATCCTGTGAGTGCTGGGACCATGACAACAGGTCTGGGTTGGCTGCATGTGCCCAGGACTGTCCTCTAGTAGAAGTCAGAAAGCATGAAAGAGCCTGCTTTCTTATAATGTCGTCTGGATGCCTTCTTAGCCTCTGGCATCCAGACTACATTATAAGAATCATCCTTATTTATACCAATTACCGACTTATGCTTGAAAGTTATATTACCGAGTGCAATGTGGCGAGCTGAAAACCTTGCCAGAGTTTCGTAAATCTTCTCTGACAAGCACTACTCTTACAGATAAACTGGCTGGATGGCAGAGCTCAGAGGGTGGTCATAAATGGGGCCGAGTCCAGTTGGAGGCCTGTGGCCAGTGGTGT
>JAUBOD010000130.1:1177646-1219659 GCA_032353885.1 Nothura maculosa
TCCTTCCTTCCTTCCTTCCTCCCTCCCTCCCTCCCTCCCTTCCTTCCTTCCTTCCTTCCTTCCTTCCTTCCTTCCTTTGTCATGTCCTTCAACTCAGGCTGTTCTCTCTCACAGTCATCTCTGTTTAGAGATGGGATAGTTGCGATTGGGGATAATAGTCTTCCAGGAGTGAAGGAAAAAGCGGGTTGGGAACGTGCTATATGAAAAGTGGTTTCCCAGTTAAAATGACCTGATTTTCTAGTCCTTACTCTTAAGTTTAAGATAAACATCCTCTAAAAGATTCTCTGAAAATCAAATGTCCATCTATTTACAAGAAAATTCTGCATTTGCATATTATTGCATGTGTTTAACCCTCAGACCTCACAGATATTGCAAGAATAGACTTTTGGGATGGGATAACATTGACGTGAAAATTCAAGGAGATGCAGAACCAAATCTTACAGCCTTTATTCCGGTGATCTGTTCCCCTGGGCAAGCCAAATACCTGAGGTAACTTTAATTCTGGCACAGGATGAAGGAATAATAAATAAAAGTAATAAATATTCACAACATTAAACAATCTTTTGCAGTTAGTCAATCTGACAATTCTGACTAGCATTAAATTTACTGGAATCTCTCTAATCACAAACAAGAAACAAAGTCATCCTTCCTCTGAAACATATAGTTGCATCAATTGGAAGAGCAATCCAATAACATTATTATTATTTTCAGATTTGAGGACTAATACAAAATTATTCCTTTCCTCACTTCCCTATTCTATGGATCACATTGCAATTTTTTTCATGACAAACATAATTTAATTTAAAAATCATGATGCTATAAGTAC
Organism: Nothura maculosa; assembly: GCA_032353885.1. Classification (NCBI taxonomy): domain Eukaryota; kingdom Metazoa; phylum Chordata; class Aves; order Tinamiformes; family Tinamidae; genus Nothura; species Nothura maculosa. Next base: position 1,178,473 of record JAUBOD010000130.1, read on the forward strand.
TTGAGAAGCAGCTAAAGCCATTCAGTCAGAGAAAGGTCATGTTAACATAAATATTGAAAAGAATGATAATTAGGCAAGGAAAACAGCAAAACACATTAAAGTGAAATGAGGCAATTTTTAAATGTTAACATCTCAATTCAGAAATGTTTACACCACATTTAATAGTTCAATTTTCGATGAGTGTTCCAATAGAAAAAATATGAAGAAAATTATAAAACAGAATTACAATAAAAATTACATATACATTTTACCATCTCAAGAGAAAATGAGTTGTCTGAACTGTATTAAATGCAACAGAAATATTATAGTCCAAGCTTGACTTACTGCAGAATGGAGCAAAATATTCTTATTAACAGGAGAGTGTTTAATTTTTTTGATGATATTTTAATATGTAAAATTCTGAATATTTGAAGGAGCTGTAAAAAAATAATAGCTTCTATTTACTATCCAACTCTTATCATCACACATAGATAAGGGCACGGCTATCATGACAGTAATAGTGATTACATAGCCTGAAATACACTGTACGTGACTTTTCTCATAGAATTTTTTTTCCCACATATTGCAGACTTTCTCAAGAAATGCACACTTAGTGAGACTTCTAAAACTCCCAGAAATGATCTTTTCCCGTAAGAAAGTTCCAACTTGCATTATATGCTTTCTGAATTTAATTTTAGGGATGATCTTATCCCAACAGAAAATTTCTACAGGATTTTTTTCTTCTCCTGACTATTGCCATTCACAATTGAATATGTTACTTTTAAAGAAATTTCAGAGAAGTTAAAATTTCCTCTCAGGAAAAGGTGAGTCATTTCCTAGTTAGGCTTCTGCAATGCCCCACAAGCCTGACACAGCAAGTCCAGTTAGCTGCACCATGTTTTCTGCTGTTTCTTTTTTTTTTTTTCCCCTTAAGTCTCTACAATAGAAATTGAATGAGAAAATGAAACATAGCAAGGGCAGGAAATTATATGAATGCATGTCAAGCAGCATCAATGAGAACAATAAAAGCCAGCCAAGAGGAAAGAAGCATTTTTTCTGCTCTTTTGTATAAATCGGCTCACTACCCTAGCCCTCACTGATAATATTCTTTTGGCATATTATCTACATGCAGAAAGTTGAACAAAAGTTTACTTCTGTAGAAGACATCCAGACCCAAATCTCTCAGTACTATTGGAACTGAGAAGAAGAGTAAAGAAAAGTTCTTCCTGGTAAATAAATGGAATAACAAATTATGGCATAATAATAATAGTAATAAAGTAGAAAGATCACTTTTGACCAACACCAAGAGAAACCTTGAAAACTTGAACAAAAGATGCATAAAAAAATCCTGATATATATTTCATTTCTTTCTGTAAATCTCTTTGGAGACCCACAGTCTCCTGAGCAATCAAATCCTAGTTTCACTTTGCTGTTAAAAATCCTCTCGAAAGTTTCACCCAGACCTCTCGTGAGGTGTTTAAGCCTTTGTTTTCTACACAGTGTGAACAAAGAGAAGCAATTTTATTTCCTTTCTCTTTGAATATCTCTTCTACAACTTAGGAGACAATTATCCTGTCTCTCTTCAGTCTTCTCTTCTCTAGACTAAACAGTCTCCAATCTTTCAGGCATTAAACTGATTTTGTAATGTCTAGTCGCCATTCCTGGAATTTGAACAAACTAAACAGAAATGTAAGAATGCTAAGTTTATCAAACATTGTCTTTAAATTATAAATGTGCTCTGCACATTAGGAATTGTTGATTCTTGAAGAGGAAATTCCTGTTGACTAATATTAACAAATATAGCAATGGTCAAATTATATCAACTGAAATGAATATCACTGACCAATGGTTTACCATATCTAAATGGTGATTCAGAAGTATTGCTATTACTTGCCTATGTTAGAACTTTGTTGTTTTCACATCTGGACTCAGAGACTTCTGATGACCACTGTGTATGGGAATTTCAACATTTAGAACTATTCCAGAGCTGAATAAAACCACAGAGCAGGTTTCTCTGTGTAACAGCTATCATTACACACTTAAAGAAAAAGATTTTTGTCTATGGCATACTACTCCAGGGAAATGGGGTTGGAGTGATGATACAGACCTTAAAATGTTAATTTTTATGCTTATTTTAAAATCTGAATTTGGACTTTGCACAAGCCATTTGATGTGGAAGAGCAATCATTTTTCAAGAGGATTGAGTATGCATGCAGCAACTTAAATTTGTGGAAATGTATCAACTGACTCAGCTGCCGATGACTGCAAAAATGGACTGGATGCTGTTTTGCTATTACCTTTTCAGGCAGGAGCTTGAAATTAGGAGAATTATAGCAAAACTGTCATTGAGGAGAGATTGACTACCCAGAATTTGCAACGCAGACCTATTCTTATCCCTTATGTAGGTGAAAGATAAGTGAAAAAAAATAAAATTAACTACTGCAAGAGTTCTCTCACAGATGGAGCTTCATCTTATTTATTGCTGATATTTATTTTTATATATATATATTTAAAAGTTTAAATGATTTGTTAGGTGTGTGCCAAGCTAACCCACATAAATGCATGCTTTATTGCATCTGCTGCAGCTTTTAATATTATTTATTACTGCTGTCTTAGCATCCAGAAGCAGGTATAAGCTTTAGGGTCCTTCTGCACAAGTAAGGAAGACCAGAACAGCTACTTCCCCAGAGGGCTTTCTGCTTAGGACTTTGAAGGGATGAATCGGATGGTGAGACAGACATTAAGAGAGACATGCCAGGTGACAGGGTGATGTAAAAGTCAATATGTTTACTTGAAGAAGCAATCTTTGGAGCAGAGATAGCTGTGCAGGAAAAGCTTTCTCTCTTCTTCTGCCTCTTTGTATTTTGTGTCATGCCCGCCTGTTGTTTTGTGGCTGCAGGTAAAGTCCCATCCTGTGACAGCTTCTTCCAGGGCTCCTCATTGCATCTGCCCGCAACACAAGTAGGGCAAATTACTTTGAAAAGAGGCAACATCTGGTTGTACATAGCACCAAGGGGGAGTCCTTTGTATAGCCAAAGGAAAAACATTGATACAAATACCTAAGATTAAAATTACCAGCATTTGTCTTGTACTGCAAGCATATATTCTGTAAATGAAAAATAGAATCAGCAAAGACCTGAAAAAAACTCTATAGCCTTACAATATGAAAGAAAAAGAGACAAGATGTCTAGCTGGTTAACAACTGTGGACTGCAAAAGCAAGTACCCCAATGAAAATGCCTGTCATTTTTCCACACTGTGGAAGCTCTAGCCAGGATTCTTCCTTCCATTATGCCAGGAGAGAAAAAGAAATGATTTATTACATATTCTTGACCTCCTGGAGACTTTGTAGGTCAAAGTTAGAATCCTGGTTCTCAATGACTTTCACACAGAAATGCTTTACTCATTTTAAAGTCCCTCATATAAAGTCTTCTTTCAGGTCAGAACTGATGGTTGGTGGTCAGTGTTTAATTCAAAGGGATTTTGTATATGTACATAAAGATTTTGAAGTAACCTACTATCTCAATAATATATCCCAGTGTCTGAGATAAGCTGAAGTGGTTTCAAAAATAGCTGATGGACAGGAAAAAAATATCTGAAGCTAATAAGTGCTTTTATCAACAGATGGACTTCCAGTTCTGCAATTTAATCTACTTCCTCCCCCCTCTTCACATCTCCGCAGCACCCAGACAGTGTTCTGATCCAGCAAAATAACAGGACTGAATTGCCGCTTAATTACATTCATCATATACTAACTCTTAGGATCCATTATTAAGGTCATCTTTCCAATGAAAGGGAAGGCAATGAAAAACAAAATACAAACAAAACAGAAACAAAACAAAAACAAAACAGTAGGCTGGCGAGATCTAACTGGGGAGCAATTCAATTTTAAAAATACAGCCTGTGGTTCTGAAGACTGGTGCAAGCATCTGGTTGAATAGCACAAACTGTGGACAGATTCAAAATATTTTTTTCCACTGGAGAAAATACTTGGCTAACATACTCTACTGTAATAGTCCACTATAAAGAAGTTGTTTAAGACTTAGCACCCTAATGATTGTGCTGCTTGTAGAATCCAAAACTACAGTTTGTCAGATTTGCATTCTGTAAAAATATAGATATATAGAAATATGCATGTTTGCAGAGTTGAAATCTAGTTAATTATTTTAATCTAATTGATTTTATTTTGTTTAATGTTCTTCTAGGTACTTCGTGTGAAATCCTGCTGCAGATGCTGATACTCAAAGCTTTGTGTCCAAATACAGCATTTGTACATAGAGAAGGTATTTAAGTTCCCATAAACTCTCTGGAAGTCGAGGAAACACACTCACTGGAATTCTTATTCCTCTTCTTTTAAATCAGAGTCCAGATAGATTCAGCAGAGTAGCCCTTAGGTGTCTGCTTGCTCCACACAGTTGTCTTGAATTAGGCATCCTGAGCTCTTTGACATGTCTTAGGCTACCTCACTTGACCTCAGGCAGTCACTCTAGAAAGCTGAGGATGTCTCACATACCCTCCCATATACATGGACCTGATTTGGACATCAGAAATGGTATTTTCATCTGTATTTAGGCACCCAAATTGTATCTTATCAATCTGACTGGCTGTCCCCTGGCTTAAATACCTGTTACTTATGTAGATACTTGATGATGATCTGCTCTCTGGATATGTGCAAGTAGCTGTCTGAATCCGTTGCCAAGTGCCACACTGAATGAGATGCAGAAACTGCTTTAGTTTATCATTGGAAAAGCCTCTGCTTGAGTGAAATGGGGTAACTATTTACTAGTGCACCAATCTAGGTGATACACAGAAGCTAAAAATATGCCAGTACAATGTAAAAGTCAAGCTGACTTTGTATTCACAGATTACGTTATCAAGTCACCAATGTTAACATTTTAACCTTTAAATGTCATGAGGTACTTAAAATTAAGGTAGATATTAAATTGCCATAATCATGTCTCTCTAGAGAAAGACACTTCTATAAAAACTATTTCAAGATTTTTATCTTTTCAAATGTACAACTGAATTGCCTCGAACAATAGAGATACTGTAGGCAATCTCAAACCAGCTGGGGCTGGGTATCAGAAATCTGGAATATGATGAGAAGAATCTTGACCAGAATTAGAGGCCCTGATTCAATTTTCTGCTCTGAGTTAGAGCAAGAAAGTTAGGATTGGATCCCTGTTTCCAAGGATGTCAAGTGTTCTAGTGCCTTGGAAGATTTAGATGTCTCTGCCTTTATACTGCACTTTTTTGCCTGTCCAGTACGGGAAATCTATCAGATAAAACTGCCTCTCTCCTACAATGGCATTGCAATGAATAAATTTAAAACACCTGTTAAATCTGTAGTGATCAAAGTAATGGAGGCTACCTAGGCCTATTAGCCAGATGGAGTTGTAGATTAATACAGAAATTAATCTAAAGACTAAAAGAATTGATATTCTTATTTGTAATGTTACTTGGCTTCTGCTAGCTATGGCACAATAAAGAGTCATGCCATTGCTTTAATAATATTTTTTTTGTGCACTCTGCTCTGTCTGCTGCAAAATCTCAGGAAAATGTGGATTCCACTTACACTCCTCTGTACAGTCCATCAGTTCAAGCCCTGCTGTCAATTTGCTTCTTGCTTTGTTTTTTTTTTTTGCTTTACCTGTCTGTCATCTGTCATTTTTGAAACATTTTGGAGACTGTAAGGGAAAGATCCATCTTCTAAGATCAGGCCCACAGACATATTTCCAGATCTATATTAGCTTCTAACTTTAATATGAGAATGCTATTATCAGTTCCTTTTAGTCTTCCATATCCTTAGTGATCAATCAGAAATCTCTGCCAAAAGGCTTTCCTGTCTTCTTTGCTACTTTCCTTAGAATTACTGAGTCTAAATCATTTGGGATGTAGTACTTTGTCAGTTTGTAGTATTTCTAATTACCTTGGTATCTGATCTGGCACAAAAAGAGATCTTTCTAACCTATTAATTTCCCTCCAGCAAATCCTGCCTTTTTCTTAGATGTGAGACCTGATCCTTTTTGAATATTGATAAACAGTCTAGGCCCTCAGTAACATCAAGCAAACTTTTTATTTGTTCCCTTCAGAAGTGACCGGGGCAGAATAGAGTTTACAGTAGCTTTGACCAAATCCATCACATACAGATGATATTCTTCCTGTTTCTATGTGGAAAAGATGGGAATATTCATAGTATTTTACTATACATTTATACAATTATTTTCTTTTGTAGATTATCCTTGTTGAAGAAAGACAGAAAGGAGGTAGGCCTTTCTGTCCAGTAGGCCTTTCTGTCTAGACCAAGATCTGTATTTTCTCCTCTATAATTATTACATGTTTGGAAACCAGTCAATACAAGCCTCCCAGAGGCTGGCACACAAATCTACATATTCTTGACCATCTTAAGATGTTCTGTTCCTAAAGCACCTGAAAGCAAAGACCTTTGTCCCTATCAGGACAAATCAGGACTTATCAGAGATAATAAGTTTTCTCCCTCAGCTAATGAGTGCTTCAATTTTAAAGCACACTGTCATAAATTACCAGACATCATCAGATTCTGACATAGTCCAAGTTTGCATTATTGCCCCGTAAGTAACCCTTATGAAAGCAGGGTTTTCCTAAAGTCTTGACAGTGAGAAAATCTTCATTTCATCATCATGATTTACCAGAAATCAGAAAATTCTTTCTGAGATCAGTGAGGTGTATGGTCTCTGCTGACTGCTGGAGGAAGTAGGGGCTGCAATATCACAGCTATATCTCTGTAAGGGCACAAGGGTGACAAATTTCATGGAATATTTTGTTAATTCAGTTGATACCTTTAGAAAAAAAAAACCAACAAAATTCTGGTATTCAAGCACTTACAGCTTTATTAATAATTAAATGTAATGATTTTAGACTGCTAAACAATCTGAAGGAAAAAGAGATGACTGCCTGTGGAAAGTGATGAGACCAGTATGGAAAAGGATAATAGTCACTACTAATAAAAATAAAATCAGGAATCATTTGGAAAAGTTAAGCAGATAATGACTTCTGATTATTTCTTCTAACAGGGGAGTTTTAACAGAATTGATGAAATGATGACCCTTTTGGTTAAAAGCTAGTGAAAGGAAGAACTTCCTCCTGCAGCAATCATGTACATTTTGAGACTCTCTGATGCAAAATTCTGGTGAGGAGATAGTGTAAAATGAGTACAAAAAAATGTGAGTTCGGAAAGGAAATAGAGAAGCTCTAGGAGATAATAATAACTCTGTTAATGCCTTAATTCTCATATTCCTCTTTAAAGAACTGCTTATGCCCACTGCTTGAGGTAGGAATTGGGCTTGGAGATCCCTCTGATCTGGCAGTGTTCTGGCTCTTGTGCCCCATGTCCTGCTAATAAAATGGCCTGAGCATTACAGATGCTCTCGCTCTCCAGCACGTGCTTTGTGCACATGAAGCACAATGATTTAGTTTTACTGGTGCCATGCAGTAGCATGGCAAGCTCTTGCACAGCCAGAGGGGGAACTTCAGTACCTTGCTCTGTACTGGAAAAGTCAATTGGTGTCGTAATTCACTTTGCTTTCCTCTTCCTGGGTTTCTAATGCCTACTTATGTCTGTTCTGTTAAATGTGTGCTTAATAGACATATCCTGAGTTAGACTGAGAAGATGCATGGCCCTCTCAGAGAGAAATTCTCTGTAGGTGGTTGGTCATGCTGCAAAATGCAATTAGCTGAACATCTCCACTCTGTGAAATCAGCATGGCCCCCACTGCAGGGGCACGTCAGCAACTGAGCAAAGGAAAAGTGTGCCTCTTCCCAAGGGACAAGTAAGGTAAGGAAATTATGGGAAAAGATGAGGATAATACACCAGTGATGAGAGATTAAAAAAAAAAAAGTTTATTGATTGTAAAAGATAATGACTTTACTCATAGGAACAAGGCAGGGCTGATATGATTTTGCCTCAAACCATGCTTGATTCTGTCCTTCCTGCTTTGTGTCTCTGGCTTGGAGAGGTCACTTCTTGGCTGGTGGCAGTGGATGGGCTGAAGTTTATGTTGATGTCCTTCTACTGAGGAGGTAAGGACTCTTCTGAAATGGAAACTGCTATTTAAATATTTAAATATTTAATATTTAAATATTATTTTATCTTCTTCTGATTACCATTTTACAATATGGAAAATTTTAATAATATCAATATACTTTTTGGTAATGAGGCAGTGAATAATGAGAATTTCTTTCTATTTTTGAAAGTAATTCATAAACAAAGAAGAGATAGATACTATTTAACTCCTAAATCAGGAGATTCATAGAGCATTTTCTTCCCAGAAACTAAAAGAGAAACTAAATGTGACAATGTAATGCTATTCTTAGGGAGGGGAAAAAAAAAAAGTTGATTGTAGTTACTATTGTTTTAATGTTACATGCACAGAAGGGAACATAGGGCTAGGAATCTCTACAGAATGAGAATAGATAGTGTTATATTACAGAGGTCCCTTTACTTTTTAGAGAATATTGTAAGAACTATATTAGTGCTTGAAATATGCCTGGTAATCAGTTGACTGATTCAGAACAATTTACATTAAATTCAGAACAATTTACATTACGCTAATATGGGGAGAAATAGAGACACGTCTTGCAGCTGTTGCAGGTCAAACAGGTGCTTTTGTGCTTTTCAGTGAAGGATTTTAGGCACTGGAAGCACATTGATGAGGACAGTTTTGGAAGGAAGTTGATGAAAGCATCAGATTTTAGATATTCAAGAAGCAGATGCTGATGTTAAGGCACGCCAGAAAGAACATTTGAAATGAGATAAAGTGTTTACAAGCCACATGATCACGAAAATAGAAAGACAAAATGGATTACAAAGGAAAAAAATAGAATAATTAATTGAGTCTGGAAGAAGAAGAGTATTAAATACCATTAAACAACACAATTAGCAGTAAGAGTATATTAGCTATTTGATTTTTCCCCTTGAAATACACTGCATGCAATGAGATTAGCTCTTTTTTTTTAGATAATCAAAAATATTTCTGGATGGAATAACTGACAACTGGTCTAACCTGACTATAGAAATGTAAGAAAGAGACAGAGAGCAATAAGATAGGTCAGGAAATTCCTGAAATTAGTATGCAGAAGTGAGGCAACAAGAGCAGAGCAAAAGCTCTACTATTTGGGTTTTTGTTTTCAGAAACCTTTCTGAATGTCATTGCGGGGATGGACACTAAAATGAGATATCATTTGACTGAGAGTGACAGAGCACTGGAACAGGCTGCCCAGAGAGGTTGTGGAGTCTCCTTCTTTGGAGGTCTTTAAAACCCGCTTGGATGCAGCCCTGTGCCACGTGCTCTAGATGACCCTGTGTGTGCAGGGGGGTTGGACTAGATGACCTCTGAGGTCCCTTCCAACCTTAAGCATTCTATGATTCTATGTTTCTATGATCATGGATAGGAGAGCTTCATTTTGAAAATTGACATAATGGCATCCATTTGATGGATTTCAATCTGTTTTCATCACATCCTAGTAAAATAGGAAGTTAAAAAGGGGACAGTGAAAATGGTATTTTGAAGTAGAAGATACTAATCTTCTACTTGCATGCTAATGTTATCAGGCCCTTTGCACTCGCCGTGTACCTCTGCCTCTGATTGCTGTCCTTGCCCCTTGTCCATCCCTTTTTCAGAACAGAGCATTAAAAGCATCAGAACTTCCTCCTCAAGAATCTCTGGTTGATCTCTGCTGCTGTTGGGATTCCCATTCAAGGGTACCCAACCTTTGCTCTGCATCGAGCAACAAAAGCAATAATTTCACTTCCCAAATGTCTCAATCTTTCTATGATTTAGCTGTAAAGAACTTTCTTTATGTTTCTGTTCACCTTCCTGTAAAATGGACATTTTGTCATCTTCATGCAAAACTGCTGGGAAGAGAAAAGACTGCTGGGCTCACATAGTCTGTTGAGGTTAGTTGAATTACTTGTAGGACTGTCTTGAGCAGGATATACACAAATTTGTGCGCAACAGACTAGACACACATGTGCTCTGTACACATTGTGCACCATAGGAAACACCATAAGCAAAAGAGAGAAAAATATCATTAAAAGAACCAATTTCCCAGGAAAATAGCACTAATAAATAGCTACAAGGATCGCTGTCGGCTTCTTGGAGATGAGCGGTATAAAGTATCTGGATGTCAAAACTCACCTATATTAGAAGATCTTGTTAAAATGGGATGAGACACAATGTGGACAAAGACCAAGGGGCCAAGATCATTTTATTTTTCTGCACTAACAAAATACTATAATAGTTATTGAGTTATGTAGTATGAGGATATTGTAACTTTTACAGCAAAATAACAATATTAAAAAAATCACAAAAAGAACTCAAAACACACAGAGTTAGATAAAATCTGTGAAAAGGAAGTTGCCATAGTCAATGGAACATAAAAGTAAAAGATGTGGATTTTTTCGTAAAAAGCTTTCCACGCTTCAGCTTAATAAAATCTTCCATGACAAAGGCTAACTGTGCAGGTAATATTTAGAAACTTCCACAGAAATCAGACGACATGGCAGTTCTGCTACAATAATTTGACACTAGTTTCTTGATGAATTCAAGTTGTACTTATCTATAATCATCTGCCTCAATATACATCAAAAGATGTGGAATATCTCTAAAAGAAGACAGAATTTCAGTCAGAAATGGTAGGTTTCAGAGAACAGAAATTGTACTGAAATATGTACCAGCACTGTCCCCATCCTGCTCTACCTGTGGAAACTAAAGAGAGATTTATCTATAAAATGCTGATGAAAGAGATTGGTAAGCACACACTTGGGAGAAAAAATATGCAAATAAAATCATTGGGAAACTGCAATCAACAGGAAGCTTCAATTTGCTGTGGGTACTGCTTGCAGCAGGAGTTATTTTACAGCCACACCAACCCTGCAGCAGCAGATCCAGTCAAGGACTGAAAAGAGGTATTTCTGCTAAGACAAATGTCCTTTGACTTCTGGTTGGGTATAGTATTGTCTTCAGAAAGGCAAAAAAAAGGAAAAAAAAAAAAGCCAAATCTAGAAGAGAGATTAACTGGTGTTGAAATTAATATTCAGCTTCCTTACGAGTTTTATTAGCAACAATCAGTTTTAACGAAGACAAACTGTCATTTTTTCCCCCAAAGGCAATGGAAGAAACAACTTGAAAGAAACTTGGAGGCATCTTGAAGATCAAGACATTGCAGAAGCTGCAGCTTCCCTGCTTGCTACAGGCACTTTCCATCACTGAGCCATTTTATCACTTCCCCAGTCCTCTCAGGACACTTCCATCTCCCTGCCTAGAAGCAGGACTCTTTGTTAGGAAACAATAAGGAAAAATAAAATCACACATACCTGATGCTTAGCAAGACAGAGCCCCAAAATTAGCGAATGGAGAAACTTAAATACCAAAATACTGTGAATAAATTCACATTGATATAAAGAGACAGTTATCCGGATGCTACATAATACTAATCTATAGTGTGGTTCTGCTTTATTCTTTTGGCAGCACATTTCTCTGCATCCACTTTAATGCATGTCTTTACATGTTTGTGCTTAAAATAATTCAACAATTCTTTCTTCTCTTTTTTTTTTTCTCTTGCATGAAACTCTACCGACTTAATAAGTGTAAGTAGAAAAAAATTTTTTTTTCTATGCTGAACGCTCAAAGTAACAGCAACTAGACAGAGTCCAGAGCAATATGGCAGGAATAACTACCTTGTAGGGTATTTTCATCTATCTCCTACATCAGAATATCACTTTTCAATGCTTCAGGACATTTTGTTGATAATTATAGCATTAGATCACTCATTGACCATTGGACTAGGAGCTTACTACAATTTTGTTATCCCAAATGGAGACACATAGTGATGGGTAAACATGCTCATTTGCAATCTCCCTTATATTATGTTATTTATAGGATTGTCTCTTGCATCTTTATGCAGATACTTTTATTTCAGTCCTTTTGTTTCATGTCTCCCACTGCCTTGTCACCTTTTCAAGAAGCAAGTGGTGATACTGAAAGAGGGACTGGCTCTGCTCTGTGACACAGTTTGTGAAGCTAATGATGGTACCTGTCACTTGTTTGGGAGGTTGTTTTCTTCTTTTTTTTTTCTTTTGTATGCTTTTTTAAAAACATTCATTTTTTGTCTGAAAGCAGATAATGGATATTGTATGTATTCTGCTCTTTCCTACCCGCTCTAATTCAAGATGTCAATTGTTGCAATAATTTGATCCATGGACCTCAAGTAATTTACAGGTATAAACTATGGTAGACCATACTCAAATAAAGTAACTCTATAATTCAATACCATTAAGTATTGATACTGGCAATATCATGCACTACTCAAATTATGCTTACCAATGCCTTATTAAAAGGAACAAAGGAAAAAAAAATATTGTCATGTGATAATAGTTTATCAGCTTAAGGGAAAGGCTTTCTTTTGAAGTCTATGCTTCACAGAAACAAAATCTGGAACAAGACAAGCCTATGGCTACCTTTAAGTATGCCTTAGTGAATTGAGACAGTTTGCTACTGAGTAGGATTTAACACTGCTGCCATGAAGCAACTTGCCCTATTCTTTCTGATTCCTGCCCAAATAATACTAGCCTCTGACTAGTCTGAAAACCTGTTCATCTTCTTTAAGCCTCTTCATGTCATTTACCTGGCATCATTCATCTCTGTGATGATGGCGGGACAATGTGCTCTGCCCACAATTTACAGCATACTCTTGCAGTGTTCACTGCATCTTCCTTAGGGAAGAGGAGCATGCAAAAGCGCAGGTGAAGAATGCAAACAGCCACACAGAGACTGGCCAGTGTTGAATTTCACTGTGCAGACAGTGAGATTAAAATCTAATGTGTAAGGTTTCTGAGCTCCAACACCTTCTAACCTCATTAACCTGCAATTACCAGAGCAGGAATTGGTAGGAATGATGCCTCCATTAAGCGATCAGATAATCAGTAACACAACTTTTTTTTTTTTTCATTTTCCCCTAAAGGAGATTCAATATGACAAATAACTTACAAGACAAGTGTGATATTTCTATGGTAATTCTATGTTGTCCTTTTCCATCCAGAGGCAAGTGCAGGTAACTATAAGGTGGATGAAATACAATCCTGACATTTCAGTGTGTTATTAACTACGTGCTGGATATGTAGAATATCCTAAAAAGCACAGCTCCTACATTTTTTTTTTCCAAAATATCATTCTTGTCTCCTCAGGGTAGTACAGATTGAATGTTGCTCTCCAGATATAACTTACATTTTAAGATTGTTTTCTTCTTCTGCTGGGCTATTTCCATTTCCAATTAAAAGTATTTGATGTTAAATCCTTGATTCCCAGCTTCTTTTCTCTGTCAATCATTTATACCTCACAAAAGTTAACATCTGCTTTCCTTCTTCATTGCTTTTCTTAAAACTAACCACGGGTTTGGACAATATTCAGTGAATATATCCTTTCTCATTCAAAACCTTGTGGAAACACAACTCTGTCTCTGGGTTTTGCAGCTCAGATTTCTCTATTATGACAAGCCCAGTGGAGAGTCCAGACACAAAGATGCCTGGATTTCAAGCATATTCTGATTTTCCATCGTTGGGCTTGGACTTACATGATTTTAATTCCATTCATGTCAGTAGAATTATTCTTGGCTTGTAAGGAGAAGGGGGAATAGAGATTAATGCCAAGAGTAATTCAATCTTACATATACTACTACTACTACTACTACTACTACTAAATGAATATAATGAATTAATGTAATAATAAATTAATATTATAATAATAATTATAATAATAATAAAGGAACTTTGTTATCTATGTCATCAAACTTTGGAATCTTTGCCTAGCACTTTGTAATCTAAAATTCAAATTGAAATGGTATGTTTCTCTGGCCAAATTAAAATTAAATACAGGATTTAAATATGTGGTTATATCCATAATGGAAGTAGATCTTCCTATGCAAAGGTCAAAAATCCAACAATTCTTTTGTTTCAAAAATTTATTTTCCCCAACTCATATCTTCTTTGAAAAATAAATTCTTGGTATATTACCTACAAATTACAAAACAATCCTCTTAAATCTCATTCTCTCACACACACCTGCACATCCATGTACACACGTGTACAAATGATGTTTATGGCAAAGAAGAAGTAGGAAGTTTGATTAAGACAAGGAAAATAACTTAATCTACTACAAGAATGCCAAACTTCACAGCAGATAAAGTTCCTGGATCAAATTATTTAATGTCATATGAATGGGCATTCTTCAAAGATTTGTCACCTCTACTTGAATCAGGTTTTATCACTTGGATCAGCACTGCTAATCACAGAGTCACAGTTTGACTGGATGCTATCAGAGAGTCAGGAGGACATATAAACTGTACACCAACTCTGAGGTGAAGATGGGTCCCAACATCTCACCTTCTATATACTTCCTCTTTCCTAGGAAAACGTTCATGCATTCTCACTGAATATAACAAACATTATATTTATTTAGGGCATTCAGACTTCTTTTTCTACGTTTAGATGAAAATTTGATTTTTCACATGTGATTTATGAGAAGTAATTGGCACAGCTTCTGTTAATACTAAGAAGTTGAGACTTGTCTTCAGTACTGTGCATTGATTTATGGGTCATATTTCAGTTTGCAATAATCAGAGTATCATAGAATCATTATGGTTAGAAATGACCTTCAAGATCATCAAATCTAACTATAAAAGGAGCACTACTTGACCTGGAGCCCAGAGCTCCTGAGCTCGGGGAATTACATTGTGTTGGAGCTAAAGCAGTAACACCCACTTCAAACAAATTTCTGAGTGGCAATTTACATTGCTCAGAAATTAAGGCCCTGGGATCAAACAGTTCTGGCCTGTGTCCATCCTGTGTAGGAACAGTCTTCTCTGGAGAATATTTTTGTCTTGGCCAGAGCTATTTTGAACAGTTTGAAATAGAGTCAAGGAGCTAACAAGTACCCTCTGCGCACATCAAGTGGCTGGAACCTGAGCTTGCTCCCTGGTCCTCTGCACTGTGGTTTAGAGGCAGCTCAATGATGCCTTTCAGTGGGTAGGCCGCAGTTGCTGCTATAATGATGCAGAAGGAAAAACTGTACCTGTGCTTTCCACCTTGTGCTTCGCAGTGCTGCAGACCCTAAAAACAATCCGCTCCCAGGTCTGCCAGGCAAGGGATCCGAACGAAAAGTTGACTCAGTAATGTGTGATTTATACACAGTCGAACTCAATATGAACAAAAAATACAGAGCTAGACAGTTTGAAAACAGGGGAAGGAGACAAAAAGAGTAGGCATGTGTCAATCAAAACTGCAAGAAGTGAGTGATGAGGATTGACACTGCAGTAGATGAGACAAAGCCTATGGCTAGACAAAGCGAAATTGGCCTTGAATCACAACTCAGTATCTACAGAAGGTACAAAGCTATATATCTATAAAGGAGATAGACAAGTGGGGCAAAAACTGAGAAAAAAAAAATGAAAGAATAAAACTCCTGGCCTGACATCACCTAAGAATGCCATTACAAGAGAAACCTGCTCGTACTGTATATGTTGAGATTTGGAAAGAGGCTCCAGGTTGCAGTTTAACCACATTTCTCTCCAGTACCATGCTCAAATCACCTGTTTTCAATGGTGGCTGTCGAGAGGACAAAAAGCAATAGACACAAACTGAAACACAAGATATTACATCTGAATAAGAGGAAAAACTTCCTGACTGTGAGGGTGACTGCATATGGAAAAGGCTGCCCAGAGAGTTTGTGGAATCACCTTCTCTGGATATATTGAAAACCCACCTAAATATGATCCTATATAACATGTTCTAGGTCATCCTGCTGGAGTGGAGGGGTTGGACTAGATGATCTCCAGAGGTTCCTGTCAACCTCAACCATTCTGTGATTCTGTGAACACTAACAACCACATTTCAGGATCTGTACCACTCCAAACAGGTAAATACATATGGTTTTCATATGTGCCAGAACAAGATTGCCCTTCCTTCCACTCAAGTTTAATTGCCAGTCCTGTGCCTTCCATGGCACCTGGCCTCTTTGCCTCAGAGGCTTGGCATTCCTTCTTGTGACGCTTCTCTTAAGCAACTGATTTGTATAGACTTAAGAGTTCAGAGCAAACCCATTAAGCCTGGTCCTTGGTGAATCCACATTTTAGGCCTAACCCACAGCCATTTCTCTCCAGTTCTACATGAGCATAACCTTAATGACATCAACAGGGAATCATTGATGGAAAAAAAAAGATTTATGCAGCTGAATTTCAGACTTCTTCTGTAGATTATTATGCTTATGATGCATGCCAGAGTCATTAGGAAAATAATGAATTGTGACTAATCCTTAAGAAACTTTGGTATTAATAGATCTCCAGTCACATACTTCCTCTTTAACTCAAATAAAATTGCAAGTCTTCTTCCTCTAAGTAAAATTTATTAATGTAAGTTTCTAATTTTGTCAGGATACTCTGACTATTATCTCTATACTTATGTGGAGGGGTGCCTGTCAGACGAAGTAATGCGTGATGGCTGTTGATCGTACAAAGTCTATAATTGTGTAAAAAGATTTTTTTCTCCAAGAAGTAAGCCATTTATTAAAATTATTATTAGTCAATTAGTTAATTATTAGTCAAAATATTAGTCAATTATTAAAAATTGCACACTAATATTGTGATTCTTCTCAGTTTGCCTTGGGGAGTTTGGTACATAACTAATTGCTACTAATGATTTTCCTGAGAAAACAAAAAAGCTCGCTCTTAATCAATATGAATGAGTGGGAAGCTGTATAGGGAAAAGTTCAACAGGTACTAAAGATAATAGACATATTTATATGTTTATGCTTATCTTTATCTGCTTATCTATCTGTGTACAATTGGAAGTATTTTATAGGAGCATACAGCAAAGAAAGAATAAATATAGCTTTTAAGACAACCAGTACACAAATTATTGACTTTTTTTCAAGAAAGGCTTTTTTCATTTAAATTTCCTTTGAGATTTTGTCCATTTATGATATGAGTTTAAGACCCAGCTTTGCCCACATCCTGTATATCAATTGTTGTTTTCCTTTCTGCATCTAAAAAGTTTTGCCATAAGCAAGTAATGCATTTTTTTTCTAACCTAGAATGTCAATGAGGAATTGGGAAATTGGTGTGTGTGTGTATATGTGTGTATATATATATATATATTTCCTTTGAAGGGGTCGAGAAGGAAAATATAGCAAATTTCACTACACTACATTACTGTCACAGAAGAGCCTGGGGTTGTGCATTTGCATTTTAGCTTTAGGGTTATCTCTCATCTGCTCTTTGCCTGAAGATGCCCTCAAAGTGCTAAACAGGAAAATAAACTTGACAAATTTCGAACAGAAAATTAAGGAGAAGAAAGTGCAGTTGGAGAACAAAGTGCAAGTCTTTTGTATATTTTTTTTGATTATTTAAGTTCTCAGTGACAGAGCAGAAACTAGCATAGTACTGAAATACAGTATGTATCTAGACCTAGAGCTAAGCATAGACCTAGAGCTAAGCATAGATATAGTCATATATTTAAGTACTGAAGAATTTCTGTTGGAAAATGTCCATACACTACTTAGCGTATGAAAGAAGATTTTTACTGGAATGTTAGGATCTTGATCAAAAATGCTGAAATGTCTCTGTGTTTTCACTTTAAAGTTACAGCTAATGTTTTCTTATAAAAGCTGATTATTTTCAAAGGAGCTATGATAAATAATGCAAATAATATCACACAAGTAATGCAAATGAGATCACAAAGACAATCTGGAGCATTTTCTGTGCAACCTCTGTTGTTTCATTTTGCTTTGCTTCTGCACAAAATTAGCATATTGAATGCAAAGTCAGTGTGGGAAGGTGCATCTGCACCTACTCGGCATTGGTAATGGGAACTCAACAGGTAAATTCAAACTCACTCTGAGAGTGGCAGATCAAAATTGGTCAACTGGAGATCATTTACTTGTAAACTGGCTGGCAGTTGATAATGAAAAATACAATGCAAAATATAGTTGCATTATCAGATGGGAAATGCAGAAGGATGCACCTTGAACACTTGTTTCTTTTTCATCATTTATTTTATTTTATTTTAGTTTAGTTTAGTTTTAGTTTTAGTTTATTTTTATAATCTGCAAAGTTATTTTCTCAAAAAAAATCATGTTTAAAGCAAGACAAGTCACCAGAACCATCATTTTGTGTAAGAAAAGTGGAAAGCAGGCAGGTTCAGGAAGAATGACAAGCACCATGATATCCACGTACTAATATCAGGATGACTCTTCAGTGAGACAATGGAGTAACCAAAGAGTGTTTTTGTTCCTGTTTCTTTTTTTTTTCTTTTGGCACAGGACCATTAAGTAAGCAAGAAGAGACCAGGCTAGATCAAGCATCAGCAGCAGAAGTTCATCAGCAGTTCTACAAGATGCTTTCTCAGGGAACTGCTCTTCACTGAAAAGAAAAAAAAATATTAAATGCTGCAGTAGAAGTTTGCTGGTTTTGCAAGTTGACATCAAGTTTTGCAAGCGGCAAATAAGACACTGAGATGTAGTGTAGGTGGTGAGATTGTAAACATGGCTCATTTTCAAATAAATATATGTGCCAAGGTCACAAACCCTTTAAAAGTGTGTCTCAGTCACCTCCTGTAGCAGGAATATCATATTCACCAGTCAGATCAAATGACTTGAATACCATGTTAAAAAAAAACTAGGCAAAAAAAGTTTATTTTTATTAGGCATCTTGGCTTCAGAGAGGAGAGGCATCAATTACAACTCTGTCACCAGCAAAGGGGAAAAGTCCTCTCCAGGTTACCCTAGGGCTTGAACCAAATTCTTTCTTGCACACAAGCAAATCAAGCCAGAGATTTGCTTGATTTTACACATCATGGTTTGCCAGACAAGAAGACAAGGTACTGTCAATTTATTTTAAACTAAGCAATCAAAGAGAGAAAAAAAATGCAGAATCCCAAATGTTGTTATTTCAGTGATACTTTTCGGAGTGTAGCTTCCATTTAAGAATTTGCAACAATTTCTATTATCACTATGTAACACCCAACTATTTAACTCTATTAGAACATATTTTTATGTTACACAGCTGTCTAAAAACTTACTTTTGCTTTAAAGGCACATGCAAACAGATGTTTAATGAATCTGTTATTTCCTTCTCAGTTTTTGAAGTCTGATAACTTCTAAGTATTGCACTTTCTTTTAGTGATTTTTTTTCAGGAAGAATAAATTCCATTTTCCTCTGTATTTCTAATATGTATACCAACATGGGAAAAATATCCTCTGAATATTAAATCTTAAGAACTTTAAAAAGCAATGTGAGAGGATAAAGTGATACGTTAGACAATACAATAAATCTGATGTGATGCTTTACAAGTTTGATCTCACAAGGAGGTAGTTGTCAAAGGAAATTCTTCAACATGTTTATACACTTATGAACTGAAAGCCATTTGGCTGTACAATGGAAGAATCACAGAATCACAGAATGGTTAAGGCTGGAAGGGACCTCTAGAGATCATCTAGTCCAAACTTCCCGCTCAAGCAAGCACACCTAGAGCATGTAGCACAGGGTGGCATGTAGGCGGGTTTTGAAGACCTGCAGAAAAGGAGTATCTACAATCATCATGGGCAGCCTGTTCCACCGCTCTGTCACCCACACAGTAAAAAAGTTCTTCCTGATATGGAGATGGAACTTCCGGTGTTTCAACTTCCTGTGTTCCAACTGTGTTTCAAAGGTTGAGAGAGTTGGGCCTGTTCAGCCTGGAGAAGAGAAGGCTGAGGTGGGATCGGATCAGTGTCTGTCAATATCTCAAGGGAGGCAGCGCTTGGAGGCAGCGCTTGGATGCAGCCCTGTGCCACGTGCTCTAGGTGACACTGCGTGAGCAGGGGAGTTGGACTGAATGGCCTCTGAGGTCCCTTCCAACCTTAAGCATTATATGACTCTTATGATTCTAACTTATTGCCTCTTGTTCTGTCACTGTCCACCATTGAGAAGTGTTTGACCCCTTCCTCTTTACATTCACTCTTCATGTATTTATACATCCTAATTAGATGCTCTCTCAACCTTCTCTTCTCCAGGCTAAACAGACCCTACTCACTCAGTCTTTCCTCATACGATAGATGGTCCAGTCCCTTGAAAATCTGGTTTGCTCTACACTAGGCCCTCTCTAGTAGTTCCCCATCCCTCTTGTATTGGACAGCCCAGAATTGTACCCAGTACTCCAGGTGCAGGCTCACCAGAGCTGAGTAGAGGGGCAGAATCACCTCCCTCGACCTGCTGGCAACACTCCTCCTGATACAGGCCAGGATCCCATTGGCCTTCTTGGCCACGAGGGCACACTGCTGACTCATGGTTAACTTGATGTCAACCAGGACTCCCAGGTCCTTCTCTGCGGTGCTGCTTTCCAGCCGGTCAATCCCTAATCTGTCATGGTGCCTGGAGTTATTCCTCTCCAGGTGCAAGACCCTGCACTTGTACTTGTTGAACCTCATGAACCTCTCTGCCCAACTCTGCAGCCTCTCCAGGTTCCTCTGAATGGCAGCACAGACCTCTAGAGTGTCAGTCAATCCACTTAGCTTGATATCATCTGCAGACTTGCTCAGGGTACCCTCTGTGCCCTCATCCAAGTCAAGAACTTTAGAATAATACACTAAGATGCCATATTTCATAGGTGAACCCTTTTCTCTGAGACTTGGTGCATAAAGTCTAGACTGATTTTTTAAAAATACTGTCAGTTATTTCTATAGTCTAGTACTCTTCAAGTTGACATATTCTGAATGGCAGATTGAGGATAATAGTGAAATATATTTAAATGTGAAGATAAGGGGAAAGACAGAGAGAGGAGAAGAAAAAAGGATGAAATTACAGAGGGATTGAGAGATTCAGGGAATACCTAAAAAAAGAAGTCACATCTTCAAATTGTAATCATGATGAGAGCCATAAGAAACTGACTAAAGCAGGGCCTTGTAAGTTATATATATAAATCCTATGTGAGTGACAAGTTTTCTAGCACGCACAAAACATCTTTCAAATAAGTATAACCAAAGCATTTCAAGAAAGAAAACTGTACAGCAAAGAAATGATAGAGTTTGATTTTCAGTTTCAGTTAGTATTGAATTCTTTTGTTATTGAGCAGATCTGAGCCCAAAGCTAGTGGGTTTTTTTCCACTCCCCACCCCCCCCTTTTATCTCTGATTCTTGACGTGCTCTCATCACTAAAAATGTGTATCTGCAGTACTGTGTTAGAAGCTTTAGGGCAGAAAGGAGGTAGGAATAAGAAAGTGTATGCATGGAAAACCGAGACCTCTCTGATTACGTAATCAGTGACTCTTCAATTAGCAAGTGAGAAGCATCATCGATGTAGCAATGCTTTGGCCTCTCACTTCTTCCAGGATCAAGTGCACTGCCCTATCTCCAGACTTTTCTGAGTAATTCAATCATTTTCGGGTACTCATAGTTAACTTGTAAACATTCCAAACGTTTCAGTCCTGCAATATTAATTAATTCTTGTGATCCCAGTGAAGATACTAAGATTACGCACAGGGGAGTGGATACAAGTAGGACTTATCTTTCCTTTTCTTCTTTATATGGAATTTGAGACTAATCTAATTTTCAGATAATCCTTACCCACTGAGAAACCAGAATGGCTAAGCAAACTTTTTAAGAGATCCACAATTATTGATCAAAAATGTTTATGTGTAGGCACTAAAATTTGAAATTTGAAAATTTGAAAAGAGACTTAAATGAAAACTTTCATTTGTCTTTTGGGCTAAGAATCTCTTCTTTTTTTTGCCAATACTGAGAAGGACTCTGCAAACTTATGTAAGCTTGGCAGTACTAACACAGATATGCAAGAATAGTTATGTTTTCATATACATGGAAACAAATCATATGGCCTACAGAAGCATTTTCCTGTTGAGTGAGATATGGCCTCTTCAGTTCACACATGGTTAACATTAGCTTCTACACATCAGTGTTGGAATTCATCTTACTTCACTTTCATGTCTGGGAAGTAAATCTAAATTACTTTATCTAAAGTTAAGATAATTAAATTTCCCTTTTAGTCTGTTGAGGTGAGGAGCTGTTTTCAGAGTCCAGTTAGTCTGAACTGTTTTGGACATCTGTCTTGGATGAGATGCTTCAAAAACACTTGTTCCTATCTACTGACTTTAAAGGGAAATAAGATGACTAGCTCAGATGTAGACACTACGTATTAGTGAGAAGACTTCTACTGCACATCACTGTCTATTTTAGTGTAAACAGACATCTAGATTAATGAAGATAGTAAAGCAGAGGCATGGCTTCTGATTTTCTAGACAAATTTGGTTCTATTGATTGATAAGATGTAATTTAATTATTATAGGAAATGCTCCTTTTGTACTTTTATGCATATTTTTCTCTCAAAATTTCTAATCTATTTAAAATATTAAATTTAATTGTCTATATTTTATATATAATTTCCCTACTCATAATATTTTGAAGAGAAACCTTTAAGTGTGCAGTGGAAACAAGCTTTGAAAAAAAAGAAGGAAAACATTTTCTCTCAGACCTTTTTCAATAACTGAATAATACTCGACCTAATACCTTTATATGGCAAGCTGCAAAGAAAAAAAACAAACAAACAAAAAAAAAAAAACAGATGATATCCCAAACACAGAAATAAATGTCAATAGTTTCACATATAACAACTGAGTCAAGATTTTATCCCCAATTCATAAGATAGTACCTGTATTGATATAACATACCCCTATGTATATGATTACATCATTGCAGCAAACTTCTTCATAACTTTTCTGCCGTTAAAAACTTTCTAAATTTTGCATAAGGATATGCTGCTGACCAGGATGAATGAAATGATCTTTGCTTTATGATTTATCTGCATATTATTTTCTGCATTCTTTTTGTTCGGTTTGAGAATCTCTTGGAAATGAAGGGCATTACTAATGCCATTAAAGGAAAGGGAAGGATTGGTGCTTCAGGTCTTCACACAAATACATGATCTAGCTAGGGAATTTTTAACAATTTGCTGCATGTAACTGTGGTGACTATATATACAACTGGTCTATTTCTGCGGATATGCTCTCCAACCCATCAGGTGTCCTATATATATTCTGTGGATATTTTCTCTTTTCTTTACCATGTGCTTCTTGGGAGACTTTCCATACGATGCTTTCATCCCTGAAACTCCTTTTTTCTTTTTTCTTTTTTTTTTTAAGGTACTACAAGATAATTCCAATGTTTTTCAGGAGAATTTGACATAGACCTTTGGAAAAGGCTAAATCTAGTGATCTAGCTAGGAAAATATGTATAGATATTCAGACTCTAAAGCTGTTCCATCATGTAGCATCCCTCATTTCACAGTAGACTCTTTTTAGCTGAGAGTTTATTTCAAATAGGGAAAGAAGCTAAAAAAAATTGAGTACTTAAAAAGAGGATTTAAATTATTTTTCATTATGTTTTCATCGATCAGGAGGAGTCCCTTACTAGAAATGTTCCTGCTGGGAAATGAAGCTGTTTATTCATATATATGCTGCAATAAAAATAAGGAATGATATTTTGACTCCTTTGAAGATGCTGACATATCTAAAGAGTAAGAATTGCTCAGCAGGGGAGGTTAGGGAATATATTTACAAGTGGCCCAATAATATATAAAACCAGTTTCCAACAATGTTTACTGTTCATTTTCTGTTCTATTAGTCATTTTTCATGTCTACCAATGACTTGTAACTCTTTGGTTATCACTTAAGAACTCAAAATTTGCAGCTATGCAAACTTCAGGTGTCTCATTGCAAAGCTGTTGGGTTCTGGTTTTGTGGGTGAAAATGGGGGGGAGAAGCATTTTGTAGTTGGGGTATGATAATCATTCAAATGTGTGGAAAGAAAATTACATTTTTAAACTGAGTTTAATTTGCACAGTAGCATGTTTTAAAAAGAATTATAGGGAAAAAAAAAACTATGTTTGACATACTTATCCTACTTCAGGCAAAATCTATAAAGGAGAAAAACATATTAATTTATATATAACTTAAGGGTTGCAAGCTCCCAGTACTTGGAAACAGGTGCAATATATACAGAAGGAATAAATATTTCCCAGTCTCACTAATGGCTTTGTCGTTGTTAGATTTTTGTCAGCTAAAATTCTTGTCTTCCCTGGTAAGGATTCCCATGCTTATTTCAGTTTGCAAGAAGGCCAAACATGCGTAGTCTGCCTGACAGATAAAAACTAAGCAACAAACATTATGTGAAATGCATTTAGTGCATTACGGCTGTCTCCCCTCCCTAGGTAGCTTTCCCCAAATTCTTCCTAAGACTGTAAAGTCATTGCTCATGATAACTCTTGGAAACAACCATCTCCGACATCTTAAAAAAATGCAATTCTCACATTTTTGGAAAAGTGACTATCTTATTACTTTTAGTCACCTTGAAGTCAGGATTTTACAACACACAGAATGAAGAATCAGTTTTCTGACAAATTTGTGATGTGGACAGCACTTCTTTTTGCTTTTTTTTCTTCTTTTTCTTTTTTTTTTCTTTTTTTTTTTCCAGGTGCAATTAGTGCTGTTGACTTAGAGAGGGAAGTCTTGAGGCTTCCTTTGAGTTTGGTGCATGACCAGCTGATCTGTCACAGTGGCTTGTCTCATCACTTCCCATCTGGTAGATATTTTCTTGGCTAGTTGAGACAGCATGTGGTTTACTTTTGCACATGTTCCTTGTTCTTTTTATATCAGCAATGACAGAGTATCATAATAATAGGAATAAAAAAATAACTGCAATTCTCCCCTAAGTGAGAGCATTTCTCTCTCAGCTAATAGCCTGGATTTACCAAATTTGCTTGAGCTGCTCCGTGGTTCAGCCCCACTGAGAGTGCTGGGGATTTTCCAGATGCAAAAGAAAATAGAATCACTGGTAGCATTGCCATTTACTGCAGTTTTCACAAGGAATTCTATAGGGTTGGTATCACTAAACACGCCAGCTGCTGGAGTATTGTGGAAAAAATATTTTATTTAAAAAAGAGGTATAACTCAGGATGTATTGCTTCAGATCTTCCTTAAAAAAAAAAACAAAAAAAAAAAAAAGAAAGAAAAAAGATCCTAATTGCATTATCTGTTTGATAATTGTAAAAAATATTATTTACATTATTACATTATTGGCCCCACAACTTTTCTTCTCCCCCACACTGCCTTTGCATCTCAGTTCTAGCACTGGTATTAATTGGAGCTAATTGGACAATGATTTATTTTCCTCCATCCATTAACAAGAACAACAACAGCAGAAATCCTGTTGGCTTTAAAAGTAATTCAAACTTCAATCAACATGCTGTGAGTAAAAATGTGTTTTCCAAGCTTTCAGAAAGTCATGAGGACACATGTTGCCTTGAGTCTTGAGGAGAAAAAAAAAGGAAAGAAAAAGAATGGCTTTGATGGAAAATTTACACAATGTAGTCATATTTATATATATGTATGTATACACATCATATATACATCATATGTATATATATATATGCACATATATACAGATATATATATTTATATATATATATATATATATCATATGATGTGTATCGTTCTAGAAAAGTCCTCCTACATGTTTTTATTAGCTAGTATCTCACACTCCAGGACAAGGTACGTCTAGAAGTCGTTGCATGTAGGTCTCTAAAAGCATTGTAGTATTTTTAATTTCTATCTCTACGATCTGTACAATGTCTTAAACAGTGATGGCTCCCATTTTCAGTAAATTTTGAAGATGGAATTGCAGCTGGTGAACATTTGTTCTCTGCAATCCTTGGAAATATAAACAAAAAATAACTAGCTGCTTGGCTCAAACCTCAAATGCCAAGACAGGATGGCAGACGCTACAAAGTAGTATTTACAATATTAATGAGGCAGTAATGACTAATAGCTCAAAGAAGCTTATTTAACAGTCAGTTCACAGCTGGTAATGAAATTCTATAGCAAATAAAATACAAAAAGTAAGAACTTAAAAATAAAGATTTAGTGAGAAACTCGTAGCACTAATGTTTCACCAACTTCTTAAGAGGTACCCTCTATTCAAGATTTTTCCACAGTGAATGGTAGTTTGTTGTAATCTGTTTCCTGGACAATCAGATTTGCACACAAATTTTCTGAGTGTGAGTAGTTCACTACTTTATAAAAATCAGGAATTAATATAGTGGTGAAGTTGAGTAAATAAGAACTGCCTCATGCAATTTCACTTCTGAAAACACAGAACTTTTAAGGAGGAACAAAATACAGTTTTCAATTTTGATTTTGTTGCATTTTTTTCTGAAGTTGAAACTGGTCTTACAATCACTGCTCACAGTTAGCTCCTTCACTTTGCATTTGCAATACATTTGCAAGAAGTCATACTAACATGATCATGTTTGGTAAAAAACAGCTAAAAGGAAGCAGGTGCCATACATAATGAGCTTCCAATCTCACAGTAGCTCAAGTGGAAATGGTGTTGGTCAAGAATGTTTAAATAGGTTGAGAAAGGGTAAATCTGAGACAAAAGAGCCATTTCAGTAGCCCTTTTCCAGAACCAATATGGAATCTCTTGAACAGGTGAGATCTTCTTCCTCTTCCTTCTCTCCCACCTAGTTCTGCCATTTATCAGAGCAAAGTAATATATGATATATAATAACATGGAATAAATACGTGATTTTCTTTCGTACTTGAGGATGATGCCAGAATATCCACAGAGTCTAATGTCTTATTAATTCACACAGCACATGCAGGCAGTCTGAGACTGGCAACTTGCTTCAGCTTTACTGTACCTTGGAAAGGGATGAGATCAAATAATGAAAAAAAGAAAGGTGGAAGGAAGTGAACAATATCTTATTCTGACATTTATAGTTTTAAGAATGTGCAGGAGTTTTCAATTTTATTATTATTCTTATTTTTCAAAGACTCTTTGTCTGACTTGTCTATAAACCTAAGCAGAATTCTTCAGAGCAAAAAAACTTAGTTGATATTCTCTTTCAGATACACTAAAAGCCATTATAATTCTACCCTCTAAGGAGTCAAGCTGTGAGCAATATAATTTTCAGAATGGAAAACAAAGGTATACATTGGTTATGGGCAATCTGTTCCTCTAACTTTTTTAATCAGCCAGGATGATGAGCTATGGCCTTCCTCATTATAACAGATAATCAGATTTACCTCTGCCAAAAGAAATGGCAACACTTAACATTTATATGGCTCTTTATCATCTAAAACATTTTTGGCATATCAAAAAAATCACAGGCCTAATTTTGGCATTCTTGAAAAAAGATCACAACCAATAATTCTATGAATGGAATTAAGATTTCTCCAAGGAAAAAATTATGTAAATCTATTTCATTTTTACTTAAGGAATTACTTACAGAGGAGAAAAATATGCAACAGCAGCAAAATCAGTCTTGTAATAATGCTGCATTTCTTGTTTGCAATTTTTCTGCAAATATTTCTAATACAAACTCATAGTCATCATTTTATCAAAAGGGTAATCTGACGCAGTGTCTTCATTATTGGGATTTTTTTCTTAACCTTAAAAATATATTGTATTAGATATTTGTATTTGTATATTGTTCACTATAGTGATTGAGTGCAGCTAGATTAGTACAATTTAATTACAGAATCACAGAATGCTTCCGGTTGAAAGGGACCTCTAGAGATCTGGTCCAACCCTCCTTGCTCGAGCAGGGACACCTTGAGCAGGTGGCACAGGGTGGCATCAAGACGGGTTTGGAAGACCTCCAGAGAAGGAGACTCCACAACCTCCCTGGGCAGCCTGTTCCACTGCTCTGTCACCCTTACAGTAAAGAAGTTCCTCCTCACATGGAGGTGGAACTTGCTGTGTTTCAACTTGAACCCATTGCCTCTTGTCCTGTCACTGGCCACCACTGAGAAGAGCCTGGCCCCATCCTCCCTGCATTCTCCCCTCAGGTACTTACACATATCTATCAGATCCCCTCAGTCTTTTCTCCTCTAGGCTACACAGGCCCAGCTTACTTTGTATTTAATGCACTAGTACATATTTAGATTAGTACATTCTTCTAAAATTTTTCAAATATCATTTAAAAGGTCATTTACAAGAGAATTCTCATGTTTGGAAGTAAATTTACTATGGCCTCTTTTTCTTTTGCACAGGTGGTCTTGATTTTCCCTTCTATTAACTCTACTAAGTAGTAATAACACTTAATATAGTACTTATTAAAAGCTATATTAATAACCGACCTGCAAATAGGCTCTATAACTAAATAGTCATCATTTCTTCTTCTTTTTCTTTTTTTTTTTTTCTGGTGTAGACATTTTGATATGTTCCCATTTTTGAAAGCAGAACAAAAAAAGAGCAGTTCTCAAGGCTTAGGCTGGACTTGCACACAGCTAGGAAGAGGGTAGATTCTAAGCTAACTTGGCTTATTCATATATGTCACTACATGACAGTATAGCAATATCTTACTCAAATATGATGCTGTATGAGTGTAATATTGGTACTCAGAAACATTTCTAAGCTATTCCTTGATTATAAGCCTATCTCCTCAGACAAAATAAACTATTGCTTTGCTTAGAATTCCTTTAAGTGCTTCCCTTTGCCAAGTAAATCCCTTGCCTCTGTCCAGCCAATATTTTTTTCGTATTTGAAAATTCCAGTCTCAACCAGACTGAGAGGTGCTTTACCATTCTTGCCTCTGGCATTTCAGGTGAGGTATCCTGAGACATACTTGCTCTCTTTCCCTAAAAACAGTGTAGATCTAGCTGCACATAGGCACTGCAGAAGAGTGGTGTTTATTTGTTTATTAAAATATAGTATTGGCAGGAACCACAATGTTGAAGTGAAAAGTGATGTACAATCTATTGGCTGCCCTTTCTTGAATAAGGACTGAAAAAAATAATAATATTAAAAAAAATGCAATGTACTATAGTGGTACAATACTATTAATTTTATTATCCAGATGAAAAACTCTTAGGAAATAAGTAAAGGTCCTATCCTTATTCTTCTTCCTTAGATATAAATTCTAATCCTAATTCTAATCCTAAATCTTCTTGGATTTATTCTGGATTTCTCATAGATGTGCTAGTTGAGCTCTTCCCAAAGATACATGTAAAATCATAGAATCATAGAATCTTTAAGGTTGGAAGGGACCTCCAGAGGTCACCTAGTCCAACCTCCCTGCTCATGAAGGGTCACCTGGAGCACGTGGCACAGGGCTGCATCCAAGCGGGTTTTAGAGATCTCCAGAGAAGGAGATTCCATGGCCTCTCTGGGTAGCCTGTTCCAGGGCTCTGTCATCCTCAGTGTTAAGAAATTTTTTCTTAAGCTCCTGTGGAACTTTTGGTGGTTCAATTTTTGGCCTTTCTCTCTAGTCCTATCAGTGGCCATCACTGAAAAGAGGCCGGCCTCATCTTCCTCACTCCCTCTCTTGAGGTGTTTATAGACACTGATCAGATCCCTCCTCAGCCTTCTCTTCTCCAGGCTGAACAGGCCCAGCTCCCTCAACCTTTGCTCATAGGGCAGATATTCCAGGCCCCTGCTCATCCTCATAGCCCTGCGCTGGACTCTCTCCAGCAGCTCCACATCCCTCTTGTACTGAGGAGCCCAGAACTGGACACAATACTCCAGATGTGGCCTCACCAGTATATATGTATATGAGTATAGGGGGGCAATCACCTCTGTGCACGTGCCGGAGATGCTCTTCTTAATGCACCCCAGGATCCCGTTGGCCTTCCTGGCCAATCTGTTTAAAATCTGTTTATTTATATAACTGGACTTTCTAACTTCAGACTTAAACTTTTCTTCCAAATCTCATAAAGCTTCTAAATGAAATTACTGTAAATTTACCCCTCTCCAAAAAATGTAGCAATTTTTGTTCTTCCAGAAAGGCTTAACATTAGCTACAATCCATTGACACGTTTGCTTACAGTTGAACCCATACCAAAGAAACACAATCCAACATAGAACAGTGGTGCCAGGCTTTCTTTGGTTTTGATTTAATAATTGTGGTGGTTAAAAGGACTTCGGGAAACAAACAAACCAACAAAATACACTGACTTGGACTGTGAGCCACAGGAATTACCACAGCATGAAGCCTGATAGGTGCTTCATCTCTCGATCAGAAACAGATCCACGGGCCTTGTTTTGAGAAACACCGTGTTTTGACATTCTGTAAGAATGATTCCTGTATCCTCAACACTAAGCAGAGAACTGTGGTGGGCTGCAAGCTAGAGCTCCCAGCTCTGATAGATAAAAAGCAGCTTTTAAACCCTGAAAAGCAAATAATCTCATCACTGACTGCCCACTAGTCTCAAGGTAACAGGAGGCAATTTGGCAGCATCTACCCTTGGAGAAATATTTACAAAGCATGAGAATAGTTAAAGGGAATAGAGTGACCTGGGTCTTTCCACATCTATTTGTTATTTTGCAATGAAATTTTCCAATGATTTTTTGAAAACTTTTATTTATGATGGAGTTTGATAAAGAGAACAAGCCAAACTGACTGAGCCAAACCAGGCAACTTTACTGGCCCAAGTTGGCTTAATATACATTTTTGGAGGAAAAAAAAAAGTTAAATTAATTTCTTTTCTCTACTATGCTAAGAATGTTAGCAGATCCCACCAAGTGTTTATCTGGCAGCATCAGTTTAAAAGTAAGTTTATTAAATAAAGATTTTAAAGGTAAATGTATTTCAAAATGTTCCCTTTGAATAGAAATTGACAAAATCCTTTTCTTGGTGTAAGATTTTATTCATTTTGAAGAAAAAAACTCTACAAAATGCATGCATACAGGAAAATCGGGTGGAAAAATAAAATACATTTAAAATACTTATAGAGAAGTACAACTTTTTGACTATAATTAGTTGTTAACAATTTCCAGCTTCCAATAAAGCCCAATGGCATTTCTATATACTTGATCTTATACAAAAAAAGAAAAATCCAGGAAGACATCAAAAGAAATTATAGTAATGATAAAGAATAAAACTTGCAGTGCAGATGATTTTCTCAATATCCTGTAATAACATGAATAATAAAACCAACCAGACCAAGGCAATACCATTGCAGAAAATATTCCTGCTATTAAGTGCCAAATCCTTTTCCTTTTTTCTGTTTTATTCTTCGCCTTTTGCTAACTTATTCCTTCTAAGTACTAAGGGGAAAAAGATGAAATAAAAGCTGCATCCACCACTAAGTGCTAATCACCTCTAAAATATTTAAAATTAATTCTTTCATAGTTAGGAATACTCTCAAAGACTTCATAACTGGCTCTGCTGAAGCTGTGTATGCTGTAATGTGGGACAATAAAAGACTTCTGGATGGATCCTGTATTCCCATCCAGTGGGAATTTCCTTGTAGATTTAAATGGAATAGAATCAAACTCTGCAACACTCATTTATAAACTCACAAAAGTGCATACTTAGCCTATCTCCAGCCAGCAGAGAAAGCAAGTAAATGTTGTTCGTGCCTCCATGAGGTTAGTCCTCTGGATTTAGGGTCTGTCACTTGGCACTAGCAACAGCATGAAAGCCAGGAGCCTTCATCAGTTCATGTCACATTTCATTGAGTACTGTGTAAACAGGAGAACTGATTGCCTGTCCTAAAAGCTTTACAGTATTTCTCCTTATATTGTACATACCATCATATAATGTCTGCAGCATGTTAGTGGTGTTAGAGAGTCAGGGTATACACTCCTAGGAGAGTTCTCAACCTAAAAATGCTTGTATTTCATTTTCTTTTTCCACTGGTGCCAGGAGCAAAGCTTATCATGATTTGAACAACGAAATCCTACAGAGAAAGCTGAGAGGAAAATCAATTTAAATCCCAGAAGTCTGAACAGACTACAACACTTTGAAAATAAAAGGGAAAAGGAGAGAATAAATAGGTCTCACTTTTGTTTATGTTATCTTCTTGACAATACCACTTTTCAGGTATCATGTTCTTACATACTATTAAATCCAACCCTCAATTATGAGGGAGGTTTTACAGAAATAACACAGGTCAACCCTGCTGCATCTGCTGTGCTGCTGCAATTTGCCAAAGCAAAACTATGCACTTCACTGAACAACTTAAAGAAGGCTTAAATGACCTTTAGCATCCCCAAACATATTTTTTTTTCTTCTTCCTTATATTACACTATAATATATATCCTACCTTTCCTATAACATAGGAAATAGCATAGCATAACATAATACTGTAAAGTTATGTTATGCTATGCTATTTCCTATATCATGTTATTTTGTTATGCTATGCATTTTTCTGTGCTTGTAGCCCTTTAGGGATGTCTAGTGAGAAGAGCAGCACAAATGAGGAAGGCCAAAAATACAAAACAAGAGTGTAGGTTTAGGTAAAGTGACAGCTGCCATTAGAGATAAGGTAATTCTACTAAAAGGCTCCAGCAGAGATTAAAAACTAGCCCACACTGCCAAGCAGCCAAAGAAAGAAAATAACTTGTTTCTAGGTATTTTTTCTCTGTTGTTGCTCTCTTTCTTCTTTTTTTTTTTCTTGTTCCTTTTTTTTTTTTTAAATTATTATATTTTGGTAGGAGAAGGGAGTGATGGTGAAATTAAAAAAGAATTTCTCCTTTTATTTTTCATGATTTTTCTCCTAAAAGAAGCTGTAACAGCCTCTTCACTTTTAAATAATATTGTCTCCCTTTTACAGATGTTGTTATCCAAGCCCAGCCAGCTCCTGTCTTTCTCTGTCATGTCCCACAGAATAAGAAATACAATGAAACTGGAAAGGAAGAATCCTTGTAGATCAACACAGTGCTTTCTGAATCACACATTCAACCATTTAGATGTTTTAGAATTATTTTTTTTAAATCCCTATTTATCATTAGCTGTGTGACTGTATTAATGTCTTTCCCTTCTATTTTCCAAAAGAATATTTTAAATGACTAAAATTACAAAGTACAATTTCTTACCCTAGGCATTTTTGTTATAGAAAAACCTGAATCATACAAATTGCCTGGTTACTGGAACATTGTGTGTGTAGGTGTACTGGTCAAGACAAGACAATCCACGGAGGAGATTTGAGAAAACAGTACAATTGAGATCTTGACTAGATGTGTTATCCCCATCTCTCTCTATCTTTTCATTTGTAAAATAAAGCAGCCCTGCCTATTATATTTTCTGCTGTGTATACTGATTTTTAAAAGAAAAAAAAACATAAAATTAACTCATAAAACATACTGATGACAATATCCTCACTCACTGAATATGTATTTATACCTCCTTGGGACAATAAAACTTACAGAAATCTATCTTTGATCTGATTTGAATATGGTGAAGTTGTACTATGATAGGAAGGAGTAAATAATAAACACTCTAAGGGACAAACTTGAGGCAGTAAAAACAATTGTGCTGCCTAGAGCCTTCTTAATTTGAAAGCCTTACAAATTACCTCACAAGACTATACGTTTTTTCTCACCTTTCTGTACTCTTCTATTATTCAACTTTTCTATTATTTGAGTATTTTAGCATTTTCTTTTATTCTAAGTGCACTTCAGTAAACCTTTTCACATTTAATGGCTGTAACAAATATGATTTTACCAATGTTTAAACTTTTTCATGGGGATGAGAGACTTTGGAAAAGCATTAGGTTTAAAAGGCATATCTTTCAAGGTTATGAGTAGATGAAGTCCACGTACTCTTTGCTTGATCTGTTTCACATTAGTACTTGAATTTCTACTTCACATATAAATTATGACATATTAAGAAACAAGAAGGAGAAAGGGTCCCTGGCCAGATCAGAATCACAGAATCACAGACTCATATAATGGTTGAGCATGGAAGAGTCCTTTAGAGATCATCTAGTCCAACACCCCTGCTCAAACAGAGACACCTAGAGCATGAGGCACATGGTCACATCCAGATAGGTTTTGAAGACCTCCAGAGAAGGAGAATTCAGAGCTTCTCTAGGCAGCCTGTTCCAAGTCTCTGTCACCCTCACAGCAAAGAAGCTCTTCCTCACATGCAGGTAGAAATTCCTGTGCTTCAGTTTGTACCCATTAACCATTGTCCTGTCACTGGCCACCACCAGTAGGAGCTTGGCCCTAGCCTCTATCTTCACCCCTCAGGTACTTTTATACATGATCACATATCCTCTCAATCTTCTCTTATCCAGGCTAAAAAAGTCTAGCTTTCTTCATCTTTCCTAATAAGACAGATGCTCCAGTCCCTTAATCATCTTAGTCGCTCTCCACTGGACCCTATCTAGAAGTTCCACATCTCTCTTGTGCTGAGGAGCCAAGAACTGCACCCAATACTCCAGGGGTGGCCTCACCACAGTTGATGAGAGGGTCAGTATTATTTTCCTTGATCTGCTGGCAAACCTCCTCCTGATGCAGGCCAGGATCCCCTTGGCCTTCTTGGCCATGAGAGCACTGTGCTGCCTCATGGTTAACTTGTTGTCAACCAGGACTCCCAAATACCTCTCTGCAGAGCTACTTTTGAGCAGCTAATCTGCTGCTCTGCTCCTCAGGTAATCTGAGTTCCTAATCTGTCCTGGTGTCTGGGGTTATTTCTCCTCATGTGCAATAATCTGCGCTTGTCCTTATTGAACCTCATGAGGTTCCTCAGAAGATGCATGTGGGGAATTTACATGACATATCAAATCTTTCAGCACTTTCTATGAAGGAAAAAATTGCATTCATATCACTAATATCTTGGAAAAGTGAAATTAACCCCAGACATCTTGCATATAGCAAACTTGCAATTTCTGTTTCAAATCTGAAAAAGAGTTTTTCATCCTAAGCAGGAACATTTCTCAAAGGCCTGGAAGCTCATGGAAACAGTTTCCCACCCTAATCTCTTCCAATTGCTCTTCTCTTTTGAGGTTTGTATACCAGCATGTTTTATATGTAACCCGGAGTGACTCGCAATCTCAACAGTATGAAGCAGATTAGAATCACAGAATCACAGAATGCTTAGGGTTGGAAGGGACCTCTAGATATTATCTAGTCTAACCCTCCTTGCTCAAGCAGAGACATCTTGAACATGTGGCACAGGGTGGCATCTAGACGAGTTTTGAAGAGCTCCAGAGAAGGAGACTCCACAACCTCCTTGGGCAACCTCCTTGGGCAGCCTGTTCCACTGCTCTGTCACCCTCACAGTAAAGAAGTTCCTCCTCACATGGAGATGGAACTGCCTGTGTTGCAACTTATACCCATTGCCCCTTGTCCTGTCACTGGCCACCAATGAGAAGAGCTTGGCTCCTTCCTCTCCACATTCCCCCTTCATGTACTTATACATATTAATTAGATCACCTCTCAGCCTTCTCTTCTCCAAGCTAAACAGGTCAAACTCACTCAGACTCTCCTCGTATGAGAGATGTTCCAGTCCCTTATCATGATTCCCCCATATCATGCTAATGAATACCTTGATTAGCAACAGTCCCATGCTCTGCAAGGACCAGAGCCCACAGAATCCGAGCATCATAGAATCATTAAAGTTGGAAAGGACCTTTGGAGATCAGGTGCTCCAAGTCCCCTGCTTAGGCAGGTTCAACCCAGAGCATGTTATATAGGATTGTGCCTAAGCATGTTTTAAGAAGGAGATCCTTCCAGAGAAGAAGATTCCACAACCACTCTTGGCAACATATTCCAGTGCTCTATCACACTCACTGTGAAGAGTTTTCTTCTTAAATTCCCATGGAACATCATTGGTGCTTCGGTTTGTGGCCATTTCATGCAAGCATATGGCTATATAAAACATCCTGATTTACAGTGCAGTACATTCTCTCAGGATCATTGAAGGCTTCACCAAGGCGTCAGAAAAGAAGTCTTCTCTTTTAAGAAAATCCTTTTTTGTCTCTTCTTCAAATGAAGAGAAGGCAGCTCATATAGATATATGAAAGTAAAATGTTACAAGTAGGTTTGCAAATTTACGAAGTGATCCTTAGATTTACAAATAGGTTTTGAAAGTACCTCACTGTTGCTGTAGCAACTGACCACTGATCTTTTTTAGTACTATCTCAGTTTTCTAGATAAAACACAGTCTATGTATGATTCAAAGATCAAAATGTATATGTATATGACCATGAGGTACTTCAACTATAAATATTCCAAACTGGAATCCTTAGCTGGAGATGTTGACCCATGAGCCAAATTAGTATCTCCCTTGTGAATATACAGTTCCGTAGCGCTGGTCAAAGCAACATCACATATGTTCATATACACTCAGAGTGACAACTTCCTGAAAAGCATTTATAAAAGTTCTTTTTTCTTCTGTGATGTAAACAAAAAAACAAAATTCAAGGAAATGGAGCTCTTAACTGAAGAGACCAATTTAGTACTCTTGCACTTCGGCAAATTAGTCACTATGCTGCAGTTATTGGAGTAGTTTTCAAGTGGGCAAACACCTGCTTGGAACATTTAGAAGATCAATTTAACCATATTTAGCTGCTACAGATCTGAAAACAAGTATTTTCATTTTTTTATATATTCAAGTATACTACTGAAACATCCTACACGCATAGCTAAATTCATCTATATGAGATAATCATCACACTGTGAAAAAAAAATTGTACTTAAAATGATAAAGAAGATTATTTGAGCTAATTTTAAAAGAAAATAAAATCAGGTGTAAATCATTTATTTGTTAATGAGACAGTTCCTTACTTTCTAAAGTTTAGAGAAATGTAGAAACTGGACAAAGGCTGCTTTGGGCAATATCTTCTGTTGAAACACATGATTAGACATCTGACAGACTTGAACTGGAATAGTATCCCCAGGCAACCAAACCTATTAACCTTTTTCCAGCAACTGGCTAAATCTAAGAAGCTCAGCAGTATCAATTTTTACATTTGTTCAGTCCTCAATGAAATGGAAGTGGAATGAATCAAAAGGAAAGTCATGTGCTGATTTACAACGCGATATAAATAGCCAAACTTGGGAAAAAACTGTGCCATAATATCAGCATGACTGCTCTGAATTAGAAAGTTGAAGATAATTAAGCCAAAAATAGTATTTACAGGTTATTGGACAACTTCTCAGATGTTATGAATGGGTGATCATATTGCATTGTGTTCAGGAAGAAGATATCACTTAGTACAATGATAACTGAGTGCAGTTAGGAAAATAAGTGTCTGAACAATACTTAGAACCTTTTTTATTGTTGTTACCATGGTATCAAACCATGGTAAATGGTAAATAAATAAATAAAAGTCAAATAAATGAACCACTAATGTCTTGAGAATGAAACAGGTGGTTGAAGCTTAGTAGCTTTTGTTTTCCATACAATTTAAAAAATCACAGAAAAACAAAATAGGGTTTGAAGGAACCTCTGAACATTATCTAGTCTAACGTCCCTTGCTCAAGTATAGTAGGATCACGCTGATTGCCAAGGACAATGTCCAGGTGACTTTTGAATGTATGAAAGGAAAAAATGGATCAGGGAAAATAAATTCTCTTTCTGCTATCTTATTGCTTACAAAAGCAAACAGATGATTGATTCAGAGGAAAATGGTGATAGCTACAACTCCTCTTATAGCAACTGTGTTTTATACTAAGAGGTGTGGCATCACTAAGGAGTTCAGAAAACACAGAGATGGGTCATGCTGTCGGAGGAGTGAAATCTAGTGTCCAAGAACTAGCAGCCCACAACAGTACTGAGCACACTTCAGGCTGCTTCCCATCTCTGTTGATCAGACAGAGACACATTTGCACTGCATAATTAAACATGGCACCAAGATACCCTTGCCAGCTTAGGCCACTCTGGTTCTTGAAGCCTTTCAAATGTTTCCAAGCTATATTGCCTTAACAGTACATAGCACCAAAATGTTCCAGGTTATCGAATTTGTTGTGTTACATATTCAAGACATGAACCAGTATTAAACAATGTAGAGATAGTATTTTAGATCAGCAAAGCCCAGAAAATAGGCCATTTATTCCCCAGGGAAGACAGAGCTAACTATGATTGTCCT
This sequence comes from Nothura maculosa, assembly GCA_032353885.1. NCBI lineage: Eukaryota > Metazoa > Chordata > Aves > Tinamiformes > Tinamidae > Nothura > Nothura maculosa. The sequence continues at coordinate 1,216,346 of JAUBOD010000130.1, forward strand.
TTTCTATATACTTTCTCCACTGAGAATATATGATGGAATGTGTAATCGAAAAAGTAGCCTAGTTATCCACATTTGCTCAAATTATCAATATATCAAATATTTTGTATGAGGTCCTACAGCAAATCAGAGTTAGTGTTAGGTTTTGAGTATTTTCTGTCAGAGGTCCCATATCTAACACCTGTGACCTGTGACCTCAGACAAGTCATTGAATCTCTCTGTTTTGATTTCATGTTTGCACATTGCTACACCTGAATGAAACTGCTGTGAAATAGAAAATAATTTGGTTTTTTTTTCTGAAATATTCCTGCATTACAAGCATTTAACATAATGACATCATAAAAGAACTGATGTAGGACTGTTGGGAAGCCAGAATACAGCATTTTGTGATCTGTAATACATAGATGATACCTTGAGGGTGCTTCATGTTTATGAGGTGGTACCATTTTCCCAACTATATAACTCCCAGGTTTATTATGCAAGGACACAAATTTTCTAGATTAACAGCGAGAGGTCTCAAGGCATTACATAATAAGCTGGACCATCTTTTCATAATCAATCATGCTCTTTTTGATTCCCACATCACTGCAGCAATCTTCATCTCCCTATTACTCAGAAAAAAAATAAGCAAAACAGAAGAAACAGATTTTGTCTTACATTTCATCTAAGAGGTCCATAGAACAATCTGCATAATGTTTTAGCATGTGCAAGGCTTGCGGTCAAAAAAAAATCAGCCCTCTCACATGGTTAATCCTTTCCTGCTGATCACAGGGAAGTAAGGAACATCTTTAATATGAGGAAAGAAGAGAACTAGTTCAAGACTGAAGGAAAGAGAGGGAATTTTTCATCCATGTGACTTTTTAAAAGCTAGTTTATATACTTTCTATCAAAAGAAGAAATGATAAAACCTCAAAAGTTCCACAAAAAAGGAGGCTTTTATCCCAGGCTGATGAATACATCAACCTTCCAATAAACAGGTACAATATACATGATTTTAGTGTGCCTGCTTTTTTTTTGTTTTTGAAAACTATTTTACTGAACACTGAAATGAGCTTGCTGGACTGCCAAAAAAATGTGACAAAACTAGACACCGTATTGTCCGTACTGCAGACACAAGACCTAGGAATAGGCTAGGAGTATTTCTGCAGCTGCTGGTCCCCAGTTCAGCACCTTGAGGATTCACAGGATCATATCAAACCATGTCCTCTGCTGACTGCTGTCCTGAAGATTTGGCTTGGGAGCTCTATCATAATTAATTTGTAAAGTAATCCAAATCACAATGCCAGCCTTATTTTGGAGACTTTGCTGTGTTTCTCCCATAGTCAAGCACTGCATAGGATGCAGAGCTCAGATGCAGCCCTTCGCTCTGCTTCTTAGCATCAAGAACTTAACCAGGGCTTTTTAGTTTTTTGTACTGTGTGTAATTATTTAGCCTTTCACTGCTTCTATGTTACAAGAAGAAGAAATTTCTGCTGCTGCATAGTATACATTACAGTCTTGCAAGTTGTGCCAGTTCAGGAAACCCTTTTTTAATTCTTTTTTCTCCATTCTTTTTTCTTCCTTTATTAATGAAGAAGTAGTATGTTTGCTCCTCCCACTTTTTTAAATTGATGGAGAGGGTATTGTAGCACAGATATTTATTCCCATGGCAGCAATGGGAAACTGAATACTTATCTGATTATAAATTCACTCAGAAGATACACACACACACACAGAAAAAAAGAATTCCCTTCAGAAGATGTCTGGAAAACTCCACTTGGCTTAAATTGAAACCTAAACTGTTCCCTGTTAACCATGATTTTCTCCTGAAAAATGCACCTGCTAGTTTAACCAGTGCTTGGAGGATGAGACCTGAGGAGCTGTGGCAGTAAAGTCTCAGAAAAGTCACACTCAGCTGCATGGGCTGCTCAGCTCCTTTTCTTCCTAAGTGGACTTGCCAGGAAGCTTCAGCATCAAACACAGGCTCTGAATCTGAGGCAGGCAGGTAAGATTTAATTCCAGATGTTAAAGACAGAAGAGAAGGAAAAAAACCCCACGGGCATAAAAAAAAATATTCCATTAAAACAGGAATATAATGGAAAAGGAACCTTTTCTTTCCACCATCTGCTTTAAGTTTACATCGTTTTTGTCAAGGATGAAAGAAGCGATAGTGCTTCCATGTACTAATCTTTCATATTATGTGCTAAACTAAAATAAGGAGGAGGAGTTTTAAAGCAAAACTCAAAAGACTCTTCTGCTGCAGAGTGGTCCAAGTTCTGCATTGTTCACCTAAACACTGTTTGACAAGATGAAAAAGTAAAAAAAAAAAGAAAAAAAAGAAAAAAAATTGCATTTCATTCTGGGAGCCAGTCTTGGGAATTACATCGACAGACAAAATGGAGTGATGTTCAGGCACTCTGTGACACAGTACTGCCTTTTTCTGATATTTGCATAAGTTACAGTAATTATTTGAAAGGAAAGGAAATCAGAAGAAAAATGAATGCAATAAAAGTTCATATGAAATTCAGTTATTTCAGCTTAATGGAGAAAATGGAAAGAAGTGAGGGAATTTTCACTCAGAGGTAAATAATCATAATACTTACCTTCCAGATTTAAGCTCACATAAATAGAAGTATAAGATAAACATGTACTGTAATAGAATGCCATTCATCTGACCAAATTAGCTGATGGAGTGAAGCAGAACATTTTAAAGAATGATTTGTTTAATAATTGTGTGGATGGTTACAAAAGGTCAGAAAAATCACTCTGAAGTGCCCAAATTTCTCCAGCAATAATAAACACAACTTAACATGATTATTTCATGTTGTTTCTATAAACATGATGATTTCCAACATTTGTATCTACACAGGAAATGTGTAAGATTTTTAGTTTTTTTTTTTAATAGGCATTTATGCATTTCTTTTTCTTCATTTTTCAACAATTTAATTATATTCCTCAGGCATAATAGCCGCTACCTCCAAAATATGTTAAATTAAAAGATATCAATTTAAATGGATGGGTTTAAGAATGAAAATAAGACATCAATTATTTTCCCAAATTTAAGCACTTAAAATAACTTCTGGGCCACTTATGATCCCGCTTGGACCATTTGAAAGAGTGACCATTTTGCTTCAAAAATGGTCTGAGAGATGAAATAACATAGGCAGACAAAATAATTAGTGACACAAATAAAGTGTGTCAGGCTCTTTGATCTACCTTAACACCAAACAGAAACTCAGTGGAGTCTCAGAGATGCAAAAAGAAAATGTCAGAGAAAACACTAAAGGTAGGATATGTAAGCAGAAGCAGTGGGGATTCAGAAATGCTAGATTTCAGCT
>JAUBOD010000132.1:6918-20134 GCA_032353885.1 Nothura maculosa
TTAAAAATACTGCAAATTAAGAGAAAAAAAGAATTACCTAAAGGACTTTGGAAATGGATATTAGTACCTGAGCTCAAAGTCTGTTTGAGAACTCCCCATCGTCTCCACAATTATTAGTATCTTTTAAAAATGGATTCTATATCTTCCTCTAAAACCAACAGCATCACTTTATTGTGTCAGTAAAAAATTTTTTAAAAAATCCATTAAAATTATCTAGACACAGTATGAATCTTATCCTGCTTTAAGGAATCATTAGTATCTGAACTGAGAGAATATACTCAATAAGGCACCAAGCTTAAATAAGGATCAGCTTAAAAAAAGTTTTATCTTGGGCCCCTATTTGCGCTAATGAAGTTACATACTAAAGTTTTTTGAAACAGTTAAGTCAAAATAGAGATCTTGCCATGAATTATAATGAAATGCAAATAATCCTACTATTTGTGGTAAATATAATTTTTTAGGTCAAATGCATAAAATCCACAGTAACACCTACACAACACAGGAAAATGTCCTGAAAGGCCACCGACACAGTGAGATAAAAAAAATCAGTCACTTTTAATTGGTTCTAGCTTTTCTTTCTTCTGTTAACTACAAAGAATGGGAAGGGCTGCTGCAATAAATTTACCTGATCAAGCTCCTCTGACCTTTCAAAAATACCAATGAAGCATCAAATGCACCAGGAATTACTAAAGTCTCCCACAGATTTAAAAAAAGCAACTAGACAGTATGGGAGAATTTTCTTGCTAACAAGTTCGGCAATCATATCTCTTCTCAAGCATCTCAAAGCACTGACATCAACATCCAGGTGATTATCTGATGTGTAATATCAGGGTATTATCTGATGACAATGTAATAGGCCATACTACCATTCAATTCTTTTAGAACAGCATAGTAGTTTTAACTATGTAAATCAAAACATTACAACTGACCAGGCTGTCACACAGAGAGCATTTAAACTCATTGCCTCGTGCCCATATGGGACTACTTCACCTAACTCAGCAGTCCAGCTGGGACACTGACTCCTACTGCTTTTTTTGTTTAGCTAGGGGCATCAAATGCCAGTCCCCAAGACCTGTATGCATGCCCATGGCCCACCTATGCTGAGTGTATTGAATTCCTGTTAACTAACTTGTTAACTATTTTTTGAGGCCAATAGAGAAGAGAAGGCTGTACAGAAAAGCTTCATTTCCAAGTTACATTCCCAAATAATAATCCTAGGAGACCTTTACTCTCTTATTCTTAGAGTAAATTACTTTCCTTGGTTCATAGCTTTAAGATTTTATTGCTTTTTAAGTTAGTGGTGAAAGATTTAATCACAGATTTGTTAGATTTAACCACAAGGTTTTCCAGAACCTTCTAAGTTCCCACAAGAGCCACAGGAGAAGTTCCTAACTATAAACACTACTGCAAAAATTTTGGATTTACCATGGATTTCCTCCCAGTAATCATTCACAGCTTGAGTTTAGCAATAAAGAAATCCATCATCATGCCCTCAGCAGCATCTGGGAGCTCAGGCTTTTGGCAGAGGAAAGGGAACAGCAATTGCCTCGCAGAACAGGAAATCAATGACTTCCCCACGAACGGGTGAACAACAGGTTGCTCCTGCTGTGCTCAACATCATTGATTTCCTTTCGTGCCAACAAAGCTGCTTTGTACATTCAGTGAAAAAAGTCTCTGTCCCAGCCAGTTGGAGACACAAACCTTCCTCCAAACCCTGCCCTTACCAATCCACTTGGGCAGCAGGTTGTATAGTTGCAACTTGGTAGATAGGGAGAAAGAAAGGAAGTTTGGGACACCTGGCCTTCCAGACATCCTATAAACAAATGGCTATGAGGTATTTGAGCAATGCCCCAGCACAGCACTTGCCAAAATTCACCTTAAGTCTCATGGCCTGACAAAGAATTAAGCTGAACTGTGACCACATTAGGGCCAGGAACTCTCTTTTGTCCTGTTCCTCACAGGAATAGGGCAGTACTATTTATTTCCAACAATTTGAGATCTGAGACCAGCATAAAGATATTTGGACAGTGTATTTGACAGTGACTGAATTTCTTCATAACTAAACCAAAACAGGTTTATTAATATAGCCCAGAGAACACCCTGTTTCTGAGAGAGGCTACAATGGAGATTCTAAGAACAAGAATATCCTAAAACATCCTATCAAGTTCATAGCAGAGACAAACTTCGATCTCTGCTGGTTTAAAATCATAGCTTCTTCTGAAGTTTACTAGTCTTACTACTCCCTGAAACACTAAGTGACATTAAAAAGAGTAACATTAAAAACAGAAGTCGAAAGCTTCACCAGATGCAGACTTTATCCTTGAAGAACAGAATGCAAAATGAACTTCATGTACAGACCATCTTTACCTCAAGCTAGAATTTCCAAAGAAACCATATAAATAGAACAATGTAAAACATGTATGTAGTCATCAAAGTTGAACTTCAAGTCTGTAACCGGTATCAGAGGTCATTGATCATAAAAAGGCAGATGGAAGGGGCTTTCGGTCAATCCAGACTTGGCCCTGCTTTGAACCAGTGCTCTAAGTAAGCAGCTTGTCCATTAACTGGTCATGTCTCAGATCAGAAGATACCGCTGAAGCTGTTTCCACAGCTATGCCTACATATTATCTCCCATAACTGCAGATATGTTAGGTACACAGATGATCTAGCTGATGAAGTATTTGACTATATCAACCGTATTTTGCAGCCTACACTGATATGACTGCATGTCTAGCTATATCTGGGCTCAATGAATACAGATATTATGGAGGTATAAGCTGCAGAACAGGTTATAATACAGTACAAATATTTTTAAGTAGTAGCTTCTAGGTTTTCAGAGAGACTCTACTCAATCCTCTGCGCATATTTTATATTTGTATCCATTTCTGCAGTGTAAAAGGTTACATTTGTAAACTCTAATATCTTATTTCTCTAGAGTCATTACTGCTCTAAATCAATTCAGGTCATGCTGAAATTAGTCTTGTCCTTCATCAGGGTTATCGCTCCTCTGGTTTTGAGATAATTAATATACACTTGTAGGTAAATTACAACTGAAGTAAAAGACTGGAAAGAAGTTGGGTTACTCAATAATATTTGTTCTTCTCCCTCTGTCCTCGAGTTCCATGAGAAGCCTCTGGAATTCTGACTATACCCCAATCTATGAGTCAGCAAAAAAAGACACTTCTTGAAGATGTTTCCTAGAAGAAAAAAAGTTACCTACAGAAGATTCCTCAATAAATGCAGGTACCACAGAAAACCCTACCTGTTCTGCTGTGAAAGGGAAAATCCTCACTCATTGTTTCCTAAATTTGTCACCCTCTTCATAGTCCATCCTAGCTGCAATAAGAATTACTTTCATCATCATGGACAAGAGTTTGGCCTGAATCTCAGGCCAACAAATTTGGTCAGAATTTTGCATAGTGGAATGTGTCCTGATCGTTCACAGTGGTTTTGGTAAGGTAAGTGCAAAGACTCAAAACTGCTGCAATAAAAGGTAAATAATAATAATAATAGAATGAGTTCCCGCCTCTTTATATGCCCTTCATTCTAGCTTTCTGACATGCATAGCCAAAATCACATCGCTCTTTTGACTGACAAACTTAGAGCTATTACTTATCATAAATGGCAAGACCTAATGGTCTCATTTGAGGCCAAATAATACTTCATCATACATTCTTAAACTGATCACACATGTTAAGTGCATTTTAATCTGTGTAAGGCCTGGTTCTATATTATATAAAGAAACACAGTCATACTAATCTACTACTTTTTCTGTTTTGAAAAGATTCTCTTTTATTCATGGCGAAAATGATCTGGATGAAAACTCTTACCTGTTTTCCATCTAGTGTGTACAAGCGTTTAACCACCCCAGAATCCAGCTTGATGGCATCTGTTATATCAGTAAGAACCTGTTCAAACGAATGTGCTGTCTTCTTGTTAAGCAGAATCCGGACTGCCTTACGTGGTTTCACTCCGCTCCTGATGATAGTGACTAGCTTAGGCCTAATGAAATCCTTGTTCTCCTTCGCATCTGGAGTACCTCCTTTGGCAGTGGCGAGAGACGGCACTGAACGGGAAGTAGAGGTTGTCTTAACATTCACTGACCAGTTTGGGTTTACATTCTTGGTGTACTCCAGTTTCTTGAAGGGCTCTATTGAACCACATACATAGCTCTCCCCTGCAGAAACAAAAATACCAGATAAGAAAGTCAGATCGAGTGAGGGAATGATAATAATACGAAAATACAAAAACCCAAGGAAAATACCAAATGAAATCCTACTCAATTATTAAACATTATTCTCATGATTCTTGATCTAAAGATAAATCTACAATGCATAAAATACTGATCTCCTTCCTTCTTAGATGTTATGGACTAAGAAAATATCTTACAGATCACTTATCAACCACTAAAGATGTTATTACAAACCTCTTGAAAGCATTGGTTTTCTTTTCAAAAAACACCATCTGAAGTAGGGACTGCTACTGGCAATAAGTGGCCTATGCAGCTAATCAGCTTTGCAGCCCAAGCGCATTATCACAGCAGTCCTCCAGCATTCATACTTAAATTGCCCAACACCAATGGAATGGCAGGCCCCAAACACTTCCAAGGAAACACTATGAAACATTATCAAAAGCAACAGGTTGCAAATTAATTTCTATAAGAGATGGATGAGAGTACCATGGCAAATTTGTTAATATTTATTTTAAACTTTAAATAATATAAAAGAGGATGCATATAGGCAAGACTACTACTACTACTACTATTCTACAGACTTTATATAAATAGGGGAAGAAAGAAAGCAAGGAGCAGAGTAACTGCAGAGTTCCTTCCTACTAAAGTTACCAAGAGCTAGAGGGAGAAGAGAGCAAAAAAGAAGGCTGATTATAGCTGATATTTCTATCAGAGCATTTTCTACCAAAAAAAAAAAAAATAGAATTAACACACCTACTTATTTCTGGGGCACTAATGTAGCTAGTAAACACAGCCACATCTGCCTTTCACCATTGACACTAAGGTGAAAAGCGAGTTCGCAACTTGATTGACTCCAAGTGCAGGTTGCTGCAAGTGGGCAGCGTCCCCCATCCCTTCCCTCACGCTTGGGTAAGGGACTGCGCTGCCAGGTGATGAGACTGTTGATCTGATAGAACAGAAATGCTTTAATAAAGACAGAATGAACACTTAAAGAGCTGGTTGAGCCAGCTCACCCTGTGGCTGGGGGGCAATATACACAAAACCCCTTAACACTAAATCCAGGAAGACAAAATCTTTTGGCAGCCTACAGTTAAACTGGATGACAAATAATACAAAATCCCATCCCAAACAATACCACAAAAACATCTGAGATGTTTCAAATCTTCTAGGTTCTGTAGTTCAGTGTTTGCTGATGATATAAAGACATGTATGTTTGCATTTAGCCTAAGGTATTAAAACAGGGGAAGAAAAAAAAAAAATTGTGCTTACTATGCCAAGTAGTTTGCAAGAAGAAGAAAAAAATCCTTCTCACATACACTAAAAGAGAGATTTTGCTAATTATTCTTATCCTAAAAACAAGATTCAGGATTCAGTACCTAGATTTCCTTTCCAGCATTCATTTTTAAGAATTAAGGACCCTTTACTCCAGCCCCACAAGAAACATAGGACACAGTTAGCTCTGGGAGGAACCCTGGGAACCCCTGGGTCCCAGCATGCAAGAGGAGTTTGGGCCTCTACTGGCAGAGTTGCCATGACCCCCAAAGGGAGAGATGAGGCGGTAACTCCATGAGGTGGCAGAACTCCAGGTGAACATAAGGAGGTCAGAGCAACACGTGAAGACTGCTGGGCAGAAAACTGCAACAGGAGCATAAAATCATGCAGCAATCATAGGAAGACTTTCATTTATTTTTAAAATATTCTTTAAAAGCAGAACACCAAATACAAAGCAGGAGACTGGTGCAATATTTCAATGTTTGCTGGTAATCATGTGAATTCAAGTTGCTGCACACTTCACAGTAACATCTTAACTTAGGAGAAGAACCCAAGAGGGAAAGCTACACTAAATTAATGAGAGTCTAAAATATCTTTTCCCTTTTATCCATATATCCATAAATATATATGATGTGTATACACTGTGTGTGTATATATATACATATTTATAGATAGATACATAGATGTATATATGTAAAGAAAGAAAGACAAGAGGGCTTAGCAGTGGTACTTATCCAAGACTGACCACACAAGACATTCTCTTCTTTTCCTATCCATGTCCCTTGACATTTTTAATACTTAACTGTTAAATTACTACAAGGTAAGAACACCATGAATGCACCCCCCCTCCCCAATGTCTCACAACGACAACAAATTTTAAAAAATAAGTAGTAATGCTACTTTGTGGAAAACAAAAACAAAAGCAAAGATCCTAATATGAACAAAACTGCAGTCAATACAATAAATACCTCAATAAATACCTCTTTTATGAAATATTTTGCAGAAGTCAAAGAAATCCAAAATTCATGAGATTTTAGTGTTCTCTAGGTTTTAAGAAAACTTGTCTCCATTTGAGTTGTAACTCAAATTTAAAACACACTGGAAATCTCTTTCAGAGGAAAAATATATTTGGAGATTCCATGTTACCAGAGAAATTTTCCAGTTATTTGCATAAAATAAGACTGCATTCCAAAAGGGTGACACTATATTAAAGCATATTTCTCAAAGGTCCATCCTTCTGAATTTCAATTTACATTTCACTACCAACCCAGTTACTCAGACACAAGTAACAGTTGCATCTACTGTACCCAGAAAATCGGCACCAGAGGACTTAAGAATTATTTTTGTTCTCTTTCACAGAAGGAAAACATTTCATGTGATTTTAATACTACTTATATTTAAGCAAATCTATAATAGCATTTTCAGCCACTTGCATTTACCCTTTTGTGTAAGTGAATATGAAAGAGCCTGATACAATCCCCGAATCTATAGGATTGTTTTAACATCCAGCTGCTTCCCTCCCTCTTCTTTTCCAACAGGACTGCATATGGCATCAATAAAATATTTGTACCAAGATACATTCTTTTCCTTCTTGAGGGGCAGCAGATTTAGCTACGGAATTCCTAAGGTAAAAGAATATCCAAGGCCCTGTAGGATTAAATATCTTTTTTCAGAGCAACTTTATATAGCAAAACAGAAATACAGGCACTCCGTCCCTTTCTCCCCATATCATGACACAAATTAAGACTTCACACTTCTTTAAGACCCCAACATGCAGCTTCAGGGAAATCTGTCTGGGATTGTAAATGCATCCAGACCTCTAGGGACATCAATTAAATGGGCAGAAGTCCAACACTTTGAAAGTATCTCATCTTCTCTACAATCAGTAAACTGTTTTATGGCAACATTCAAAGCTTAAGTACTCCTAATACTAGACATACCTAAGTGTAAATCCAAGTTTCCTGAACTTAAGGCCAGGACCTCACACTGACAGCAGCCAAAAATTCCAGTTTCTGGTCTAATCCTTTAGTTGGGCACTGCTTGTGTCAGCAGGAAATCTCAATGGAAAGGCCAAAAAAAAAAATCTTAATTTTTCATTTTCATTTCTTTTTCATAGTTACCTTAAGGAAGGGAAGACTGAAAAAAAAAAATCTGCAGTAGACACCATTGCTTCAAGGACAGCACTAAAGCACCTCAGTACTGCAGAGGGGGATGGCCAAGCCCATCTTAAGCAGATCCACCTTCTGCTTAACTCCTGCCTCCTGAGGAGTCTCTCGCAGCTGCTCCGATGAGGAGGCAGGGAGGCCTGCAGTCCTTTAGTCTTGCACTAAAACAAGGAAGCTTGATTCAGGAATTGACGCCTGGAATCAAACCGCAATCAGGACAAGACTAAAACCATCAAATGCAGCTCTAAAACTTTCTTTTCAGTAACCTTCCTCTACTACCGTCATGTGGACAATCGCCTCACTATAGCAAACAGTGAATTGTGCCTGAGGTGCAGCAGAGCTGGACCTTGCTCATAGCCACCAGCAGCAGCAAATTATCCTCCCCAGAACCAGAGTAACAGAAACACACATCTGAGAGGGGTCAGAGCTTGCAGACATCTAATGAAATCCTGACTCTTGATTACAGTAACCATAACCATTAGAATTTAAAAAAGGGGTGAAGGAGATCCAGCTATTTTGGAACATCTGAAACCTAGCCAGGAAAAAAAAAAAAAAGCATTAAACACTAATACCTCTTTCCTGACAGCCCCACTTTCCTCCTCACCTTCTCAAATCAACGCTATAAATTAAACATTTACTAAACTTTACCCACTCAGAAAAAATAAAATCCATGATGTTTGTTTTATGTTTCTGAAGCAGTAATCTCACAATTTAAGGTGTATGAGTGCTCAGCACATAATAAAATCTAGAATGTACCCAACAAAAATCTTGGCATTCAAAGGTTAATCCAAGCCAATCCTTTAAAAGCCTGGCTTGTACTAAAAATAAAAGGTAAAATAAAGTCTACTACCTGCAGGTATACTTCTTTAAAAAGTAATGCAGCTGAATCACTGGAGCCACTGAACACCACAGGACTCTTAGGTGATGACAGAATGTTGTAAGATGCTTTATATTAAAAGCATAATCAAAAAAGAAAAATCTGTTCAGAGTGGGTGCTAAGGAGACCCTCCTCGAATTCTTACCTGGAACTACTGCAGCTTTCCTGACATGAATGTTTGACTCTCTCTCTCTGGTGTATTAACATTTTCTTCAGCTTCTTATTATACTCATTACTAGAACGTCCTCCCCACTATCTCTTAAAAGAGACTATTCAGATTGCTTTTCTGGGTGAAGACAACCTAACTTAAAATAGCTCCATGGAGAAAATTCCATAAGCTGGCCCTCACTGGTGGAAAACCCCAGATAAGAGAGACAGAGGCTCTTTGAATGAAGCAAGGAAGGTAGGAAGAGTTATTCCTTGCTGGATAGTGTGACTGCCACTTCATTGCTTAAAATGGTGTTGGCTCCTCATTTGAGAGCATCTCTACAACCTCACCAGAGGTAGAAGAGCAGCAAGCACAGCTGAGGAGGCTCAGTGCAACCATCATTCATTGTGGTCCATTTTCCCAACTAATAGAACAAAAAACAGACTCACAGATCATGAAAGAGGCCTGATATCCCATTATCCAGGCAATGTTCCTCATTGCCACCCCTTTGATTTCATACAAGCAAAAGGCAAAGGAACAATACCCTGTTCTGATAATCCCCCACCATGCAGAGCCGATTGCAAAAGGAAGATGACCTGAACCAAGTAGTTATTACCTGATAGTTCCCAAATGTGTTACTTAATAAAGCAATAACCTAGTTAAACCATATTACTGGTGCATTGTCTTCCTGCAGTGTCTTGAAAAAAAATGCAACACACAAAAGAAATGAAATATCTTGAGGAGACAATCCTACTCCACCCTTTTTGCCTGGCAATTGGATGCATCAAGAACTTTTAGAATTTGGAATAAATTGGATCTCATATTTTTTAAAAGGACTTTCTTGCATTTTGATTTATAGAAGATATATCATTCTTTCCGCTCAGCTCAGACTGAAAACAAGCAAACAAAAACTCCCCCCTCTTCCACACACAAGAAAGAAAATGAAAATGCACCATGTCACAAGCCTAAAGTAAAAAAAAATCCTTACTTGTGGTATAAGCAAGATTTGTCTTGTACTTGTGTATCACTGGAAAACACCTAAGAAAAAAGGAAATCATGGGACCTTCCAAAAAATTGTTTAAGAAGACGCACTGCGTATCATCTGGCTACTGGGCGAATCTTCTCAAATTCATCAGATAATCAAACAGGGCCAGAAAATCCAATAGTCCTCAACAGTTTTGTGTAACAGGATTATTCAGCTGTTCATTTATTAAACACTGTAAGAATTGCAGACATTTCTGTTACAGGATCCAGTCCAAGCTTCACAAACTTTGACAGAGCTGGATGAAGTCCATGTCCAATATTCAGCATAAATTCAGTCCCATGAACCAATGTCCACATCGATCCAGCTCTACTACCACTTAGGCAGACACTGTACTGGCAGTATTCTCCTAGTGCAATACCTGTGCTTATGTATCTTTCCAGCCCATCAGTTGCTAACTGCTGAGGTCAGCAGGACTCAGAAGAGCATTAACTACAGAGCACATCAGAGACCAGGTCACTCACTGCCAGGGTTGGTGACTTGGGCTCCTCACAACCACAGGGGCAGCACAGGTGGCAGCAGCAAGAACAGAAGTGAGAGCAGAAAGGAGCAGTAGGAGGAATAAGGTGGTAATGGGGGTAGCAAGGCCCATCCACAAATGCTGGGAAGTTCCCACCACTTTATCCAGGAGATGCTGCTTCTGGATGCTTGGCTGGCAAGCAGCTTTCCTGCTGTATCCAATACAAACTGCACTGCCCATACTGGCAGACTCTCTGGTCCAGGCTCACAGGGTCCATCCCCTCCTTTGGGGTGGGATTCCTGTGCCACAGTTACTAGCAGCTATGGCCATCCTCATTTCTCAAACTAGTACATTTATACTCTTGCAGACAGCTTTTTTCAACTGGGATTAGGGCTTTGAGATAATTCCCCAGGGACATTCATTTTTCTTTTTCAGATCATTCCTTGAAACTATTTTTAACACTAAACCTACACAATGCGCATGCATGCACGCAAACCTTTATAATAGTTTGACAGTGTCCCCAATACTGGCATGTGACAAGGCTGTTTCCTAGTGCTCCTTTACCTGTCTTGAGGTTTGGGGTTATTTGGTTTGTCTTTGACTTCAAGCTCTCTGCAGAAGGCTTCATGCTTTGCGGTAAGTACTGTGCAAACCTAAAGCAATTGATTCTGGTTCATAACCAAGTCTGAGGTAATATTATAATAAAAATTAATGAGAAAGGGATGCTATGAATTGATTCTGTGGTCATTGTTTCATGAAGCAGGACCCCAAGAATAACAACTGTAAATAATATCTTTTATTTTAGAGTTATCCCACACACTTCAGTTTATTATTGTTCTTACCCCAAGAACATTTAGCACTGTAACAAAAACCATCAGTCCACTTTTGTCTCCGGTTTAAAGATGTTACACTATCTTTACAAAAGCAAACAGAGCTAGTCCTTTTCTAAGACCTTCTTGCAAATAAACAACTTGGGTTTGAGAGCAGCTTCCCTCTCATTGTTCCCAGAAGCTTTGATTACATGTTACGCCAAGGGAAAAAGGCATTTCACATTTGGAAGCCATTCCCTAGTGGCAAAAGGGTCCTGAACACCAGGTCTGACAAAGAAGGTAATCTGAATCCCCTACATTCTCTCTTTGGCTAACATAAAAAGAGAAAGGCAGCTATCAAGTGCATCAAACTTTATACAACAGTGCATGGCCCAAGAAATACCACATGGCCCAAATGTGCAAAAACATACAGGGAAGCCATTAGTTTCAAATAAAAGGAATATGTGCTCACAGACCTCAAAATAACCAGCTGCACAAGCGCACACACACAGGCCAGCTCTGAACTGAATGCCAAACAGAACCAAATATTACTGATGAAAACGGTTCCTTTACAACTTTTGTTCTGCTGCTACTGCTTTCATGCAGATCTATCTATATAGCTCTTAGATGAAAGGCATCTTGGCCTTCATCTACGTCTCAACGTCATGGACGTCATGGCTACATCTTCCCCATGAACTAGTTGCTTCTCCCTCTTTATTACACCAGTAAAGGAAGGAAAGAGCAACTTTCTCACATACATAAAAGGAAA
Source organism: Nothura maculosa (assembly GCA_032353885.1). Taxonomy (NCBI): domain Eukaryota; kingdom Metazoa; phylum Chordata; class Aves; order Tinamiformes; family Tinamidae; genus Nothura; species Nothura maculosa. Next base: position 18,653 of record JAUBOD010000132.1, read on the forward strand.
TAAGCACTATCAAATAAAGAATTTATCACATTTATGTGTCAACAGAATCACTAACTCAGTCCCTCTGACGCTATTATTCCAAATCGTGACAGTCTTATGAAATTCATGCATGCTGCTATATAAATTCACATAGCAAGGGAATAATTTAATGAACAAAGCAATGCTTCATATTCCAGTAGTTGTAGTGAAAATGTAAAATGTCATTTGGTGAGAGGCAAAAAATGTGATTTTACAGCTATTTAAACATAAAAGCAGAGCTGCAAGCTAATTAATGCTGTACCAGACTATTTGTACAGTAAAGAATGCAAAGGGTTTATACAAAACATCACTACCATCTTGAAGTGTCCAAAGCACAAGAGGTATGTAGAAAGATAAGGAAGAAAGTCTCATAACAATAAAAGATATCTCAAAAGACTTAAAAAAAAAGAAAAGCACACAATATTATTTTTCTCCAGGAGGCCAAAATAAACCAGGATTATGAGGTAATAGAATTTATTTCATCCTCTGTATTCTTTTTTTTTTTCTCCTTTTCTTCTTCAACTGCCCGTTTTGGCTGGCAGTAAAAGACTGTGTAAATCAACATTAGTATCAATGATACATGCTTCTTGGTGAGCAAAGCAATCAAATAAACACAATTATTTATACAGCTAATGAGAAAATAGTATAAAAATGATGGTTTTAAACACATGTTGATTAATATTGGTCTATCCTCACAGAAATTGATTTTCTCTGCCAATTAAATACTGTCCTGAAAAACATAGTTTCAAGACTGCCAAGGAATTCAAGACATTCATCTTCATATCAGTCCTAAGCCTGAAAACTCTTCATTACATGGGCAATCCCACCACTCCAGTTCTTTTTGAGCACCTTCATGGTGTTTTCTATTCTGCTTTTTAACATGGGGAGGATCATCCCTCTTTTCAAAACTTATAAAACTCCTTAAAAAGTTCTTCTCTACGATGGTACCTACAGGAAACAACTTCGTGGAATCTGAACACCTGCTACGCCAGGTGTTTTTCAGCCTTTTTCAGCACTAAGGATTTCTCTACCCAACTTACTCTGATCCTCCCTCATAATACACTGATACTAAAAATTCTTTCATGAATTAATGAGTTAAAAATGAAAAATCATGAAGAAATTACAATCCTTGTTACAAAATTGAAGAGCTTCTCCCATGGCTTTAGCCACAGGCAGATGACACTCACATGAGAATTAACAGGTCCCAGTTTGTAGGGTTGTCCAAGCCATATTGGGTTGGGTAAGAGGGCAGAGACACCATAAACAACGTTGCCCAGCTAGACTTTGTTTCTACAAGATGAAAGTTACGCCCTCTGCTTCACAGACAGGAATGACTTAAGTTACAGCACGTACTCATGAAAGCTTTCAGCTTTTACATGCTCTGAATGTTGCCAACACATGGAATGTAGAATAGCATCTACAAGCTATGAGCACTTTATGCTGGAGTAATTGATAGTGCTTTAT
>JAUBOD010000132.1:80136-93900 GCA_032353885.1 Nothura maculosa
TGTGAAGCTTACAACTCTGCAGTCACTATCATCTCCCTCATGGGAATAACAACCAAAATCCCTAGAATAGCTCACAGATGAGGGGAGAAGAGGGTATTTAGTAGAGATTAGAAATGTGCTGGGTTGGGGCAGCAGCTACTTGTAAAGATCAGAGATTTGGTCACTGGTAAGGACGCCTTGAGAGCTTGGCAAAAGCACAACTGGATTCATTAAGAGCGTGTTGGCAATCAGATGGCAATAAGAACCTTTAACACTTTAAAAGTATAAATGCCAGTTGACATCTGTTCTTTACAGGTTTACAGAAATAGCCTTGTTTGAAGCTGACCCTATTGCAAGTTTTCTAGACCAATTTGCAGTTTTCTTCAAATATAACTCCAGTTATGTCTCCAAATGAACACGATGAAGCAGACAAATAGGATGGGGAGGAATTTGTTCTATTTTTTATTTTCTATCTCTTTTGGAAAACGATTCAACCAAACTAGAAAGACTCATTGAGTCTAGAGCAGTAGTAATACTGGCAAAAATATTTACTATGTGAAGGCCAAGGATGGGAACAGAAAGAGTAGGTAAAACATATTCGCCCTCTGCTCGTCGTAGATGTGATTCGTGCTAAGTGGCTTCCAGCCTCCTATAAGCTCAGTGAGCACCATCAACCTTCAGCACACTTCTCTGAGGACAAGATGTCCAAACAAAAAATTCTAAATTAGAATCCTGCAGCGTAATTTTCAGTATTTCTGCTTATGTTACAAGACATTGCTACATTTACATCTATCATACATATTTCTAAAAGCAAGTGAGAAGTAGAAAAGATCTTAAAATAAAAGATTTCAGCAAATGAAAGGCTAAGGAAATCTAGTCCTGAAACTAAAAAAAAAAAAAAATCAATTTATTTCCTACCTCCAGTTATTTAGTGCTAGTGTTTTCTTGGCATTTCCCTTTTCAGGATCATAGGAAATGTTATGTGTTGAAACAGGTGGTAAAATACGAGTATATTAGATAACATTTAAAAGTTACAACATGTAGCTTGCTCTGTGTTGCAAAAATGGTATATGCAGTGTACAATGGGGAATTTTCTTGCAAATCTGTTAATGTAAATTATCACTGTAACTGGTTAGAAATGTATATATATATATATACATTTGTATATATATAAAAATGTATGTGTATATATATATATAAATGTATATATACATAAGACATATATATATATATGTCTTATATTTCTCTATTTGTCCACAGAAATAGTTTAGCTACTCCATACTCCATCTCATAGAGTTCACTACCTACCCTATCATACAACTTTGATTCAGCCCAGGCTTTCACTACATATATTGAACTTGGGGATTCTTCCCTCCTATGTATTGGTTTCACTGTGACTGTTAATTTGATTTTTTTTTTTAATATTTTACAAAGTGCTTATCTCAAACAGTGAAAATCATTTTAGCTTTTAGTTAGAATCACTGATATTTTTGGATTGAATTCTTTAATTATATGAATTCTATAATTGCACTGTGTGATTTTCATGCTTGTGCAACTAATGTCATTGTACTCACCACAGGCATTTGATCAAAGGTACAAACAGAGGACAATTTATCTACAAATAAAGAAAATATGTAATTCATTCATATAAACACATAATCATTAATTCTACATAAGAAAACACCTAGGAATACACATTTTTACCTGTTGGATTTCCACGAAAAAGCTCCATCTTTTCTTGAAGTTTAATAATTTGTCTTTCCAGCTGTCTATTCAATTCTACTTGTGTCTTGTATCTGGTTTTCCATTCATTACCTTAAAAAAAAAAGCAAAAATAAAAATGCAGGGGCATCCTCTTTCCCAGTTACTTTTTCAAATTTCTCTCACTTTCTTCTAGAGACCTCAAGTAAGCCTCTAGCTAGTCATCCTCATAAATGAAGTATGAAGTATTAAATATGAAGTATTAATTTGTACACAAAGCAGCTTGAAAATCAAAGGAATTTTTTTCCACTAGGTTTACTGTGGACAGAATTTTAACCAACTCATTGTATAAATTCAGGCTATATATAGTTGCATTAATAATTAACAATAAAAATCTAACATGTTGCATTTAGTATTCTCTAATTTTACATTTTCAATAACAAATGTATAAAAGCTCTGTTTTATATGACAAAATTTCAATTTCCACACTAAAATTTGTATCTCTGTAGGGCCTACCCCAAAGAATTTAACTGTCTGTGTTTTCTCTTCCACTAGCAAGACTGTGTTGTGATTCACTTACCTTCATCTTCAACACTGTTGAGTGTTTTTTCCAATTCTGTCACTGTGTTTCTCAATTCAGATATTGAGATTTCAAACATTTGCCTGTGATATTTAGAGAAGTCAATTAATTGGCCATTGCATTAATCTTACTAAAACCAAAAGACTAAATAGAATGTGTTTTCAGATGAAGTATCCGTTGCTCTTTCCTGTGTAATTACATCACCCAGCAAAAAAGACTCTTAGGAAGATGCTTTAGGATACCCAAAGAAAGAGTAATACTAGTTTTAAAATCCTGGGTTTTGTGCATTAAAACATGCAAGGAGAAAGCCGTTATGCTCCTGTCTTAGTTCCTATTCTGGGGTATTTGGAGATATTCTTCTGGTTGTTTCTAACAGAAGAGCTTATGTCAACATGGTGAACTTACATTCACCACAGCAGAAAACACCTAGGAGAGCTGGAGTTTTAGGGGTCATTGGGATGTAACTGCATCTTTGCATCCTACACCTATAGCAGAAAGGCTCTTTTGAGGAAAAGATGAAAAAAAGGCTGCAATTGAGATAAGAAAGCTGGGACTGAAATTACAAAAGAGAAAAATTGCTGAGTTTTTATTTAAGGCATTTTACAGATGGTATTTTACTTCAACATGACAGCCACTCAGAATGAAAGCCATTTTCCTGCACATTTTGCTAACCAGATCTGGGTATCTGGTGCACGTATGAGACAAAAGACTGCCCGAAGCCATTTTCTATAGCAGAGAAAGTAGCAGTGCAACATTACAGGAGAAGCTTAAGGGAAATCTTCAGTTGCAGGACACCAGCTCTGTAACATGTCAGACCTTTGCTGATTTCTGCAGAAAAGAAAACAGACAGATGCCTTCATAATCTATGAACAAAGCAGCAACCAAACCACAAGGAAGAGAACACACAGTACTTAAAGCCTGAACCTGGAAACATTTTCACTGACCTGTAGACTGGGAGAAGTCTGCAACTTTCCTCATCATAGATGGCCACAAAAGCCCAAGCCCCACAGGCTGAATTAACAGGCAACTCCATCATCTTTACTAAGTATTTGACATTCTTAAATGTATGGCTCTATCTACTGGAAAGCATACTTGTAATGTTATACATAATTTCTCTCAGAAATATTTGCTGTGAGATTTCCCAAATAAAACCTGTAACTGAATCCTGACTAGAGTGAATCAGTTCAGATATATGCTATTAACTTTCATTAACATTTCTGAAAGATTTCATGGTATTAAATCAGTAAGCATAAGAGAGAGCAGATACTTAGGTACAGACTCCCTACCAACATGAAAGATTTTGTTAAGTTTTCTCCGTCAAGAAGTCTCTCCTTCCTGAGTGTTGAATGAGAGTGGTAGGTGGGCTGTTAACAAACTGCCTCATTGGAGTGAAAATAAATGAGCTAGTAAAAAGGTAACATAGTAGAGATTTGTCCCTAGGGATACAAACATCTATCTCCCAGACAGGGGTTCTCAGCTTTCTAGACACCAATGGAGAAAATCAGGCACTTCCCTGGGGGTGATTCATCTCATTCCAAAACAGACATCTAAAGTAGGTCAGGTGAATCACACCCTAAAAGGGCCTGTTCATCCTCATTGACTGTAAAAATGACTGGTTCCTAAGTAGATTTCTAACAACTCTGGTTATTGACTGTTAGGCTGGATGAATTGAGTCAAATATTTGACAGTAGTATTATTGCTTATTTGTACACACAGGATTTACAAGGAAAATCACTGTAGAATCTGCCTGGAGCAGCAAGTTTTTTACTCTGTTATGCCATCAAAATAGAGGAGTTTTAAATTAAAATATATTTTCCTTTGATCAGCAAACAAGCCACAACTTCATAATGTGACTTAGGCTTTGGGCCCAGTCTTGCAGAATATTTTCACAGCCATTAGCAAGAAGTTAAGGTGCATGAGAGCTTCCATTAATTCAGACAAATATATGACAGCAATGAAACAAAGTCAATATTGTTTTCCTTTTTATTTGAATTCTTATACTATCAAGATCTTGTGTCTGGAAAAAGACTTGGTGTATGCAGAAGATAGTTCATATATTGCTTATGCTGTTACACTAGTGTTCATAATTTTAAGTACATTTCATTATATATATAATGAAATGCAAGAAGGTCCAAGCTCCTTTTTGATTCTGAATGCCGAAGACGTCCAAACATTAAAATCTGTGTCTTCTCCCTTTCCATGAGCAAAGAAACATTCTTATAAAGGACAAAATTGCATGAATATTTGCAGAATGTCTCTTCTGGACATTAAAGGAAACACTGCCCAGAGTAAAATTAGTGTGAAATTGTATGTTTAAAAATTGTAGTAAAATCCAAACGTTAAGTGCTTGCAGTAAGGCGACACAGAAGTTTCTGGTGCTTCATAGTTTTTCACTTAATATCCAAAAGGCAGCAATGTTCTTTAATGAAAAGAGTGAAATTTTCTAAGCAAACTGTAAAAGCAGAATTCAATTTCAAACAAATCATCAGAACGCTGAACCATTTGCTCCCCAAGCAAGGGGTAACTGGAAGCAGCAAAATTAGCAGTCAACTTCTCTGCCCATCTGCACTGGGGAGGGATGCATCACCTTCCTATAGGTTTCAGGGATATTTACTGCTGGAGGAGGAAGCAGGAAATGCAGCTTTGCCCTTCCAGCACAGCTCAATGTGTTCAGCACCTGCCCATCCACGGGGAGCTCCTCTTGCCCCAGGCACACAGCCATGCACACACGCAGGACACCAGTTCTCAGCCCTGCACTGGCTCCCCATCCTGGGCTCATTCTCCCTGCCTGTACCGTATGAAGCCTAGGGCTCCTGCCCAGAAACTTCTGATTTTCTCAGGCTTCTCGTGCTAGTTTCAGCCCCATGGTCAGTTCTCCCTACGCTTCGCCCAGCAGCTCCAGGGCTCCACTCAGCCCATGCCTCTGCTCCAGGGTGTCTGTTACATCTCTTATCCCCTCGTGCCATTGAGCACCCAGCCTCAAGTGTCCCTGACCCCCTCCTCCTTACACCTGAGGCCAAAGGTGCACCATGCCCAAACCCTGTATCCACCCACTGTCCTTCTGTGCGGAGCTGCCCCAGGTGACTGCAGCAGTGGGGAGAACCTTGCTCTGTCCTATCCTGCCCTGATCTGTCCTGCGGCGTCCGGCCACCCCAGCTGCCCTCCCGCCTCCCCACATCCACCCAGGGAGCCCTGTCTGCTGTCAGTTGCTCTCCACAGCAGCGGAACGGCGTGGGAGGGCCGCCCTCCTCCTCACGCTGTGGTGCCTGGGCCCCAGGAGCACTCACTGCTTCTGCCTCTCGCGGCCGAGCTCTGGCGCCAGCCGCTCGCGACCGCCTGCGCTGCTGTCCCCCATGGCGCAGCCGCCATTCCCCGTGGCGCAACCTGTGTCCCTCATGGCGCAGCCGCTGTCCCCCATGGCGCAGGCCGCGGCGGTTGCGCAGGGCGACGGCGGTGGCGCAGCCTCACTCAGTGTGTGGCCGCTTCCCTCCTTCCCTCCCTCCGCAGGATCCCCCAAGGCCTGGCTGCGCTCCAGGGAAGGCCGACAAGGACACAGCCCCGCAAGGAAGAGCTTTGGTCCCGTCAGGTGCCCTGAGCCTGCATGGCCTGTGGCACAAATGTGTGTTCATTTTCTTTCCTGCTCTTCTTTGGGATAGAAAGTAGCATAGTTTTAAACGCAGGCTTTGACACACACATGAAAGTGGGCACAGTGCAACGAGGCCCTGTCTCCAAAGAGCATCTAGCCTGTATTTTAGTGCCCTTGATAACTGCAGCCTGTGTTGGGCATATACCAGTTTGCAAGGAGCTAACCTGAGGCAGGAGAGAGGGGCTTCAAATAACCAGTGTTTATTGCTGTGGATCCAGCCACATGTATATTGAATCACAAATATTGGTATACTAAGTTGTTCTGCATTTGAACAAGCATTTCATGTTGCATTTTTCAAACAAGAGTTTTAAGACCTGGTCTTAAACTGCCTCAGTGTTTCAGGAGACCTAGCACTCACTTGAGTGGCTCTGCTCATGGCAATGGGCTGATAAAAAACACAGGATTTAGTTCCTCATTTACTTTTGTTGCAAATAGCAAGCCAAATGCTATAACCTTGGAGGCAGCTAGTACCCATCTGGGCACTCCCGCCACATCTAATACGGAGGTTGTAATTTTACTATTACTTTAAGACGGCATAAATCAGTATTGCCATCCAAAATGTTGGCCCTGAAAAATTGTGAATTTTGATCCTAGGACTGTAGTTTCTGAAGTTGAAATGGACCAATCTAACAGTTCACTGATGTTGGAAAGACAAGATCCTGATCCTTGTGTTTACCTGCATCTATCAGCCGCTTGCCTTGTGCCAGTTCTGGCACTTGTCAGACTTCTCTAGGAACCAATTCAATTTGCAAATGCACCAGAAAATCAGGAGGAAAACAGCCCCAAACCCTAGCCTGCTTCCTTCCTGCTACAGTGATGTAGCAGGATCTAGTGTATTGAGGTAGGACAGCAGGGAAGCTGAAGTTTGACAAGAAGGAGAAAAACTCATTTTAATTTCATTTGTTTGATATAATTAGGATGGGAGGTGAATTCTGATAGTCCCAAGTTATAAGTGATGCTATTATTCTAATCAGTGAATTATCACTTGAGATGTGGGCTGAATGCAAAATCATCTGAGTACTTAATCAGAAACATAATTTTGGACAAATTTTGCACTTTAACTGCATTCAAATTTAGCTGCTCATTTTGCTCACAGGGAAGTCTAAGAACAGAGAGCACACTTTAACCGAGCTGTGTGCCAGGCACAGTGGGACACACTCTCCGTACTGACTCACTCACAACCTCCTCTCAGGATACCTCCAGGTCCCAGGCTCAACGCAGGGATTAGCAGGTAACTTAACCAGGTGACTTCTCATGAACTAGGTCATTGAGTGCATATAAGGATGTGTCCAGGCCACACTCATCGAGCTGGCACAGGACAGGTCTGACTTAACAGCTTTGCCAGATGGTTTGGGACCTGAGGTCGGCGAGAAATACCCTGTGAACTCAAGGGTTATGTGAGTAGGTTACAAATTTCAAACCAACGAGATTCTTACTAATTACTGCAATAACATAGTGCCACTTGCAACACATAGGAGTTTTCTTCCAGTTCCTTAGTTCAAATAAATAGTTTGAAATTAGATACACAGATACTTATAAATGTATTTCAGTTAAAGTTTTAATATGACTTTTAGGTTAAAATTGTCATTACTCATTGGAAAAGGAAAAATGATTGCAACGGAGGGAGGCTTGAGAAAAACTAGGGATCTTAAATGCATAGGTTCCCATTGTGTGAAGGCGAGAAACAGATAAAGAGTTAAAGAAGTATACCAGTTACTAAAAGAAAATTCATATCATGACATTATTTTTGATTTAATGACTGCAGCTTCCTTTCAAATTATTATGACAATTCTGAAACCTTCTATTTCTTCTTTAAGAAGAGTACAGCTAAAACAAAATAGTTACTTCAATCTCACCAGTGGGATATTTGACATAATGTCTCATAATATTCTTATAGCCAAACTGGGGAGATATGGACTAGTAAGCAGCAGGAATATGGTGCAAAACAGGCCGGGTCATCAGGTTTGAAGTGTGATGAGCAGCACAACTGCATAACACAGGGTTCGATAGTAGGGACAGTCTGACTTAAATTCTCATTAACTACCTGGATGGCAGGAGGGAGGGCATTCTCAGCAAGTCTGAAATGGTAACGGAGGGAGCAGTCACTGTGCTAGATGGAGTGCAGGCTGGCCACTGAGTGGGACCTGATAGGCTGGAGGGATGTTCCAGCTGCAACCTCATGAAATGAAACAAAAGAAAAAGCAAAGTCCTTCATTTAGGGTGAGAAAACCCCACTTGCCAGTACAGTCTGTGGACCAACAACTGGAAAAGTAAAGAAACAAGAATCAGGGGATTACATGGCAGGAGGGTGAAGAGAGGACAAACTCAGACTTTTCTCAAAGATGAGTAGTAGAAGGATGAGCTGCAGGTGCATATGACTAACTTCGATTCAGTGCAAGGGAAAAATACCACCAGGGTCAAGCCCTGGCAGAGGCTGCCCAGAGAACCTGTGTAATGGCCACCCTTGAAGCTACAACTAGATACAACCCTGGCCTGGAGTAAATGAGGTTGAATCAGAGAGCCCTACAAGTACCAAATTTTTTCTTCTCCCCACCCCTATCTTAATGAACATTAAACACTCTGATCCAGACGACTCCTTTCCAATACAAGATTCTAGACTTGTGGTCACAAATAGGGTTTTTTTTTTGTGCACTTTTTAACCAACAGACCGCCACAGAAAGCAGTGGCATAGAACTGATACTGTAGGTAAACTCCATACGAGACTCAAGTCAAATGCTATAGCGGAAAAGCCTCTGAATAAGCAATAAACAAGTTTAGAAACTACAGTAGAGCAGTTCTACTAATGCTGTTTACAGAGCAAGTACTACATAGAGAGAGATGTCCAATGTCCAAGTAAAAAGCAAACAAAAAGCTATGAATGAAAAATAAACTAAACTGTAAGGCTTAAGTAGCACAGCTCATAGTGGGTATAAAAGGAAGGGTTGAGTTAACTCAGGATGTGAAAGCTGATTTATATGGAATAGTAACTACGGAGAGGCTTATTGAGCTATATGCAAAAATTGAAATGGGGTGAAGGAAGATACAAGTAAAATATATTCCTAATGTAAATGCGATCTGTAACAAAAATGTTTTTTGCCAGTACCAAACCAGTGGTCATACCTACCAGCAGTAACAGTTTACAGAAAAAAAAAAAGTTATAGGCTTATATAAAGGCTTAGCTACTTATGCTAAGCCTTTTTACTATGTAACATTTTAGCTTTAAGTGAGGACCAGGTTTTAGTGCAGATATACTCCAAGATGTTCAAATCCAAGAAGTTCTTCTAAAACTTCAGAAGTCCTAGTTTTTCCATTCACTGGAACATACAGTAGCTTCATATTATAAGAAAGTCAAGCACAGTTGAATCAATTTTTGTTTAGCTTTTATTTCTGTAAGTCAGTCCACATTACACTTCAAGTGGTTAGCCCCTTTATTTTACTTTTCTCACGTCGAAATACACACCCACAATAACTACCAGGAAATGTGCTACATGTTACTCTTCCAGTATATTTTTGTTAATGCATTTTTTAAAATCTGATACACAAATACCACTTCTAAGGATCATTCCAGTATTTTCTCCCATTATTGGATATGAAGGTGAGTTGTACATCAGTAGCAATCCTCCTGCACCAGACCAGTCAAGACTAGAATGTATAGCAGCTTTAAAACCTACTTTAAACTTCAAATTCATTTAAATAAGCAGCAGTGAAAAAGAATCTCAGAAGGAAAGAAGGCTCTTACCAAGTTGTTCTATGTGGAGTTATTACACACTGCAACAAAGCTACACTGTAGTGTCTATTATATTCCATATATATCCAGGGCAAGGTGCTTGTCTTCATACCCTTCATACACGTACCTTGTGTGACTGAATTCATGGGAATAAAGGTGCTGACTGTTAGAACTAGTTCTTGAAGCAAATATTCCATCTAATAGAAGACATGAAGTAGTATGCCTTCTATTAGAAACAATGTAAACTATGACTCTATGTGGACTATCTGAAAAGTACAGCGTACACAGGCATTTCTTGTGGCCTCCAGAATGTTTTGACAAAAAATATTTTGTTTATGCAGAAATGCACTTCCATATAAAAATCTCAATTTCAAATAATCTCTGAATATTATTTATAGTGCCAACTGAAAAATACATTTCTCTAGAGATCAGGTACCCTCTATTTAAAGGAAATGCTTGGTATCTTTGGTTTGTTCAGATGCTGCATGAAAAAGTGATTTTGAAGGGAATGGCTATCTAGTTACCTGAGATTTGTCTTTCATTTCTTCCAATATGAACTTTGGATAAGATTGGCTTTTTAGTGTCTATGAAAAGAATTTCTCTAGAAAACAAAAGAATAAAAGACAATACTTAAATAAGGAGAGGGTATTAAATAATAGTTTTAGTAAAGCTTTTTTTTTGTAAAACTAAATATAATTAAGAACAGACTTAGTAACCCTATTGGTTCAATATCACAATCTTCTTTATAAATATAAAGGATTACAAAAATATTCACCATAATGTTTCTGTATCTACTGTTTCATGTTACATCCTGAAAAAAAGTGCTTACAGAGGCAAGTTTATTAACTGCAAACTCATACCCCTCAAACAGTCAAAATCCCTGCATCAATACAGAAAGATGAATCAAGGAGACTTTCATTTTTCTGTGCAAGAAAGGAAAACCTCAACCTCCTCAGCCTTTATATTTTCAGGTCAAATTAAGTAATAGTTGCTTGAAAAGTACAGTATGCTTTGTGTTAAATCACAGTTTAACCATATAGCTACTTCTTAACAGGAAGTTTCATTGCTAATGTAAGGCTTGGAGAAATATTTCATTATTCTCTATTTTTATCCTTTTTCTCCTTATCCAGTACTTTGTATTCATCTAGCACAGCATGGCCGGTTTCTTTTGCTGTTCTCTTCACAACAGCTTTGATCCCAATGTTTTCAATGTTAAACGCTGTCTTGCCAACATTGATTGCAGAATTCATAGCGTTGTCTGTAGCATGGCCAGCGTCCTCTCCATACCTTAAGACAGACAAGAGATTTGCAGATAAATGTATTTAGCATTTTTCCCTCTTTACGAGAGTTCTTTCAAAAGCAACAATTTAAGCATAGCTGTTAGGTACCATCAGCTATTTATTTTCCCAAGTGCACCGTTTAAATTTCTAAAGAGCAAAATTAAAAATTGAGTCATTTAAGCAAGAGCTGCTACTCTATCAGACAACAAGGTTTAAAATAACCTTCTCCCTCTTTAAGGATATCAATATATTTCTGTCCTTTTTCCCCACTAGTCCTTCCCCACAACTGTGAGGAAAGGCTTGGCTATATGTAAGTGCAAAAATTTTGTTTTATGTTCAAAGTATCCTGTATCCCTTCACTGAGTTTCTCCACAGCCAGATCCTTGTGCAGGTTCCCAAAGTTATCTCATTTATATGTTAGTGCACCAATGTGACCAGGCAAACTCAACCAGGTCCCATGGGTGCTGAAACAGCTATGCTCAAATGCTAGAGGCAGATAAAATAATTTGTTGCAGGGCCCCTGCAATTAACTCTGTTGTGCAATGCAGGCCTGTCTGAAGGAGCCTGGAGTCCATATAATAGCAAAGGAGAAGAGATAAGAGAAAAAAATCATACTAAAGAGGAAAAGCCTCAAAGCAGCGACCTTGATGATATGGTGAAAGTTACTGATACACAAAACCTCTCATCTCCCTGCTGGGCTCTGCGGGGAAGTTAGCAGCCACATATCCTCATTAAACAAATTACTCATTTATGAAGAAAGATAATATCTCCATAGTAGTAGAGAATATGCACTGAAGGAGGACAGATGTATACGAGGAGAGCAGTAACTCCAGCTCTTCCAGGAGCTCAATGCTTCTCCTGAGAGCGCTGCCATCAGCCAAACCAGGCCAAAAGGAAGCACTGCAGGCAGTAACAGAACATGAGCAGTTACCCAAGTTACCTCTGCCCTGCTTTTCTTTGGACCAGAAATTCTTTGGGTCCTCAAAATAAGGTTAGAGAACAGGATATCAAGGGATCCCAAAACTATCAAGATAATGGCTGGAACCAACAATGCGACTGAATGGGAAAAAACACTTTTTTTTTTTTCATTCTCTGGTAGAGTAACAGCTTTCTATCATCAACATCTGATTTGCACAGAATTAGTCTCATAGCAAAACAGCAATAAATATTTGTCAATCTGATGAGTTATTTTCACTGCTGGATTAATAAGCCAGTAATAGTCTGTAATATCAGTACAACAGGCAACTTCATTTAAAGAAATTCATCCAATACAGAGAAACTAATAATTTCTTAAATATTTGATAGTTGATTTTTTGCTTTGCCTGTCTCAATTGCCTATTTAACTTTATTTTTCTTTAAGAAAAAGGTCGAACAGATGCAGATACTGCAGTTATTCATACCTTTGTAAAAAATATGGTAGTAAGTTAGAAAGAAGATACTTTTGCAGAGCTAGAACTTCCTTAGCTACATTTCCCCCTGCCCAATTTCTGATCATCTTACACTTATGATGAATGTGTGTTTATCAGGGAAGAGAATACATTTAAGTTTCAGCTGAATTGAGTTACATAGAGACACTGTGATGATGCTCCTTCGTCATCTTTTGTCACCGAGGCAAAAGATAGCTTACCAAAGAGCTATTATGTAGAACTTTAATATAGACCAGAATCAAAAGACAGAAGAAATCCTCAACTATCAAATATTGTAAATTCTATTGCAATTAACTGCAGTATTTATTTACTCATTGCTTTTCATCTTAGGAACTGTTGATCGCTGGTCTCATTATTTCCTATTTTTATACCTAAAACAAAAACATTGTAATGAATTTATGTGACAAGAGTACTCACACAGGGCCTTCTGGGAGCCCTATGAAAAGCAAACACGTGAGCAATAAAGCAGCCTTGCCTAGCAGCTTGCTACGTTGCCTCATGTCTCTGCCTTCCTATCTGAAGTGCATTAGAACAGAACGGGAGATGTCAACCCCCTGACTTTGCTGTTTACCTTGTCATCCTGCTTCCTGCTGCTAATGGTCTGGGTGCCCTTCCAACATCCTTTCTTAAAATCTCTTCTGCTACACTCATCAATTCCATTTAACCTGGGTGCTTTTGCTTACTTTGCACATTTCGTTATTCCTACTGCTCTTTGAGAGGAGAGTTTCAGATATTTTGTACTTGTTTTATAATTCTCCCTAGTTCCTCTCACTAAACACAGGCATCAACTTTGTTCACTCCACTATCCTAATAACATGCTGCCAATTGCAATCACCTTCTTCCTCCACTACCATTTTGTAGTGTCTCCTTTTGTATCATTCTATTATCGCTATTTATGCTTTGCATATTTTTTTTTTTAAAAACAAACAAAAAAAAGCACACAATTTTTCTACCTCCACTTTGGTCTGATCTACTGACAGCTGAGGTCACTTCATTTTTCTTAAAATTTAATGAGAGCTTTTAAACTGCATCAAATTGTATACTTTTTTCATACTGACATGATATATAATGACTTTTATAATTACATATAGTGATAATTATATAGAAATTATATTGAAGCAAAAGATATATAAATCTGGACAATATTTGTCAATCCTGCCTGAAGGTGTTCTACCTTTAGAACAGAATTAGAAAGGCTTCAGAAGCATTGATTCACATTTACATCAAGAGCACTAAGGTACTTAATATCATGTTGTACCGTTGCATAACTAGAGCAAAGCAGATATTTTGGGCAACTTTTCTGCACTTCCACAAGATTTGTTGGACAGTACTCATGCACAATAACTATTTTTTTTGAAAATGAAGCTAATAAAAACATAACTTACTTGTATTTCACAGTTTTTACAGTCTCAGTTGAAACACTT
>JAUBOD010000132.1:109058-119443 GCA_032353885.1 Nothura maculosa
ATTCTTGTCTGTACTTCCACAAGTAAAAGATGAGCCTTATTCTTTTTCTCAATGAAGATACGCAAGGACCCAGAAAATCCTGTTCATTTTGTTGGAGACATTAGCTTTAGCATTTGTTATCTTCAAAGATATTACAGCAAGGCCCTCAAATCAGGTGCAATGGAAGGTTTCAGAGAAGGGGTTGAAGACATTATAATTCTTCGTTGTGTGTGCTGCAGTGGGGACGAGTATGTTAGAAATAGATGATGGTTTGGCTTAAGTTGACAAGTTCATTTTTTTGATGCAGTAGTTCACCAAATAAGATGGTCAAAGAGAATACTGAAAATACCTGGATCTTTGGAGACAAATGCTTACAAGGCTGTTCTGTGGGGTGGTATGTAGCTGATAGGTATAAACCTGTTTGCTGTGACATAAAGGAATACTGAGCATTGCAGAACTATTGTCAGTCACACGTGTTGATTACAGCAGTAAGATGTTCCCTGTTCAGTAGAGAGGAAAAATAATTTAAAATATTAATGGAGTGTTGTATCATGCTCCTTTGTGGCATTGAAATAGTGGCCACTTAATTAAATAGCAGCTACATGTTTTTCAGAACCAGAAAAACAAATGGCAACATAAAAAAGTACAATAGCCTCAATATCTTGTCCCATATCTGTTGTAAGAGCCTCCTGAGGATAATAACTCTCCTGATTCTTTGTAGCTGACTTGGACAGTCTTAAAATATTCCTGAATGATAGGACAGAAGGGAAAAAGCAAAGGCAGAAATGATCTGCCTTTTGCATGTTCATCCATAGTTCTGCCTCTGAATCCAGGCAAACTCATCTGAATTAAAGATAATTTTCCCAGATTAACCCTTCATATCCCGTTTTAAGAACAAACAAACAAAGTAGCTGTTGACTGTATTGCTGTAATAGCATTACAGGAGAGCACAGTATTTTTTTTTCTAATTAATTACTGAATAAAGTCAACTGATAGGAGTTGATAAAAATGTCAACTTCATAAGAAATCAACTTCATGGGAAAAAAATGCAACTTCTTTTAAATTTCACAAAACTCCTTCCAATTTTATAAGAGGACAAACTTATTTTAGCATGCCCATCAAACTAGTAGCAGAGGTGGGTACTCAGTTTTGATTTCCTCTCACAGAGTTAAATAATAAGTTAAGGAGTCACATGAGATATTACGAGATTGCAAGAGGTAGCTCAAGTGCTGGGGTAGGTCAGTGCTCCTTCTCCCTCCCACCACCTTTTTTTTTTCTTTTTCTTTTCCTTTTAGCATCAAAAGTGCACATTATGCTGCCAGAAAAGAGACTATGTAGGGGCAAGGACTTCACACTTCATGAGTCTTGGACTCATATTTTATGCAATGACTAATCCTAAATTATACAATTTATCCTATTACTTTGGGGAGATTTTGCAAGGGATTAAAAATGCATATTTAGAAAGTGGTATATTTCTGATTGTGTTTAGAATTAAAATATTATTTCGTGTTCCTGATGTTACAGAGAAACAGATGTTTGCATTCTGATTTCACTACACCTTAAATTAATTTTTCTGGGAATATAATATGTAGCTTCTTCTATGTCTCCTGGCTTCTTCTGCCCTTATATCTGCACAGTACTGCTATGTACTGTGTAAAACTGAAAAATGTATGTAGTTCTAGTGACATGAAGTGTTACTTTTTCCACTGGATTCCACTCAGTAACCTAAGTGGTTCAACTTTTGTGATAAACAGAGTAATTTTGTCATCTGTAGTTTACCATTTAATAAGAAATGGTAACTTTCCTTCAGTGCTCTGTGTGTGTGAGCACACATGCTTGTATGCAAGCACATAAACCTAAAGTTCAGAATATGCTTTTCCAGTGATACTAGTGGAATAATAATAATAATAATGGACCTCGTGATATGCCACAAATACAAGCAGTTTTCATCCAGATCTTTTTAGAGAAAAAATGGAAAAACTTCTGTTTTTCTAAAGATTTAGGTGAAGCAGTCTGGCACCCTGCCTTGTAGCAGGGCCCTTATTTCTTCACATAGTTATAGCCTTTGTGTTTTAAAATTCAGATAAATCTCCTATTGCTTAATTAGGATGGATCTAAGGACTGTTATTCTGAAAGTAAAACCAGATTTTCTTACATTTTCCTTTAAAGAATCTGGTATTGGTCTAGTGAACTAGACAGTGTCTGTAATATAAACCTATGCAGGGATGAGTTTATAGGTCCCACTGTATATCTTGCCTCCTATATCTTTACCAGATTGATTAAGGGAAATCTGCCTGGGTAAATTCAAGAGATCCTTCTCATTTATGTTTAAGGTAAATTTGTCTTTGGATAGGTTTGTTTTCTGGTTGGTGAGTGTGCTAGCTCATGTAGACTTTTTCTTTAGAGGTGATAAGTCCATAGGTATCCTGATGGGCTCCTACATAGAAATCAGGATATAGCCGCCTTCTTTTGGCTTATCTGAATGTACAATATGTGCAAAGATAGAATGGAAATCAATTCCTCTAGTTCCAGCCTCTAAGTGCACGGGACACCTATGACCCTCTTGATGGGGTAGGCAAGCCTTGCACGTCCTTCCTCTCTCAGTCCTTTGGTTGATTGGTGGACCAGGCTCCTCAGCGTGCAATGTTGTGCAGCCAAAAGTGGCCCCATATGGCAAATGGCATAAACTCAGAAATGCTGTTCAAATGCTGGAAGTTCAGCTGAGCACGCTATATAAATGATTTCCAAACAATAATCATCAGACAAAACATTTTGTTGAACTTGTGATGTTTTACAGATGAATCTCATCCTATCTGAGAGGATCTAGACTTCAGTTTACAAATGTGTGTTTTAACACACACATGTGTTTTTCTCACTTAAAAACATGCAAAAAAAACACTTCAGAAGTACAATCTTGTATTTGTAAAATGAAGTACTCAGAAGAATATCTAGTTAACCTCCACTTGTTCCTATCTTTTCAGTTGTCAGAAATATTGTTTTAATCATATTATAATACTGTAATATTATTTTAATAGTAAATGGTGCATCCATACTTTTAAACTAACAGAAATGCAGTTGGCATTTCTGTGTTACCATTCCCAAGTAAAATGGAAGAAATTTATATCTAGCAAGACTGGACTAAAGATATGCTCTTACTGTATAGCTAGATGGCAGCATTAACATTGCTTTGGGAAAAGTTGGTGCTAGTTAAAAGATTTTCAGAAAAAATATTGGTTCCTCTGCTACCACTAAATGAACTGATCAGATTTTGAATGGGCTCTGTAAGGATGTCTGGATACTCCATACATCTGAGAATCCAATCACTTCATTTAGGTGTCTAAATTGGAGACGAATAATTTGGCCCTGCAGGTAATAAGGATGTCATATTGTATTTCCCCATTTAGCTTTTCTTTTCTGATTACTTGTCTATGTCTTTCAAAACAGGTTTATGTATAGATTCTCTTCATTGAATCATTTTATAAATAAGATACTGTGGTAAAATAAAACATACTTTTTCCACATTCAATTTCTTTAAAAATTGAGGCAATATTCATGAAAAAAGACTTTGCCGTTGACTCACTAGGCCTTGAATTTTGCCTAAAATTAATTTTTTAGTCTTTTTCTTCAGTTGAAAAGCTCTGCCTATTTAATTATAAAAGTAATTAAATGTACCAAACTAATATGCAAAACAATTGAACATGCCTTGAATAGTCAACTAGTCTGTAAACACAGTGACTAAGGAAACAGCTTCCTGCTTCAAATCCAAAGACATTCTGAACATCATTAAAGGGAACTGTCAGTTTATAGTAGTATCATAAAATATTACTACAATCTCCTTTTGATGGAAGGACATAAGAATTTTTTTTTCTTTCAAGTGTATCACAAAACACTGAACAAGCCTGAATGGCCAACAAGCTCTTTCTACTGAGTGCACCAAGCTTTATATCATGCATAAGCCCCGTCCACACACACTTCTCATTTCATCCTCTAGTAGGACAAGACCTTTGTGAATGTTCTGACCAGGGAGGCACAAACCTCCCTTTCCCTAATGGTTCAGTCCACATGATGGGGAGCCTGGGAAGGTCCAGGAGAGGGGAGTTTGGGCCTCTCTGGCTCATGTAGCACAAGGTGAGATAACGTCCACTGTGAGTCATGTTGTGTACAGGCTCCTCATGGTCCTCACAGCTTTCTGGGGTATGTCCAATAACCCAAAGCTCATTTGCTAAATGTCTGCTTTGCAATTAGGTAGAGTTTATTACCTCCTGCGTTATAGTACAGGCAAGTATAGGCAGCTCAGAAGATGCTCTACTTGAGCTGCTGAGTTTAGGAGGAGGTGTGAGGTCTGGTGCTAGCCTGGTCTGATGCAGATAATGGGGGAACCAAGTCATCTGGACCAGGTAGCACTGCGAAAAATGTTCCTGCTGTTGGATGTGGAACTGCCGGATGGAAGACCTGAGGCGAGAATGTAGGGAGGCTGGGACCAAACTCTTCTTGGCGGTGGCCAGTGATAGCACAAGGGGTAATGGGTACAAGTTCC
This sequence comes from Nothura maculosa, assembly GCA_032353885.1. Classification (NCBI taxonomy): domain Eukaryota; kingdom Metazoa; phylum Chordata; class Aves; order Tinamiformes; family Tinamidae; genus Nothura; species Nothura maculosa. Next base: position 113,575 of record JAUBOD010000132.1, read on the forward strand.
TGAAACACAGGCAGTTCCATCTCCATGTGAGGAAGAACTTCTTTCCTGTGAGGGTGCCAGAGCCCTGGCACAGGCTGCCCGGGGAGGCTGTGGAGTCTCCTTCTCTGGAGATTTCATTTTAGTAGGCACTTGCACATAGGAATAGTTTAACTGATCTCATTACTAACTGATTACAAGCTATCTGGAAATATATGCAAAGTTATGTATTTATTAATTAATAAGACAGTATTTATAGACTTTTGCAGTTCCTGACATTCCTGTGATAAGGTATGATATAAGTAGATATAAAGAACAAAAGTGCAGTTCCTAAGCTTGAATGATATGTGTTCTAAGTAGGACACTACAGACAGCAAATGTGTATGGATAAGGAAGTTCACGAAAGCCACAGGGCTCTTCAGAGCCATGTTCAACTTAAACTAAAGTAAGCTAAAGAGAAAAGTGAAGTGAGGTGAAGTAAAGGGAAAAAATGTGAAATCTGAGAGTTGGATCTAATCCACATTTTAAAGGGCTCATGAGGGAAGGATGGACATAGACTACCTTCTGGGCAGACTGGTTCCTTTGCCGGGGGAAGGAGAGGGAAGCTGAAGCTGGGATTACAGTCCACAGGAGTGGCTGTCAGCTGCCTGCCACCATTGCAATTGGGATACTAGTCATAAGAGTCTTTAAGAGCAGATTGGCCTGATCTGGGAGGATCCAAAGGAGATCTGAGCATTATGAAGATGAGGGAAACACATTGCCTGTCTTCTGAGCTTTGCTGTGTCCTCAGCATTGAAGCAGGGCTGAGTTTAACCCTGCTGTCACATTAGAATTATTTATGAATTTTCGTGTCACTGTCCATTGAGAGAACATTTTCTCCTGCTCTCTCTACTTTCTTATCTCTAGTTTATAATCTAAGCTGTAGGATGCAGAGCCAGCTAAATATGTTGTATGTAGAGGTATCAGCTAGAAATTCAGAAATGCTGCAGCAAAATCAGGATTTGCTCAGAGTATGACTACACTCTATGCTATAGGATAATACAAAGATAGTTATACAGAGATCCAACCTCTCTATTTGCTACCAGAAATAGTTTAGTTTTCTTCTTGAAAGAGTAAATGAGTGCATTTAAGCTTTATAATATTCTGATTATACTGCCTCTGGAATTCCAAGTACCTTATTTCAATCTATTATTTTGGGTATTTATGCAATATCTTATACCATGAATATACCTTTTTGAGATTATTATGTAGAGCTTGAAAAGTATGGTTTTATTAGCAAAAAATGCACCATTACATTTCTGTTCAATAATTCTAGCCTTGCAGCCCCATTCTGACTTTTCTGTTTGCCAGCCAATAGTCTAAAGGTTTTATGAATTTTCTCTGTTTATATAAATACAATGACTGTGCTTTTCAGCTTGCAGAAATTATTTTCTATTTGTCAAAGCAATGGAAGAATATGCCAACAGAACCTGAAATGAAGCTCTGAAGTTTTTGCTAATGCATAATATTGACCCAAGGGTCAGTAGTTCATTAAATCTCATAATCAAAAGCTGTGTAATATCGACCAAAGTTCAATAGGTCATCAAATTTCATCATCAAAAACTGTAAAAGTTGGATGAAGAAGGTGCCTTTCATCAGTTTTCGCATAGGGAGCTCAGTATGGAGCCTTGGCCTTCATTGTTCTGATAAACAACGAGGTAATGCAAACTGAGGCCATGCTCCTGCAGACTCGTAGCTACCTCCTTAATTTCATGCACAGCCTTGCTGTCAGAGGACCTATGTGTCTATGAATGTGTCCAAGTATCTAGAGAGTTTGTGAAGATAAATCATGCTGGGCTTATGTTAATTCCTTGCTCCTTGCTGAGGAGACTAGATCCTTTCCTCAGGGACACCTCAGGGTTATTTCAGCTTGGCAGTCACTGTATTTGAATGGCTGAAGCACATATAAACCCCAAACTTTAAACAAAAAAATCTTTCTTATTATCTCTGTAGTTCCCCAAGTAAACTATCCAGTACAAACCAGTTGGGAGGTTGTTAGAACATTGTATAAATAAATTATGACAAAGTTACTTTTTTTTTAATCCACTTTTCCTCAATGAAAGAGAAATATGCATTAAATTTAGTGAACGTGGAACTCTCTCGAAGTGCAATAGGTATTTTAAAATTCTATTAATTGATTATTTTACTTAGAATACTTACTGGCTTTCCTTTAAATACAAGGATTACTAGGAAGACCCTTCTGAGACTAATTTAGTACAAAGAAATCCCAATAGGTAGCAGTGAAAACTTTTTAAATTAGTGGATAAAGTATCTGTATGATTTTGCAATGCCAAGAAAAAAGCGATATCCCAAGAGCTACATTTTTATGTGAAAATTTTCATATTTGTTATTCTCTCAATAGGTCATAAATTATCTTCCAATACATTTTTTCTTACTTTCAAATATTTTGTATTTATTAAAATATTTAAGAAAACCAAATTCGCAGAATAATGAAGTCCAAATTTTCATGTACATAGATCTCAATATGTGCCAAGTTTGAAATCTGTACTTGTAGGATCAAAATACTCTTTCACTTTTCTTCCTGCATTAAATGAAAGCGTAGCCATTTCATTCTTAAAAAGCTCAGGATTTCATGTCTTTTTTGCAGCCTAAGGAGTGCAAAGAAGCTGAAGGTGTGCTCACCCTAACAGTTAACTGATACATGTTTAAAACCTGACTATCTAACCGAACAACCAGGAACTATTCCTTCTCCTTTGCTTTGGCAATTTTTTAATACTATTGATGCATTTTAGGGTAGGTTTCCATCACAGCCTCTACACGACTGATGGGAGAATGACCTGCCACCCAGAGGTGGGAATGAGCAGAGAAGGGCAAGGAGATGGGCAGGAGCTTCTTAAAAGAGCCTTCCACCAGAGCCACCACCTCGCTGAGGATCTCAAATAGCCCTAGCTGCTAAAACAGCTGTCATGTGTAGCTCTGAAAGCTAAATTAGTTTTCATTACACCATGCCTTGTTCCACCTTTGACTCTTCACATGATTGACATTGTCCTAATTTATAGAACAAGCATCTGAAGATACTGATTTTCTCCTATTTTTTTCTTTTAACTTCTGCAATGCCTTGGATTTAATGAATATTCAATATGTATTTACTCAAGTGGAACCTTTTTCCACTCTTCTTGTCTACTGTGTAAATTTTATAAGTCTTTCTAAAGCTGCACAAGTAAGAATACCTATACTGAATATGCGAGTAATGTTTCTCTGGCCTCAAAGCTAGATGGGCAGTTAAATGGCTTGCACAGTTCCACTGTTTTGTTTGATGCCTTTAAAAAAAGAAGTATCTTCTGTAGGTGTTTTTATCTGGTAGAGATGGAGCAGTGAGACTATAACAAATGCTTTTGGACTGGAATTAGCACGCTACATTCAACCTGAGTTAATCTCTTTTGAATGGAATTCTGTATTACCAGAGTTGTACACATCAGAGGTGGGACAGTTCCTAGTTCTTTGTTTAGTTTGCTCAGAAATATTAAGGAGGGCTTATATCATTCACCACCTCAGCAGAGCTCTCACAGTGAATGTGCAGGCTCTTGTATTGAACCTTCTACCCCAGGGTAGAGGGTAACTAGATGCTTTTACTTAGGGTAAAAGCAGCTTTCTCCAATGTTATCAGTTGTAGCTCTGTCTTGAATCTTCCTTTCTGGAAAAGGCCAAAAGTTCAGGCAAGATCTGATATTCCTTTTTGCCCTTAGTGCTTACCATTTAGTTTCATGCCTGGTATGCAGAGTCCTCTGGTCCCATCAGTGAAAAGATCTCCTTTTTGCAATGGATGCCAATGGCATATCCACATGGATTTTCAAATTGTGATTTTTTTTTATGTTAAAAGTATGGCCTAGCAGAACAGAAATGATAATCATGCATCCAAAACATGTTAATAAACCACACCAAATAAAACTCTGACAAATCAGCTGTAAGATTTACAAAAGAGCCATTCAAATGTTGCCTGTGTGCTGATTTAAAAATCACATTTTAAACTGATGGCCAACATACTGTAGGACTTGTGTTTTTCAGAGACTAAAATTCCCGTGGTTTAGGCATTTCCTTTGCTGTGTCCATGTCCTTTGCCTTCTTGCTAGATTGTCCTTAGGAAAGCTGATTAGCAGTTATAGGCTGTGAGGTTCTGCAGAGAAGGATTAATGATAGCAGGGGAATTCAGAAGGCTTCAGGATTGGTTTTCGAGCACAGGATGACTGGTTGATACTCTGCCATGCTCCAGGGAAGTGTTCTGAGCCTGGGAGTCTGCTCAGCAGATCCGGAATTAGAAACAAGTAGATTTGAGCCAGATTTGTTTGCTTAGAAGAATACTCCACAGCCCTGCACACATATAAAGGCTCTTCAACTTCTTCCCCCCACAGCCTTTTTGACGGGGTTGTGGCCCGCTGCGGTTGTAACCTTGGGTTAGGCTGCTCTTTCTAACACCATTCCTACCTCTTGTAAATTTACTGGAAGTAATTCTGCTCATATCTCACATTGATTGCCCTCTCCCATACAACAGCACGTGATATCCACACCTGTGAATGATCCTAGACTTTATTCTATATTATATAAATTCAAATAGTGGACAATTATGATACAACTAGACTGTGCCATTAAGCTGTAAGGCCCAAACTAAACTTTCAGGGGTTGATGGTCAAAGAAAGAACCCGATGCAGAAGCTGGCGGGCGGACAACAAATGAAATATGGAAATACAAGACCATATGTGATTTAAATTGTCAGTGCAGTTTAGATATGCTAGATGGCGGGTTTCACTCACAACTCAGCAATAGTCACAAAATGGCATTAACTGGGCTAGAGAAGAGCTGATGTCAGAGCTTTGGAGGGGAGCAGAGCCCTCTACAATCCGGTGGTTACTCATTCTCTACCAGACAGAGAAGCTTCCCAAGTTTAGATGAGGTAATGGGAAGGCTTTTGTAATGAAAACAGATGGGCCGACAAATGTTCGTGATCTAAAGCTAATACCTCAGGCAACCAACCTAGTGAGTATAATTAAATCAGATTGGCCAATTATGCTGGAAATACCCACATCAAACTACAAGTGATTAAGAAGTTCCTTGGCCTAGTTTTATCACAAACTGCAGGAAAACATAGCTAATTATAATATTATTATTTATTGTTTAAGCCTTACGCACGTTTGTGAGTAAGTAGCCTAAACCACGATCAACAGATTTACTTTGTGGGCACACAGTGGGCTTCATGGCTGCAGGCCTGGAGCTGAGTGACAAGTGGCAGTAGTTGTTTGAAGACAAGAAAAGTCCATCTCACTTGACATCTGCCAAGAGTAACATGCAAAAAGTGTGGATTTCCCACTCCCCTTCCCTCATGCATCCCTTCATACTCGTCAGCTTCCTTCATTGACAGCATGATTTTAGAGAAGTCGGTGTCAGCAACAGCTCCTGGGTATCAGCTTGATGTAAGCTATGCTGACTTGCTCAGTTTATCCTTTATTTTAGTGTAGAATTTCTGTGGGCTCTTCTTCAAAAATGGCTGTGATTCACTTACCTGGTGTACCCTATTACTGAAAAACTCAGGGCTAAAGACTCTTCTAGATGATAGGTTCCATATGAATATATGCTCTGCTTATCTGGTATTGTTTTGCATAGGTTGGTTCCTTTAGAAAAAGGTATAAAAATGTGATACCAACTTTTCTATTCTAGTTTTCTGGATATGCCAGCATTGTCTTTCCCAATGGCCATTGTTTCAGAGAGCAGGCACCAGCTTTTCTCAGGAGACTGCCTTACAGCTTAAATTGCGTGTAGAGATCAAGGTCAAGGGAGGTGATTCTGCCCCTCTACTCAGCTCTGGTGAGGCCGCACCTAGAGTACTGTGTGCAGTTCTGGG
>JAUBOD010000132.1:125926-138912 GCA_032353885.1 Nothura maculosa
GAGAAGAGAAGAGAAGAGAAGAGAAGAGAAGAGAAGAGAAGAGAAGAGAAGAGAAGAGAAGAGAAGAGAAGAAAAAAGGGTTTTAAAGCTACAATATGTCATCACCACTTCTGAAAATCCTAATTTATCCTGATAGTCTGACTCAGTCACACAACCAGTTCTTCCTTATCAAAGTGCTATTCATTTGAAGTAGTACTGAGAAGTCTGAGGAAATAGGATCATCTGTTACTTAGAGCAGGCTCGGTATAGCTTTTAAGATTCAGTACATTTATGTTTCTGAAATACCAAGAAAGGAAAGATCAGCTCAGTTATAAGCAAGCAATTATTTATATGTACTAGAATTTTAGTTGGTATCTGAATCAACAGAATTCAGTGCCTCTGAAATAAGGAGCCATCACTTTATTGTAACTCCATTTCTCATTGATCTATGTGATGTCAAGACTTGAAATGTAGTCCTGAGCCTATGGGATGTCGTTAGACATTCTGGGTAATCTGAGCAGAGGAAAAAAAGCAAAATACTTAGGTGTGAGCATTATTGATGGGGTATGGCTTAAAGTGCAAGGAAAATGAGACTCAGCCATGATTGGTGAGTTGCTTAACAATGAATGTCAGAGTGAGACAGGTAGCTCTAAATCTGGGGCATCCTCTGAGATCCTTAGAGCTGGCAGCCAGGGCACATAGACCATGTTTTTCCTTTCTGAAACCAAATGCCAAATCACTTTTGGATTGTGCTTTGTAAAAGTGATTTTTGTCTTTGGGGCTGTCTGGAAGATAGTGTCAAGATTGTAAGGAAGGTTCATTAGCTTATTAGTAAAGTTTTGACTAGCCAATCCCGGAGTAAATGAGGAAACTCTTTGGTCTCTGGTCATGGTTAAATGAAGACCCAGGATGTGTTTCAAAATCCAAAATAGAGCAGCACTGTGCATAGTCTGGTAGCTTAAAAGTTGATTCTAACCAATAGCTGAGAAGTTTCCTCCAGTTCCCTTTGGACCTTCACAGTCTGTAGAATCTTCTCTTGCCGCTTTCTCTCATTGCGCGGGGAGGAGATCCAGGGTCAGCGTCGGTCTCAGCGCCCACAACTCCAGAGACTTTCAGTTCAGCACCAACATTGCTCTGAGCTCTTTGGGCTCGAGCTGGATTCAGAATAGCCTAGAAATCACCTGCCATTGGGAATTCTCCTTGGTAACTTCCTGCTGTCACCCCACGGTTACTCAGGGCGTATTCCCATTATGTCATTTGTTTCAGCTGCTTTTTATTGACTGGGTAAATAACCCTCTTGATTACAGTAGCTACAGCTTTCCCTGTGGCTGTGTTTGACAACAAACTGCTTGCACTTCTTCAACTGCACTGTTAATTAGGAGGCTTGTGTTTTTTATGTCCAAAACAGCTAAGCTCCCCATCACTGGAGTTTCTTCTCCTTCCTTCTTCCAGTCTGAGTCTCACCAGTCTGAGTAATCATTTGCCAAACCTTCTCTATTACCGTGTTTGTTAGATAACGTTGGTTAGGCTTCAGCTCTTCTGTATGCTTTCAATAAAATATACATTTAATATTTTGAGACAGATTTCCTGGAAGGAAAAGGCTGAGCACAATTCTTTTAATGTCAGTAATCAAAAATAAAGAATATTTAACTGTGCTTAGGCATGGCTGAGTTTTCTTCCCATGACACAATAGGCGATAGATAAAAAAGTCAGATTATTGCATTGCAGTTCTTAGTGGACTAGAGAAGATGTTTTGTCCTACAACAAAGCACTAACTGATCTTAATGATTCTAGAGTAAAAATAATAGAATAATCCATATACTGCATGCTTGCTTGTGGTGGTGCACACTTTATACTACAATAGGTGTTTAAGGAAATAATTCAATATAATATTTGAAATTACTTGGGACATTCTGAAATGTACTTTCACCAATTAATTTTCTGTGCAAATTCTATTTCATGAGAAACTAAAAATTTTCTTGTTTCAGTTTGTCCATTTCAATGATTTGTTAATTTGAAACAATTCTTTTTTTCAAATTGTCCAACATTTCAGTTTGTCCAGATCAGCAGTGCTTTATTAATGCACTTAACAAGCAACAATTTAGCAAGAGCATCTCATGGAAAGTGCATTTCAGGAAGTGCTATGCCTATATCAATTATATCTTAAAGTCTCCCAGCATCAAAGAAGAATTTCTTGCATCATGTCTATAGACATGAGAGGCAAATCAGGTATGGATTTGAGTATTAGGTACCAATTAATGTTTCAAGGGTGTTAGTAAATCATCACTTTACAGCCATGCAGTAGAGGACAAGTCCTGCCTGGCACTTCCAGATGGGTGCTGAGAAGCATCAAGGCTTCCCCACAGCGGGGCTGTTGACGCACAGTGAAGATTTCAGCAGCATCCAGGGCTGGCTCCAGATGGCCTTGAGTGAAAAGGCACATTCAGAGACTGCCTACTTGAGTGTAAAAAGGATCGTGCTGGCACAGTGCCCGGGGAAGGGACCTGGCAGAACGCGGCAGAGCACATTCTAAGTTCAAAAGCAACACATTTTAAGAGAGAAGGGGAAAGCTGGTCATTTATGTCTTCATAAATCTAGCCCCAGAAACTTATATTCAGTCTAAGAAATGCAGCCTCAGGCTTTTTTAGTGCAAAAGTCAGATTTTCAGCTGTCACCCATGCACAACTGTACACTGGAAAAGGAACACTGGAAAAATTCTCAGTGGTTTTCAGAAGGTTTTTGGGCATTACTATCCAAAGATGAGATCTGAAACCCTTGAAAGCTGCTAAAAGGGCAGAAAATCTCTACCCTCTTGAAAGTAATAAAATGCGAAAAGAATTTGAAGAATCTCGAGGCATTCAAAAAAATTCAAGTTCAGTAAGTCAAATTGAGTTGTATAGGTACTATTTCTGATAGCATATTATGTATGGAGAAAGTTATTACTTGTTTCTGTTTATCTTACTAGTGCCACAGAAGTAGTCTAAAAACTAGAGATAAAAAAAATACATTTTCTTCTGTTTCACAAATGAATCCTTGTAGGCTTGGGTGGTTATTCAATGTTTAGGTAACTGTGTCTTTCAGAATGGTGTGGGAGGCAAATGCTTTCCCTGGCTTTGGGGGGAGCCTATGGATGGTCACTCCGGCATGAGACTGGGACAAGGCTTACTTGGCATGGAAAGGAGGAAGTGATGAAAACAGGGAGAAATCAGGATCTGGAAGACAGTGGAATGTTACGTGGATCTCTTGGCTTTCCAGACTCCAAAGGGAGCAAAGAGCTTTCAGATTTCTTACTGTGTTTTCTGAAAAGGAAGCTACTTCCAGCATAGTCAGGGATGCTATAGCCCAAATCATATATAGCTCTACAGGCACTGATTTTCATATAAGAGATGCTTTGATTTTAGAGGACAAGGTCCTGCTAGATGATGTCATTCAACTTTCAGCTTATTAACACATCATAAAAGTTTCCCCAGTTTCCCCAGTAAACATCTGAGCAACATGTATGGTTTGGATAATGTATTTTTATGCAAAGGTATATTATAAACAGTAACAATTTAAAAGTATATTCTGCTCTCATTGGGAGTTTGCTCTAGTGGGTGATCAATTGTGTTGTTACAAATATTTGCTGTGTATCTAATCAGAATCTGACTATTTTCAGGTTGCTGTCATTGGATCTTATTTATTTCTGTGTCTGCTAGAAATAAATGGAGCTTTCAGTCTAGATATCTCCTTCCCATGGGAGTTCTGATGCAGTCCTAGCATCTTCCTGTCTTCTGTTTAATAAGATGTGGAGATAATCTCTTCCTGTAAAGGCACTTTCTAAAATCTAACATCTTTCTTTCATCCTTCATTTCTGCGTCCCTTGCTACATTTTCAACATCCTTTTTTATATGCAAACTTTGGTGTCTGCTAAAATCATTATTCGTGTCGTATACATTGCAGCTCTTGTGAGCTCTTATCTCCACTATACTCCTTAGAAATTCAAGCTTTATGATCTCCAAGCTTCTTGACTTCCCAAGATGCTGTAGAGATGAATATCAGCAAGCCAAAGAGCCCAGGTGACTGTGGACAGAGCTGCCCAAATTTTAATCAATTTTAACTAGATTTTCCCCTCTTCTATTTTCCTCTTCTAATAACAGATTTTTTCTCCTATTAGTAATCATATTATTTATTGTTAGGGTTCCTTTTATTGGCACTAGGCTTTTATTATCTCTCCCACCCACAAGGTCATTTGTTCCCAACCCTGCACTGCGTTTTCGTGCGAGGTGTGCGCTTGCAATTACAGGTGCTCTATAAATCATCATCGCTGCGAATCAGACATAAACAAACAAGGCTGATGAAAGACCTTTTACTGCTATCAGTTACAATATAAAAAGGGTTACACAGACAAGCTGTGACCTGTGAGATCAGATTGGTATCTGGAGCTTTAATCTCTCTTTTTGGCTCTGGTAGTGATATCATTTATCACTAGCAAAGCAAGCAGTAAGCAATAGGAATGTGTGAACTCAATGACATTATACGCTCACTGCTGAGTGCCTGCACGAGCAGTGCTGTACCATACGTCTGCTATAAGCATTTGTTGGCAACATGCTTTAATTACGAGCAGATTCATTATAGACAACTTGAAAGAGCAGGGCTTGGATGGCTGCAATGGGAAGGTTTATTTGCAATGAGCAAGCTTCAGGAGCTAATTTACGCAGCCAAAAGGCCAGCTGAAATTACGTGGTTAGGAAACTAGACACTATTCCAATTAATACACATAAATCAGAGGAAGGGCCAGGGGAACTATTAAAGTAATGGAGAAGTTTGGCTACTTCAGTTTTCTATTTTAATCACTTTCCCGACCAAAAGATTCATAATCCTAGTATGTAGTCTGTGATTATTAGTGCATTGTTGCAAGCAGCTCTGTATTTTGTGTGTGTGTCTATGATCAGTGCACTACAGTTCAGTTACTGCACGGGTTCTGGAAATCCACATCAATGGCCTGATGCCTAGAAGCTCATCTAAGGCTCCTGGAGCATCTTTTCACTGATGTCAGGAGGAAAGAGTAAAAGGACATCAAGGACACGAAGCCACCTACAAGTGGCTCCAATAACTCCCCCTCCGACTGAGCAAACCCAATCTCCCCATACCAGTATAAGGTCTGTAGAGTGATACAGTGAAAATGTGAGGTGTAGAGGACAACCCCTCTTCCAGTTTAGTGAAAACTGTTCTCAGACTCAAGCAATGCACAGTTTTGTATGCAGAGATAATCAAAAAACAATGGCTGTTTTTCATGATTAATTCTGATAAATCACTGTTATTCTGATGATCCCCTCAGAAAACAGAGCCTTGAGTATCAGGCCTTGCTACAGAGTAGCAGGCCTTGCTACTTAAAATACTTTCAACAGAGATTTTTGATTTAGTTTGAAATAAGTGTTCATAATGAATTATAAAATCTCACATCTGAAAGTTTTGATTTCTTTCTATTACATGCAAAAAAAAAAAAAAAAGAAATCCCATATCAAACTTGCTATTCTATTATTCAGTCACTAGACTGTCAGCACCCCATAGTATGTACAGCATTCCCATAGACACCCAAAAGCTCTGCTTGGATGGGGTCTTTGTGAACAGCTTTTGCCCTCAGAACTGTATGGAAGTTGATCATCACACTTACTTTTTGGTACAACAAAGGACAAAAATTATTTTTCAATATAACTTCTGCTATATTTTTGGCTCCTGTTTTTCCGTCAAAATATTCATGCACAAAAAAAGAAGTAGTCAAAGGCTCTATAAACTTAAAAACTACTCTGTTTGAATAACCTACAAGAACAAATAGAACTCAGGGCAACACGTAACCAATAACTGCTCTGTAATGTCCAGATGCTCCACACTGAGAACTGGCTTGTGGTTTGCAGCTGAGAAATCAAGCTAAAGACTCAGCTTCTACAGGAGCATCAAGCAGCATAGATTTATTCTGAAAGTTTTCAACTGTCAGCTTGAGCTGAGATTAATAGTAGTTGTCAAAAACAGTTGAGTAACAGATGCTGTGAATATGGGGGTCATAAAATAAGGGGCTGATTGAGAAAAGGTTTAGTGTTCAGTAAGGCTCTCGAAGCCTGCACTGCAGCAATTCCTAGTAGCAGGGAGCAGCACTGGAGCTAGTTAGTTATCAAAGAGAATCATCTGAGCAATCCCCAAATGTCTGTTTCTGAATTATGCAAAAGTGTTTCAAGGTTATGTTGAAGTTGGGAGTGTTGTCTTGTGTTCTCAAATGAAAAGCAGATTTGAGATATAAATGCTCTGTGAGGAAAATTATTAAAAACATGCATAGAGCTAAATTATGCTAGGAACTGCTGTATAATTCAGAAAAAAAATAGTTTGAAAGAGAACAAAACAAGAACAGCGATAAAGTTTGATTCTAAACTTGTTATTCTCTCTTCACATGCAGCCATGCATTAAGGGCCATAGTCTAATGAAATGCGAACTCTGTGATTGCTTTGATACCAAAAAAAAAAAAAAGATAAGAAAGGAAAAACCATTTTCTTCTCATCCTGGAGTGAACTGAGAGTAAGAGCAGCACTGCTGGGCACCTCACCCAGCTGCACCTCTGGCCAGAGCAGTTCTGGACCAGCCCCAAAGCTGGTGGGGTTAGAGGTTGTGCTCAGCACCTGTCCGCGCTGCTTTGATGGGGAGGCATCTTTGAGGGCAGCTCCAGGCAACTCTGCTCGTGCCCACAGGGGGAATAAGTTGGATGTGCTCTAGGCTTTAGAGCTCACGGATTTGGCTTGAGGAAAAATCACTCAGTTCTCCTTCCAAATGTATTTCTGCTCTCAGTTTGGGGTTGTATAATCTGATCTCATGAGTAAGAGTTATTAGTTTACGTCTCTTAGGAGAAAGTTTTCACTCAGGCTCAGTTAATGAATCCTGCAAAGTCAGTTTGTTTAAAAACATGGAGGAGCTTGTGTTAGAGTCCTAATGTTCATAGAGGAGGTGATTTTGCACAGTTTGAAAATATTGGTATGGGGATGGTTGTTTTCTTACTTACAGCTGAAATGTCCAGACATTCAGAGCATGAAACTCTGTAGAATTTGTTTAATGCAAAAATTGGCAATGTTATGAGAGCAAATTTAAAGTAATCGCTATATGGTTTTGGAAGGAGTGTATGAAGTGTTTTCTAGAGAAGCCTAAGAAAAACTGCTGCGTTACAAGATTAAGTGATGTTATTAAGAAATGTGTCTGTTGGAAGAAAGTATTTTCTTTTATTGCCTGTAAAAAAAAGAAGTATTATACATAGCCTCAGCTGCCAGAAATATATGTAGCCCTGTTCAAGTTATACCAATTAACAGTAGGTAATCAATAGAAATGTCCCACTGAATTTAGAGGGCTAATCCAAAAAAGCAAACTAGATTACAGGAAAAAAAATCCTCTCTTCTTCCAGATTTCAATGTAGTTTTTTGTATTTTGGCACTCAGAACATAGCTATTTTCTAAAATCTTATTTCTGAAAATAAATTGCCAGTTGAGACTTTGATGTACAGTGTTTCTTCCTTTTTATCTCTTTCCTCTTTTTGCCTGTGAAGGCAACAAAATGAATGATATACCTTTTTCTCTCCTTCCTTCCTTTCCTTCCTTCCTTCCCTTCCTTCCTTCCTTCACTCCCTCCCTCCCTCCCTTCCTCCCTTCCTTTTATTCTTTTAGATAAGGAATTGCAAAAGCTACAGCCATTTGGAAAAGTTACCAAATAGCAAAAGGAGAAACATGAGAAAATGAAAGGAAAGCAGATGCCAGATATTATTAATTTGATGGCATCCAGAAAACTTCTCCAATTATGGTGTCTTTCTGAGTTTCAGGAGGCTGCTGACCAGGCATGATCTTTGCCTCAAGACACATTTTTTATGCCTCTATATATAGGCTCAGGCAAATATGCCCACATTATGCCTATATATAGCCTTAGAAAAGCTTGTGCTGTTATGTTCTCCTGTATACCCCAACAGGGAGTCCACATGTGTAGGACCAGAGGGGACAGATCCCTGGCCCATCCTGATTCTTGAGCTGGGCTCAGGGATTGTCTAGGAGAACAACATCTGGTGTGAGCCAAAATTGCAGCAGGACCGTGTCAGAACTGTACAAACAACTGAGCAGTGCAGATGACTAAACTCCATGGGAACAGTCATTTTCCATGCCTTTTAATTCCCCAAGGCAACACAGGCTGTGGCACCCTCCCAGATGTGTGTGTCTTCAATGGTTAATTGTACTACACGGAGCCTTTTCTTGGTGAGCTTCAGAGCTGGTCCAAGCTTAGAGCTCCCTGTGGGCTTTCATCCACAGGAGAATGAGATAAACCTAAACTTGAGCACTAGCTTGGGCTTGTGCTTAATGTAGATAAATGGATGTGTAAATAGAGTATCTAAGTAGACATGGATAGGTAGATATAGAGCTAATATACCCAGAGAGCTGGCAACCAAACCAAGCCTGTGTCTGGGCATTGTTGGTATGTCTTAGCCTACAGCTCAGCCCTTGGCCGTTACTGTGACTGTGTTAGCTCACAAGTGCTCTGGACTGCAGGATGTAGATGCTTAAATAATATGACATGGATTTACTGGTGATAGTTAATGCAAACTGCAGTCAAGGCACTTCCTACAGCCTTCAGAAAGAAAAAAGAGGACAATGTTCTTCACTATTTTGGTATTATATGACCATACAACAAAGTCCTGAATGGACCTTGCAGGTCACTGCGTCCAGGCACTGCTATTGAGGTCAACCATATTTCATAATCCTTTTCCACGAACTTCCTAAACTCAAAGCCGGTTCCCTCAGCATCTTTTCCAGTGCTGAATGCAGTCATTTGTGAAATGTGCTGTCCAGTGGGAGCTGCAGGGTCGTTCTGGAACAGACTGGCCTCAGAAGAGCCTCGGCACAGGTGGAGCTGCTGTGTGTTGGTTGGACAGAACTGGCTGAATGCCCAACGTGACCTGGCCGGTGTCCTAGCGTTCTGTGCCTGGCCAGCCTGACTCAGGTTTCCCTTATGAATTATGTTGTTATAATTCAATATGAGATGTAGAGACACAGAAACTCACTTGGTGGTCTTAGAGTAAGAGCTTCCCAGCTTGTCCTTATGGATATTCAGAAGATAGTTGTGCTACTCTCAGCGACGATGGAGATCCAGAGACTGGGACAAAGAGCCAGTAGACAAAGCGGCAAGCCCAGCGATCACAAGGGCACAAAGTCATTTGAAAAGGCTAAGAGTGAAGAGGAAAGTAGATAGTGAAGTGGTCTGTGGACAGAGAGAGCTGCAGGGAGCTGTTGAAGTAGCAGTGATCTTCTCAAGGATTTGAAAAGGAATATGCAAAAAATATGCTGTGATTTCCTCTTTAAAAAGCAGCTTTGCTCTTACATACTTGTAATTAGAGTAGTACTGAATCACAGGATTACAGACCTCACAGAGAAAGCATGGTTCATGAAGGGGGAGATGACCAAGATCTCAGGAGAGGTGTGTGGTGGTGGTGGCTCGAGAACTCTGAATTGAATGAGGAAGGAAAAAGCAGCATGTGCTTCATCTTACCTCCTGCTACCCACACGGTACCAAGCACTTGCAGTACAGTCAGCCTTTATCTCTCCCATTAAAAAAAACTTGCAAAGAGGCAACATAGTCCTCTATCTTCTTTTACACCTTTGTCAAATAATCATAGAAGGAAGTTTTTTGTGGGGAAGGCTCTTCTGGGAATTCTGCCATTGGGGCAGAACCGAAGGCCGGACACAGTCACTCCCTACGGCCCAGAGCATGAACTGCAGCCTGTGTGGAGCTTGCTGTGGAAAGCTGGGATTTATGGTGCTCCTCCCTGAGGAGTCTATGAGGCAGGGCCTGCTCCCATGACATGGGACAATGGAAGTCTTGCTCCCTGTGATAGAAACAAGTGGCAAACCTGGAATATCAACACTCAAAGCACACACTGCAGCAGCCAAAGGATAAAGAGCTAAGGAGCTGGAGAGGACAGAGCCAGGCTCTAACCATCACTTTAATACTGGCTTTTCCAGAGCCACAGAGGAAGCAGCCTCCCCTAGGCAGGAATTGGTCTGACTTCTCCATCTTCCTAGAAATCATAACAGTCTTTAATGAGATGATAGACAGTAACTACTGAGGGAAGCCCTAAGGAGCCCACGCAGGGAGGCTGCAGTTTCCTCTCATGCACACACGGGCAAGCTCAGAAGTGAATGATTAATGGTGCCAAGCTTGATCTGATCTGCTGCTACAATTAAAAAGCGCCTGGCCAAGCTCAGCAGCCTCCCTCAGGTGCTAATCCATACTGGGCTGTTTCAAAGAGTTTCTAGGAGCTGAGATAACCTCATTACAAGCCATCTGGGAGATATTTCAGTTACATTAATGTATTATATAACTACTGAAAATATCCATATGCTGTTTCTATAAGAACAGGTAAAAAGAAAGTAGTTGAAATTCTTCAGTTGTGTCTAAGTAGCTTATGAATATGATGGATATTTGGATATAGGGATATTCATTGATTCAAGACAATTTCAATTTCTGTACCTGTGTTTAGCTAGGAGTGACTTTTTTGATCTTTGCGTGAATGTGAGTTATGTGTTCGATCTGTAACTCTCAAATTTGGACATTTTTTGTATGACAAATACCATAAAGAGACCCTGAGCTGTTAGGAAAATAGGCAGAACAGATGTAAGATACTTTGATAAGCTATAAACATTTTTCACAAAATAGCATTTATACCTTACCTGGAAATATGCACCAGCAGAATGTTTTATCTACCTTGGTATCATTCCCAGGTGCTTTTACCAAAAGTGGAAACCATCTCCAGCACCACCAGAAGAAGATCCCTTGAAAGAAGAACCACTGATACTTACACAGTTGGTTAAGGATGACAAAAAAATCAAAAAATATGAAAAATTAAAATGATTCATGCATGGAAGGTCAGGTCTGCAAAGGCATTTAAGAGTTTATGTCTCTTAAGGTTAAAGGGAAGGAGGCTGCAATTGCACAAACTCTTAGTCCACATTATCCGAGCTGGGGGCTGACAGGATCAGCACCATCCCCTGCCATCCTGAAGCCGGAAGAGAATGTCCATAATTTCGTTTGTGCTGGCCATACAATTCATGTAGCTTCCTAGAGTATTAAAACATGGAATGTCCACACATCTAGCAATATTTTTGGTTAACACCCATCTTCTTGGACTGCTATAGATTTTACACATTTTCTACATAGGATTCCTTTTACAGTTTTGCACAACGCCACCAAGGCAACAGGATAAAGAGCATTTAGGGTCTACAGTTTGTTTCAGTGGTGGTGAACTAAACTTTTTTTTTCCAGGAATTAAAACTTTTCATGAACATGTTTCAGGAAGTAGTTCTGAGGAATGTCAGGCTTGTGCATATCTGGGAAAAGAAAATCTTAGGATTTGAGGTGTCATGAAAGACAGCAAAGGGCACAGGATGCAGGAAGGATACTCTGTCGCCTGCTGTACCTGCCCCAGATGCAGCAGCTCCTCTATAACACCTGCTTATAACCTTGCTGCAATGAGGACAGAGCAGAGTTAAACAAACAAACAAAAAAGAAAAACAAGAAAAAAGGAAGAGGGCTAGATAGTCTTAGAGAAAGTAAAATATAGAGCTTAACATGAACTGGATCATACAAGTTGTAAAAATGAAGTCTGGTAGAAGACTGCCTGCTTGATGCAGGCAAATTTTGGATCAGAGCTTCTACATTTCAATCATAAAATCAAAGTACTAGAGAGTATCCCAAGCAGTTACCAGAGCTTTGCCCAAGAGAGAGACTTGTCTAACAGAAAATCCTCCCAGAGAGGGAAATCCCACAGTATTTTGGGTTTTATTCATCCTAGGATAGACCTGGCAGAGCTGGCTCGGATATTCAGTCTGATATTCACTCTTTCCCTGGAATTCTTCCTCCCATTGCTGCTGCCTGTGCAGTCATTCCCCATCCTGCGTTTGTGCTGCTGGAGGCTCTGTCCAACCCTGGGCTTCACCCTCCCTGCAGACTGCTCCCCAGCAGGTTGCTGTTGTCATTGGTACATCTGCTTGTTATAGTGCAGCTGTGGATAGCGAGCAGTTGTTAATAACCAACTCTTTGGGCTGATGTTTCTTCTGGGATTTCAAATCAAAAAGTCAGAGTCAGGTTAATCAGACTTGCCTCTTTCCCCCTTTCCAAGAGGAGCGCCTCTTTGCCTTTCTCTTGCAACCTGCCTGTGCTGGAAGATACTAAATCCTTCGGCTTTTTCCATGTCCTCGCTGTATAAATTGCCCTTCCTGTTGTTACCAGGCTTTCCTTGGCCTTTCTCTCCGGAAAAAGGACCAGTGTAAGATCAGTTCCTTCTTATACCCAGTGCATCCTTCTAGTTTTACCTTGTTTTAGCTTTGCTCTTTGCATGTGATTTGACCCAATAGAGTTTTAATCCTGTGCTGCTGTAATCATCATGGTTTACATTTTGCTTCCCACATATTCCCTCTTGCCTTTGAGATCAATGAAGATTAATGAAGGTCAATGAGATCAATGAAGCTAGGTTAGTCCCTCATAGCAAGCTATTCTTTACCTTGGGAAAGATTATTTTTTTAGACTGGCCTAACTTTGCCCTATCTATTTGGCATCAACACTTCCAGGCACAGAAAGACTGGCAGGAAGCAGTCAAAACCTCGCACCCGATTTCAGCTAAATCTGGGCATTTTCAAGCCACTGATTGTGCCATTCCACTGGGGAGCTCTTTTTTCCCACTTAAAAAAAGGAGCAATCTCTGAGCCTAATGGGAGCCACCGCCGATGCTGCACCTCGTTAGTGCCGCAGGCAGGCGGGACTCTCCCATCTTCCTGGCGCTCCCGGCGGCCGTGGCTCTCCGTGGCCGTCCATTCTATCCCATCCCATCCCGTCCCGTCCATTCCATCCATCCCGTCCCGTCCATCCCATCCCGTCCCGTCCATCCCGTCCATCCCATCCCATCCCGTCCCGTCCATCCCGTCCCGTCCATGCGGTGCCGCGCGCAGGCGGCCGCGGGC